>JAJPUD010000318.1:142098-221668 GCA_023553655.1 Myrmecobius fasciatus
CTCTCTCTCTCTCTCTCTCTCTCTCTCTCTCTCTCTCTCTCTCTCTCCCCCTCCCTCTCTCTCTCTTTCCTTCCTTCAGTTTTCTTCTTCTTTTCTCATTTCATTTTCCCTCCTTTTTTCTCTTTAGCAAGAGCAGAACTGCTAATAATATTTTGAGTTTACATCAAACATACAAAACATACAAAAATATTTTGAGTTTACATCCAACAAAAGAAACCAACAAAGTAGAAAAGACAAGAGAAAATTCTATTGTGGATTTAATTCTGATTAACAAATAGAAACTTATTGCTTAAATGAAAAGGGAGAAGTTGTTACACTAACTCTAAGAGTTTGTAAAAGAGGAGAGGAAAACTGAAAATTGTCTGGAATTTGCCATCGTTTTGAAAAGAACAGGCTTTAAAAAGTTTGGTTTGATTTTTTTTTTTCGTCACAAAGGAAGTTTCAAAGTTCAAAGGTTCAAAGGGGAGAGATATATAATGAAGGAGCTATGCTATTTCAAAAATATCTACCAAAAGGTGATTTCTTTAAAAAAATAAGGAAATAATTTAAAGTGAGGAAAAAGGAAAATGATGGACTTGAATTAAGAAAAACCTTACTACTAGTATTTTCTAGCCTATATCATCATGAGCAAGTCACTTAATCTTCCTGAGCTCAGTTTTCTCATCTATAAAATGGAAACATTAAAACCTGAATAATTTAACCCCTAGAATTTTTGAGACTTTAATGCAATAATGTGTTTAAGATACATTGTAAACTTTAAAATACTTTATACATGTCGATTACTATTGCATAAGTTCCATTGTAATTCTAGCCAGAAGAATAACACACAGAAGGAGGAAGAAATAGAAAGAGTTAAGGGAACAGTGAATCGTCTCTTTTGCTAGAACACTGAGTACATGAAGGAGTAGAATAGAATGTGAGACAAGGTTGGAAAGGTGGGTTTCAAATCAAAATGGAAGAAACTCTAAGTTCACATTTACAAGGTAATGAAAAATAGGAGAAAATAACAAAATTGGGGGGGGGGGAAGAGAGCACAGGAAGATCCTTAGAAAATAGATCTGATTTATAGATGTGAGAAACACAAAAGAATTTATGTGAAATTCCACACAGTAGATTAGAAAGGAATGGCATGTGATTTCCTATGTTGTTTTAATTATTTTTTCTCTCCCAACAATTCTAAAATAGCTGACCCATGTGTATGTTTCAGGAATTGAAGGTCCAAGAAATCCAATTGATTTGGTTGTTTATTACTGGTAGAGAGATCATCCCTCTCTTTCACACAGTGAAATGTTTGGGGAAAGAAAACTTTTTAAATGATTCATTATTTCAGCTGCCTGTCTCCAGCTGGGCTATTGTTTCGTCTTCCTAATATTTCTAAGCTTTTCCTGGATCTAATGGTGAAGTGGTGAGTTATTTTTATAAGTGTAAAAATTAATATTTCAATTAGGTTGGATTCCAAAGGGACTTCAGGATTTCAGCGAAGGGCAGAATGGTTTGTTCATTATTCTTTCTCATGTAGACTGCAGCATTTGAAAAATACAAAGAAATTGTATATTGTTGCTTTCGTTAGAGAACGTTCTCTGTCAAAAGGTGCCTCTTCCCCCTTCAACGGTTGTTTTCAGCATTCTCTGTCACTCGATTATCCTTTGTTTGCTAAAGTAGCTTACTGCCTGTAATAAAGGAAACCAAAGTGTCAGCTTGAGACTGCCGTGAAAACCAACATCCACATAAAACATTTTTTCCCACTTTTGTTAAGCTTCTTATCACAAAAAAGAACTCTCTCTCCTTCTGTCTCTCTCTCTCTGTGCCTCTGTCTCCCTCTGTCCTTTTTAGGCCATTGCTCTAATTTTATTGAGACTCCTCTGCTAGGGGATGGGACTATAGTTCACTCACTATAGGCAAGTGAACCCCAAAGAGCCAGCTTGAGACTATGACAAACCCTTTTCCCTTCTTATGTTCACATTTCATCTCAAAGGACTCTTTTCTCTCTCTGTCAGTTGCAAGGTATGTCTTTGTCTCTATTGTGCTTACTGTGCTAAGGTGCCTCATTGACTGGAGTGAAGTGAACTCAGAAATGCCAACTTAAGGCGGGCACACATTTTTTAATTTTGTTGAAGTTGACGCCCCAAGGGACTCTTACTGTTCTATCCAGTGGCTCATTCTCTTACATCCCTTCTCTGTGGATATGGCTCTTAGCATTACTAGATATATAAACTACTCTTTTCTCTCCTAAAAAATTGATTTCCTTTATAATAGCCCCCACTTTCAATCATGGAAATTCTTGTTCCCTATTACTCTAAATTTTCTCGATCATTAGAGTCAACTTGGCCCCCAAAACTCAACAGAAACAACCTTATTACCTGGAAAATTTCTTGGCCAGGATAAAATGCAAGCACTGATAGCTGGGAAGTGATTTGTCAGTGTTGAAAACAAACAAAACTCCCTTCCCAAAATTCACTTTTCACCAGACAAGAGAAATCTTTTAAGTACAAAGGAGGGAAAGATGGCTTTTAGAAGAAACAGGACCAAAAATTCATGAATCTCATTTTAAGATGATATAATTACTATACCTGACATATATAATATAATATGTATCTATATGGAAGGGAGATGGAAGGTTGACAGAGATTTCCAACACAATGAATCAATGGAAAAGGAAGTGGTCAAGGTCCCATCTCCTAATGCTGGCCAATTCCAGTTTCTCCCCAATGGCTAACTCATTTGCTTATAATGACCTAAGGCTAAGTTTTTCTCCTTGTTTTTTTGGGGGGGAGTTGTTTATAAATGGTAAATCATTTACTCTCTTTCTAAAGCTTGAGCTCCCAGCCAAAGATAGTTTTTCTTTGGCAAATATAGATAAAACACAACATCTATCTTGTTCTATTCATGTGTGTTCCCTTTTGAAATATCTCCCTAAGAAATATTTGGACAAAAACACGAGCAGAATAACAATGTAATGGCTAACAGAGACAGACAGACAGATAGACAAGGAGGGAGGGAGGAAGAGAGAGAGGGAGGAAGAGAGAGAAAGAAGGAGAGAGGAAAGGAGAGGGGGGAGAACAGAAAGACAAACTCTTAAAAAGAAAGATTCAAGGAATACACTGTCCTATGATGAGAATTAGGAGAGAGAAAAAGATAAGGAAACTTTCAGGAGTCACTAACTGGATCTACAAATTATCAGAGTTGTTTTTAACAACTTGGCTTCTATTCTACTATTCCTCTTTGCATGGGGGTACCATAGACATCCAGAACTGGTTCAAGACACTAATCAATATTTGATTTATTGTTCTTATTGTTTAGACTTAAGAAAGGATGAATAATGCAAGTTAAACTTAAAAATGTGTCTTTGGTTTATTTCTTTTTTAGAGGGTTGGTTGTTAAAACATTTACCAGCACACTTCTATCTCTTCTTCAATTCATTTGCATGAGTCAATTACTACAATCCAATGTTAAGGTTGTCATTAATGGTGCTACCTCCTCAGGGTCTTCCTCTGAGTCCCTGGTGCTCTTTTTAAAAATGGAAGTCAAAGCCCACTTTCAAAGCTACAAAAACATAGCAACTCCCCAAGGCGAGACATGAAAATTTGGGGTGATTTCTTTTCTAATTAATAAGGAATCCATTTCCAAAGTCTACTTGTCCTTAGCAACACCAAGGGTCACTCATCTCTGATTATAAAATGCTTTCACATATAAACAGAAAAGAAAGGAAAAATAAAAAGAGCATAACTGAAGCATTTTCAAATGTCCAGAAAAAAAACCAAAAGATATC
This sequence comes from Myrmecobius fasciatus, assembly GCA_023553655.1. Taxonomy (NCBI): domain Eukaryota; kingdom Metazoa; phylum Chordata; class Mammalia; order Dasyuromorphia; family Myrmecobiidae; genus Myrmecobius; species Myrmecobius fasciatus. The sequence goes on from JAJPUD010000318.1 coordinate 145,868, forward strand.
CAAAAGGAAACACAGACAAATAGGAAAGCTTTGAAAGTAACATGTAGAATTTATAATTTTTTTAAAAAGCAAGTTACAACTAATAGATGTACATCTTTACCTATAATTCTCTTTCTATTCTATTTAGCATGTGGAAATGTTTTCTTTTTGGTGTTTATTAAATTCAGAATAAAAATGTATTAATTTTTAAAAGACCCTTATTCTCCACATGATTAAGTGAATGGAAAAATATAACATAACCATGTCAACAATGAGAGATAGAGACTTGGAAAGAGACAAAAAAGACAGCTAGACAACAGAGAAGGGAGGAAAGGGGAGGAGAAAAGAACAAAGGAGAGGGGAGGGAGAGAGGAAGAGAAACCAGAACAAGAAATGATCCAAAAATCCTGAAAGAAACTACAGACAGTATATTTTTCCCACCCAGAGTTCCACAAAAAAAGAAAAAGAGTGAAAAGCTTTCAAGTATTAATTAATTAATGACACTAGTCATACCTCCCTCACAGGACATTAGAAACAAATGAGATAAACTATGTTAAGCATTTTGAAAACTTTAAATTTCTATATACACGCCAGCTTTTATTGTATATCTGTTCAGAAGACCTAGTCTAGCTACACTTGGGAATTGATTACTCTGCTAAGAAGAAGTATATAAATGTTATCTAGACTAACAAGGTTTTCTTGTTCCTGGCATCCATATCCATTGCCCAGTTTACTTTTCTAGATTCCGACTTCACTGTTGCCCAGAAGTCTTGCCTAAGTTCTGATGGCCCGTCTCTCCCTATTATACTTGTTAGTTCCTTGATGGCAGAGACTATATCATATTTATCTTCCTATCTCATCCAAAATCTAGTTTAGGGCCCAGCATGTAGTAATGCATAATAATTGTTATTTGAATTTGGATTGGATTGGATTGTTCAAGCTACCTCACTGCTTTTCAAAACTTTGCTTTGCCCTACATTTCACTTCCTTTCTAAGCAGACTTGTGTCCATCTGCCTTGCCTTGTCCTTCAGTATGTTTTCATGGTTTTTAATTGTTTGCCTGATTTTTTTCATGCCACCTTTCTTTGGTATGTTTGCTTGGTTTCTAATCTCTTGGTCCCATGCTGAGCAAAGTAATTTCTTGGTTTCGACCCTCATCTTCATCCTCAGCCTTGCCCTTTATTTTTCTGGTACCAATTTCTTACCCTTTATACCAGCAGCTCCCATTTCTGCCCTCTACAACCACCCTGACAAAAGCAGAGAAGAAAATGAGCAAGTGTGTGATTATAAGAGTACAAAATTGAATTTATGGTTTTGAAGGGTTGCAAAATAAGGAAGTCAGTCATGGAAGACTCTCTGAAAGAGATATACCTTTATGGGGTGGGAAGGGGGGAAGGGAAGGATTTGAAGAAAGTGATGAACATATACTGGCAAAGAGGCCAGTTCAATAAGGGGAATAAAATGTGCAAAACCATGAGGCTAAGAATCAAATAAGCCCAATTCAAAGGGTGGTTAATTATTGATGATATCCCTTTTTAGCAGGATACAGTGAAAGTAATGTTTTAAATTTTATACATACATACATACAGAAAGACACACACATACACGTCCTCCAGAAATACACAGTATTTGAAAACACTTTCTATAAAGGCATTTTTAAATTCTCAGTGAGCACAAGACTATTTTCCATTTTTTATGTTCCTAGCACTTCTCTCTCACATTATTTTACCATGTAATAATCCCATTTCCCAGATATTAATAAATTGAATTCTTTCTCTTAACAGTCTCCTTCCCTAATAAGCAAATAGTACATCCAGGAACTGAGGCTTCAACCACAAGTAGATTTTACTTAGCCTTTCATCCTTCAGAGGTAGATAAAGTGAGTACAATACTCTCTTGGGATCTTGCAAATGAGATTCAGCAATTGAGGCTCTATTAACTCTAGAAAGACATTAAATGTCCTGTGGCACTGTTTTATGAGAACAGAAATTCTCCCAGTACCCAAATCTCTTCTTTTCACAGGAGTGGTACAATTTGGAGACAGTCAGCTGCCTAGCTGGCTCCTCCTTGCCCAGAAAAATGGCCAAGGTTTGGGGTCAAATGAGGCTGTTTACATGTAAATTGTTCTTGCTGTTTTATTTTTTAAGAAATATTATACTCTATTTTGACCAAGCCCCAGAAAATGGGTGAGGTAAAGACTTTTAGGTAGAGATAAAGTGAAAAGCTAAAAGGTGCTATGTGGACACAAAACTACTTCTTTTCACTGAAACAAACCATAGCAAATATTTTCCTTGAAATGGCCAAACATTGCCCTATGGCAAGTTCAGGAATAGTCTTGAATTTTCCCAGGAGGGAAGGTTTCTATGTTCACAGCAAAAGACTGCTACCTATTCTTGGAAATGGCAAAATTATCTCTTAAATAAACTCTTGGCGTCTTTCCTGGTATGTAATGAAATCAGCACAGCGCCTGGTACACAATAGATGCTTAATCAATGTCTGATAACTTATTGATTGATCAGCAAGTATTCATGGAAGGGGACCTAAATCACCAAATTTTTAACAAGCTGACAGACACACGTGCCAAGAACACAGAATTAGGGGGTGTTTTCTTTGTTTTCTTTCTTACAAAGCACAATTCTATTTTCAATGATGTAGTTGGGTTATTCTGAAGTCGGGAAAGCCCTGGACAATCCAAAAGACTTAACCTGAAGTCTGTGTCCACCGCTTAGTTGCTGGGTGATCTTAGACAATCATTCACCTTTGCAGGCTCAGTTTCCCTGCTAATAATAATAATAGTTAACATGTATATAGTCCTTACTATATACCAGGCACTGTACCAGTGCTTTACAAATAATATCCCCATTGATCCATAGAGCAATTGCAAGGTAGTTGCTACTATTGTCCACAATGTACAGATAAGAAAACTGAACCTTTACAAAGTGTCTGAGGTCAGGTCTTCCTGACTCTGGGCTAAACAGTCTTCACACTATGTGGCTACTTAGCCCCAGAAGGGAGAAGAGCTACAATAGATAATCTTGGTTCCTGACACCCCTAAATTCCAGATTCTGTGAAACATTAATCATAATCATAAGGCTGTGAAGAGCATAGTGTTTCAAATAATGCAAAATCTAAGACATAACACCGCAAGCCAAAGGCAGCCCAGTGCTAGTCTTAAAGTGAGGAAAATCTGAGCTCAAATTCTGCCTTTCACATATGAAAGCTGCATAACAGAGGGCAGGTCATTCAACCCCCCATTTCCCACAGGACAACTATCTAAGTCTATAAGTTATATACCGAACGCTGATCTGTAGATTAAGGGAGTTTCCACATTAAAATTCTCTTAAACTTGATGAAATCACAGATCACATCTACAATCTCCCCAAAAAATATGAATCGTAAATGCTCTTAAGACATTTTGTATTTTCCAAACAATTTCATCAGTCTTTTCTTAGCTAAACTTCAGAGCAACCCTGAGTGGTAGGAAGGACAAGGCATTATGCTGTGGTAGAGGAAACAGTTTCTTAAAGAAAAAGTAGCTTAATCGTGGTCACAGTTAGTTATAGGGCAGGGACTGAGAGGAAAATCTTTTGGACTCCCAGAATCACAGGGTTCCAAAGACCCCTGACAGCCGGCTAATATAATCCTTGTATTTTACAGTAAGATAAGAAAACTAGACTTGATAAAGATAATGCAAATTGCCTGAGATTACCTATGGTAACACAAATTCAAAATCATTATTGTTTTCATCTCAGTAGAATGTTCTTTCCTCAGAGATGGGTAAAAGGCACAGAGTCTTGAGACCAAAAAACAAATACACTAAGGAAATAAACTAAAGCAATTTCCAGGAATCTTTATGGTATAAATATAGAAAGGGTCCTGACCCTAAATGCCATTCACATCAATGAAACTTCAGTGCCAATTCAGCTTTCTCACCAGTAAATTGGATAAATTTCAAATGCCAAATGGCCTCACAAACATTCAAAAGGGGGAAAGGTTCTGTTCTCAGCCCTCTTTTCTTATCTTACATTTTCTTTCTTGGCTATCTCTTCCGCTCTGGTGACTTCCATTGTTATCCCTCTGAAGATCTTTGTTCTAAATCTTTATGGTGCTCAACTTTCCCATCCCCAGTTGTCTTCCAGATATCAGGACCTATGTGACATGCTGATCTCTCAAATTCAACATATCCAAAATTGATATTGTCACCTTACCTTCCTAAATGTCCATGCTTCCTTCCTATTCCTATTCATATTGATACAGTTTTCCATTCACCCAGACCTGAAAATATGGAGTCCCTTTTCTCTATTCCACATATCAAATCAGTTGCCATATCCTATTGATTTTACTTCAACACATTTTCTACATTCATCCTTTTTTTCTTTTATCTCACTACTACTACCTTATCAAAAATACTCATTTCTTCTTACATGTAATATTCTCATAACTAGTTTTCTGGCTTCAGTTTATTTGCTTGAGTCAATCATCCTCTGACTAAGTACTCTTTCTAATATTCTGCTATAATTATGTAATTTCTTGATTCAAAAACATCCAATAAACTTTCTACTGCCTATTGAATAATACAAACTTTTATCTTTAGATTTACTCTCAACCTACTAATACTCTGTGGGCCTGTTTCCTGTTCTACACAATTGGAGATTAGATGGAATAACCTCTGAGATGTCTTTCTACTATAAATATACCTTCCTAGGTGACCTTTCAACCAAATAAGGCTACTCTACTACCTGTTTTTGCATTGCTCTGTATCATGTCTCATATGTCACATCTATCCCTACCTGATTCAATTGAAAGCTCCTTCAAAGTACAATCATTGGTGGTGGAGCTGAAAATTGGTAGGATCTTTCTGAAAAGGAATTTTCAGTTTTGCAAATGAAGCTATTAAAATACCCATATAAACTATTAAATACCCATAGTCTTTGACCAAGAGATTCCATTGCTAGGCATATACCTAGCACACACAGTAAAAAAGATTTCATGAACACCAAAATATTTCTGATAGCACTTTTTTCTTTTAGTCAATAACAGAGAGCAAGGTAGATGCCCATTGAGTAGCTAATGGCTAAGTAAATTGTGATATGTGAATATAACAGACTGCTACTGTGAATCAAGACAACACAAATATGATGAATTCAAGAGTTTTCAAACTCTTCTATGAACTAACACAGTATGAAGTGAGTAGAGCCAGAACAGCAAAATACAAAATTATTACAGCTATGTTAATTAAAAAAAAGAATTGAAAACAATGAAAACTAAATATTACAAAATTATAAAGCATATATGTAGCACTGAAAAAAGATATCAAAAGAAACATCTCCCTATTCCTGGGCAGAACTAGTAGATGTTCCAGTATGGAATTTTGCATGTAAAGTGAGATTGTTTTACAAAGTTTTGGTCAGTTTTGCTACATTTTTTTGTTTTCCTCAAGAACATTATTTATTATCTGGCAGGTAGGAGGGAGGAGATAGAGTTGGTGTTAGGACAAAATTATCAATAAAATCTGTTTTTAACAAGAAAATAAATAGAAGATTATTTATTAAAAGCTTACTATGTGCAAAGCACTGTTAAGAGTTTTACAAAAATCAACCCATTTGATCCCTTGTAACAATCTTGTGAGATTGGTACTCTTATTATTCTCATTTTTCAGATAAACTGAGGCAGACAGACATTTTTTCTGACTAGCACAGGGTCACACTACCAGTAAGTCTCTGAGGTAAGATTTGAACACAAGTTTTTCTGACTTCAAATCCAGGGCTCTATCTACTGCATCACCTAGATGCCTTTCCACACCACAATCTTTGTTTTTGTTTTTCGTCTGTTTCCTTGGTACCTTGCAAGTTAAAGTTTGACAAAGCTAAACAGTTCACTTAAAACATGAGAAAGTTGTTTTGTTTGTATCTTTTAAAAGATACAAAATGCACTCTTAAAAATTTTTTCAGGTCTACTTATTCTAAGTTAATACATTTATTTTCTTTTCTAATTTATATTTAATTTATGGAAAAACAAGAACTTCCATTACATAATAAAAAGATGATTGTACATGAAACTGCAAATTCACTATGTATAATTTGTTATTCCTTTTAAATATATAATAAAGTTATGTTTATTTTTTCTTTTTTTTCCCTTCCCTTCTCCCTCCCCCCCTCATTGTAGAGATAGCTATCATTAGATACAGGTATGTATATATATATATATATATATATATATGTATGTATATATATATATACACACATATAAAATCATTCTATACATACTTTCATTTATCAGTTCTTTCTCTGGATGCAAATAGCATCTTCCTTCATGTGTCCTTTGTAGTTAATTTGGATATTTATAATAGCCAAAATGATTTACTCCTTCAAAGTCTCTCTTAAAAACATGTTATTTCAGAATTTTCTTTTAAAGTTCAACATTTTCCCCCAAATTCCAAAGTTTTTACAAATTATATATATGCATATTACAAATTACTACTATGTTATAAATATATGTATATTATTAAATAACTGTAACTGGTCCCTTTCAGGCATACTTTTTTGAGAATTTTTTTCAAAGAAATTAAGGAACATGACATGAATATTTTGTCAGATCTCAGAAGTCCTGTGGTTATTCTGTAAACACCAGCATGCTGGCATTAACCCCAAAGTCACACCAGATGTTGTTCTTACATTCCTGATACCCTAGCCTATACCAAAATGGAAGGGGCAGCAGCTATGTATGAAAATGTCCCCCTGTTTCATTTGCCCTCCACATGAAGATTCATTTCAAGTGAGAATTTTTTGCGCCTTTGTTTTCTTCATTTTATATATAGCAAGACACTAATTATCATAGAAAGCAATGCCAAGGTGTTTTGATATCTTCTATGCTGTTCCCTGGAAATTCCATTTCACCAGATGTTAGTTCCAGTCATAGCATTTCAGAGGACACCAGAAACAGATATAACCTCTGAAGTCGTTAGTGGCAACTTTCTCAGAGACTGAAAATGTATTCATTTTGAAAATATTGAGTCACTAAGCCTTCAGACTGCATTCCAAAAGTCTACCAGAGACATTTCAATCAAGAGTGTGTGAATGTGACAGCCAAGCCATTTGGGCTAAAAACCTCTGTGCAGAATTATGTTGGAGAATCTAGTGCCCTCTAAATGACCTCATGTACGGCTATGGTATTAAGTCATGGAGAAAGAGGGATGTAAGATGAATATTTTTCCCCTAAAAAAAGGGAAAAAGGAAAACAAAAACTTCTGGGTTCCCAATAAGAATGCTAAATTACTCCATCTCCCAATGGAATGGTTCACTTTCATTTCCAAGTAGCAGAAAAGCCTATTGACCCCCATGGTGTTATCCTTTACACTGCTCATGCAGTACTTTCTTTAATCTCTCGGATCAAAGATTGGTCAATAAAAATCATCTCTGCTTTTGTGGGGAGCAAACAAACTGCTCTCAGTCCTATGATAATTGTAAGTTTTTGTTAAAATCTTCCAGAAGGAAAACCCCAAGTGTTCATATTAACTTGGCAAGTGAAAAACTACATCTCTATTTTGGTTTGTCCCTTCAAAAGGTATTGGGGTGTTGGGGTTATAGGGGCTGGTAGCCATGGTGGTATTTTTTCAGTTAGATATTGTTATTGTGTGAGGAATTTTCCTGGGATTTGGGGTTTTTCTTTTTTTTTTCTTTTGGTTCTTTCTAAAATCTTTAATGAATTTTGAATCGGTGAAAGATCCCCTACCGATGACCCTGAACGCTGAAGTCCAATTTTTCTCCTGAAAAAAAAATTATATGGTGGTGTCATTTTAAAAAAAATAACATCAATATAAATGACAGCCTCAATATGAACTGCCCTTTGCAATCAAGGCACTGTGTCTCAATCCCCAGGAAAAAAAAAGGCACTTCTTGGGTGAAAGAGAAACCCGGTTGTTGTTTTAGTATTTTTTCTATTAAAGTTTTATCTACTTTGCTAAGACTTCAAAAGAAAGGGAGAGGTACAGATAGGTTTTAAGTAGGCATGTGATCAGCTCATTGAAACTGAACCAACTCAATGTTATTTTAATGTTGGACTTGTAGTCAAAGGATCTGGGTAAGAATCTAATTATAACGTAAGTTTCTTGGCCTCAGTTTCTTCATCTATAAAATAAAGAAATTGGACTCAGTGACCTCTAAGGTCCCCTCCATCTCTAAATCAGTGATCCTATGAACTTATTCATATACTACACTGAGAAGCAAGTTAGTTTAATAGAAAAGCCATCAGTTCCTACAGTCAGAAAACACAAATTCAAGTTCTGATTTTGCCTTTTGTTAACTATATATAACTTTTGGCAAGTCAATATATTATTCTATGTATTATGTAATCTGTGAATTAGATCTGATAATATTTGTAACACTGGCCTTTCATGTTTGTCATGAAGATCAAATGAAATGTCAATAACACACCTTGAAAAATTTTAAATATTATATAAGCCAACATTATTATTATTCATTATTACTAAATTATAATCAGTATCAGGAATCTCAAGCAATATTAAATTTTACCTCTGAAACATAAAACCTACATAACCATAGGCTAGATACTTCAACTTCCTAACCTTTAATTTCTTCCTCTGTAAAATAAGATGGTTTGCAACTAGATTCTCCCTAGGATAACTTCCAGTTCTAAATCTTTTAATCTGAAATTTTTCTTTGAGGATATATCATTTCAATGTTCCAGAGCTTTTTATTGTCACTAAAAGTAAACTTTTCATTTCATTTCAAGTTTATAATTGTAGACCTGAAGAAATACTTGTCTTCTGAACTATGTTTACCCCCTTTAAAACAAGAGACTTGAACTAGTGCTCTGTTGAGGGCCCTCTGTGGTCTCCTCCAATAATACAACCTTTGCTTGAAGAGGAAATAACACTCTATTTCAATAGGAGGGTGTGAAGTACCACTTCTGGGAGATAATCCTTCTAGATACTAGTAGATATTAGGAGTAATAGTTTCACTGAAACTGTAAAATCCTGGAAAGAATCTTAACCAGCAAGGATCGTGATTGATCACTAGAGAAGGAAAATAAAAAACAACAATAATCATCACCACCACTACGAAACATGCCTAATTTCCATCTCATTTAAAATATTTTGATATTATTCTTACTACTGACTGCCTCATGGTTCTTAAGAAATTGTTTTACATTGTACACAGTAACAGCAACATTGTGTGATGATCAACTTTAATAGAGTAAATTCTTCTCAGCAATACAGTTATCAAAGACAGTTCCAAAAGATTTGTGATGGAAAAATGCCATCCACATTCAGAGAGAGAACTATGGCAATTGAATGCAGATTGAAGCATATTATTTTCACATTTTAAACTTTTTTTGTTTTTTTTCTTTCTTGTGTTTTTTCTCTTTTGTTCTGATTCTTCTTTCACAACATAATTAATATGGAAATATGTTTAACATGATTGTACATATGTATCCTATATAGGGTTGCTTACTGTCTTGAGAAAGGGGGAAGGAAAGAGAGGAAAAGAGAAAAAATTGGAACTCAAAATCTTACAACAATATGTTGAAAACTATCTTTACATGTAATTGGGGTAAGATACTAAAGTAAAAAAAACAAATTATTTTTAATCATATCAGAGAATAATAGCTATTCATTTTATGTCATATAGTCATGGCATAAGAAAGATTGAAATGAAATACTTCAAATTTTTCAGAAGAAAGAGTTGAATTTTTAGGAATTATTTTTATTATTATAAGACTTGAGAAAAATAATTTCAATAAAGTTCTTTTTAAAATCTTTTTACACATTTTAGGTTTCATATAACCTGTGTTCTATGCTGTTGTTAATTGACTGTCATTTTTCAATGCACTTACCAAACTGATACCCATGGAGGGGACAGGATTTGGAAATCGTATTTTAATATAAAATACTTACTATTTTCCATTCCAGACAAAAACCTGTTTCTGTAGAAACAGACCAATGCTAAAATCTCAGTGACAATATTGAGTTCTTAAAGTCAATGCAAGTTAAGAATACATTCTGCCGAGCTCTACCAAGATGAAAAGTCTTCAAATGCAGGGCCAATTTTGTTTATGATCCAAAGAAGAGACAATGTATATTTGCATAATTTAACAGCAAGTTGATCAGTCATGGAATTTTTGACAAAAATAAGTCTTGAAAACCAGCTTACAAGTTATAGAGGGGTTTCAATCTGATGATACTTACACCAAAGAAATCACATTAAAGTAGCATCAGGGGATGGTAACAAAGAACACTGAACTTAGAAGCAGAGGCTTAAATTTAAGGCCAAGTCTCATATCTACGATCTCTAAAACAGGTTTTTTTTAAAAATCTTTTTGATCCTTGGTTTGCTACTTTATAAAATGGGATCAATATGTTTTAACTATCTATCCAATAGGGTTGTGTGGTTAAATAAGGTAGCATATGTAACATGTTAATAACCATGAAATACAACTTATGATTTATAAAGACTGAATTTGTGGCTCAAATATGGCATTAGGGAATATAGGTGAAATGAGCCAGGAAAATCACAAAACTCTATTATTTGGCAGAGAATTAATTTATATTGGTTTCAGATTTCATTATTATAGCACTGTACAATTCCTGTTGATAATATAATTTAGAATTTTTACATTATCTCCCCAATATACTAGGTATAGTATCTTAGGTATCAATGAAACATTTGATAAATATTTCTTAAATATCTACTATATGGCAAGTAAAAATCCTAGAGACAAAAGGAAAAGTAAAAAACAGAGCTCTCAAGGAGCTCACAGTCTAACATGTAAAACAATATACAAAGAATTATGAATAGATGAAACCTATGTGTTATGGCTTCCTAACATTATAACCTGGCATTATATGAGAAACTCTCTCAATTATTATTTCTGCAGATACTACCACCATTCAGGAATCCTCTAGGAATATCAGAATTCGACTTGTCTCAACCAAAAAAGGATCCCAGCTTCCCTGAAGGTTCCCAAAACCAGTATCTTATGTTTATTGCTATATGTTAAAACAGACTTTGAAATCAACACCTAGTTAGTATTCTGGAAGGTGTCTTCATGTTGTCGAGTCCAAGATAATAGGACTCTTTTTTAGTAGATGAAATGACCAGTCTTTTATAGACAAAATTAAAAGAAATTGAGTCTTTCAAATAAGAAGCTTGAAGTTCTTGCTTTATTGTTTTGCATTTTTGTTGTTATTGTTAATTTGGAATCTTATTCACGACACAGATCAAATCCTGAAGAAAAGGAAAAGCATTATACAAATTACATATCAAACTTAATGTTAGAATCTAAATTATATGCATTTTGGGGGGAGGGTTCACCTTATCTTCTGGAATGGTTTGGTCAATTTCTTTCTAGTGACTGTGGAACTCTTTGAAGAGATTTTGTATGGTTTCTGGATTTGATGTAATACACACGATATCATCTACAAACAGGAGCACTTTTCAAAAGTCTGCATTCATACAATATTCTTCTTCCTCGTGTTTTGCATAGGATGTTGTACATTACCCTAACATCTTGGGTAAGTGTGTCTATCCATATGACAATTTCCTTAAAGTTAGTAGCAAGAAGATGATAGCATAAAATTATCTCTGTGGTCACAACTGGCAGACTCTGGTATGATAACATGTGCATCGGAAGCTCTTTGAATACAACCTTTAAATTTGTATTTTGTTTTATTGAAGTTCAATAATAGACAGACATAATGACTTCTGTTGCCTACATTGTCAACTGAATGATTGTGAGGATATGGTCTAGTTTAAAAAAGCATCTGTGGGGGGGCAGAGCCAAGATGGCAGAATGAAGACATGACTCTCTGTGACTTCCTTTGACCTTCTCTCAGACCAAGAGCAGATTAAGCCTCTAAACTGGTTCTGGAATCAAAGCGCCTCCAAATATTTTGAGTAAAGCACATTCCCATCAAAAGTTACCTTGGAAGAGCTCTGGAGCAGGTCTGTCTCAGACAGGCAGGGGTTCAGTTGATATGCCAAGCTCAGACACAGCTCCAGTAGACAGGGGAGGAAGCTGGGACAGATTTAGCATGGCAGATTCTAAGCACCTGGGAAGTTCCTGTGAGACTCTTGGAACAATCTGCCCTGATTGCAGGCAGGTGCTTTTGCAGATCTGCCTTTTGTAAAAAGTAGATTGTAACCCATTGCAAAGATCGGTCCTAGCTCAGAGAGCCCAGCACCAGAAGTCAATCAGCCGAACTGCCCCAGGGCAAATTAAAGCAGCTGTTGCTTCTCTACTTTAAACAGACCTCAAGTTCTTAAAAAAAATCAATAAGAAACAGAAAAGAACTCTCACCATATACAACTTTTATGGAGAGAGAGAAGGGCAGATCTCAGATCCTGAAGTTCATAAAAGTAAAGCAACTCCAGAGGAAGACACAAAGGGAGACATGAAATTGTCCCCATTTCACAAAGCTTTCCTGAAAGATTGCTTAAAGAATCTCAAAAGAGAGTTAGAAGAAAAATGGGCAAATGAAAAGAGATCATTGAAAAAAGGAATGGAAAAATCATATAATGCCCTACAAAAGAGATATGAAAAAGACACCAATTCACTGAAAAACAAAATTGGTGAAGTGGAAAGACATCAATTCACTGAAAAACAAAATTGGTGAAAGGGAAAAAGACTGCAATGAACAAAGAAATTCAATTGGTCAATTACAAAAGGAATTCAAAAAGTACCTGAAGAAAATAATACATGAAAAATTAAAATTGAACAAATGGAAGTGAATGACTCAATAAGACTTCAAGAATCAGTCAAACAAAAACAAAAAAATGAAAAAAAAAATGAAAAATATGTGAAATATCTCCTAGGAAAAACAACTGACCTGGAAAATAGATCTAGGAGAGACAATATAAGGATTATTGTACTTCCTGAAAGCCATGATGAAAAAAAGAACCTAGACATTATCTTCCAGGAAATCATGAGAGAAAACTGCCCTGCTGTTTTGGAATCAGAAGGTAAAGTCGCCATTGAAAGAATTCACTGATCACCTCCTGAAAGAGAACCCAAAATTAAATCCCCAAGGAACATCATGGCTAAATTTCAGGACTCTCACACCAAGGAAAAGATATTGCAAGCAGCTAGAAAGAAACAATTCAAATACTGAGAAACTGTAATTAGAATCACCCAAGATCTGTCAGCCTCCACAATAAAGGATTGAAGGGCCTGGAATCAGATATTCTGAAAGTTCTTTTAACTTGGATTACAGCCAAGAATAAGTTATCCAGCTAGAATGAGCATTGTCTTCCAGGAAGGAAGATGGCCATTCAATGATACAGGAGAATTTCACCTATTTCTAATGAAAAGACCAGATCTGAACAAAAAATTTGATCTTCAAACACAGAACTCGAGATGCATAAAAAGGTAAAAAGGAAAGAACTCTCTATATTTCTACTATGGGTATCCTTAAAGAATGGGGGTATAATTTGATATTACTTTGATAATATAAAAAAAGCATCTATGAAGACCTGCCTCATTTTTTCTAATGTTTCCATCATGGATAGCATCAGTTTTTATAAAGATGTTCTAAAAAGTGGAGTAGATATTTGGGTCAGTTGTTGATAATGCCTTCTCACCTGCCCAGTTTCTTTTTCTCAGTTTTATTCTCTTTTAGACTCAGTATGCTTTTGAGACTTAAAAAATTAATTCCTGGGTACCTTTAAAATTGTGTCTCTTCCATAAAAGATCTTCATTTGGTATGCATTTGTTATGAGCCAGTGGCCCTTCATGAATTCCCTTCTTATGTACTATTTTCACTTTCCTATATTGAAAATGACTAGCTGAAGTAGTAGATGGTTTCACTAATTTTTAATAGATTGTTATAAAAAAATAGTGCAATTCTTCATCCAGTTATTGTTTTTGTTTCATCAACAACTTATCTTGGGATGATCTGGCTTCCATGAGTCTCATACAAAAATCTTCTATAAGTTCCTTTCGTCCACATTTTTGGCAATTTTGAATGGCAATACTGTTCATAAATTTTAGCCTTCCTCTTAATCTTTTTTTTTTTTTTTTTTGCTTTTTTTGCTGAGGCAATTGAGGTTAAGTGACTTGCCCATGGTCACACAGCTAGGGAATGTTAAGTGTCTGAAACCAGATTTGAACTCAGGTCCTCCTGACTTCAGGGCTGGTGCTCTATCCACTGCGCCACCTAGCTGTCCCCTCTTTATCTTTTTTTGCAAATAATATTTTTCTCTAAACACAGTTACCATGCCACATTGCAAGGCAAAAAGAAAGATCAAACATTTGCTAGCTGATACAGTTTCTGTGCTTTCTTAATGGTCTTATTCTGGACACTTTTACATAGGCTATTTATCAAAGAAATGGAAATAGAAGCAATGTCTTTACTTTTGTTCATTTCTTATTTTTCACCACCAACAGCTGATTTCAATAGGTCGGGATGGAGTTGTTATAATTACATGCAGCACATTTTCTTCAACAATCTTTTTATCTAATTTGGTATTGATTTTGGCCTTTCCTCTAAGTTGATGATCTGAATGCACAGGCAACTGTTTCTGAAATGACTTTCGTGTCCGTAACCAGTCATCATTTATCTCTTAAAGTGCCACCAACTTCATTTTTTTAAAAATGTTGTTGGATGTTTACAATGACCAATGCCTTCTGATTCTCTTCTTTAAAAAAATTCTTTATGATACACAGGCATAAACATTCAGACCCTTTCATTTTTTCACCAACTGTATTTTCCAGTATGTTTTTGTCTCTCTTCCATACCTGCTTTCTCATTGGAGTCAGGGAATTTCAAAGATATTGATTTGGTTTAAAGGATTTCCAAGGTCTTCCTGGACTTTTGCATTCTCTTTATCTTTTGAAACAGATTTTGGTGCAGATTATACCATTATATCTTCATAGGCATCATCATAAGGAAAAATGGTCCAAAGTCTCTAGAAATGAAATCCTTTTTTGGCCTGATAAAAACAATTTATCTTCTCTAAATTGTCTCTCTGAGATCCTTTGAATTATCCTTCCATAAAGTAGCTGCAACTATTTTATGTCTCTTGCTTTCATTCATAGCCAGTATGTTAACATGAATGTAGTTTAGTTCCTACAACAGGATATCACCCTGATAGTCACTGGACAAAAATCAATCATTGTGAGTACCAACAGTTAATTTCTAGACTAAGAAACATGTAACCAGGATATTGTTGAAATTTTCATCATTGTAATACTAGAAAATAGGGTATATATCTATCCATAAAGCATTTTTTAAAACACCCCAATATAATAGAAATTATAGAAAGAAATTATTTAACTTGGAATGCCTCTCAATGAATGATGATCATTTGATATCAGCATAATTAGTACAGCCCAGCAGATATGTGTAAGTCAAGGATACCTAGTTTGATCAAATGCTCCAAGTTTTCTTTGATATTTCTTCATCTGTAAAATGAGAGGATTGAAATAGATCATCCTGAAGCTATAAATCTCTGATCTTCCATCACTACATCTAGCATTAAAGTTGTTGACACCATTAGGAAAGAAGTGGAGTTGGTGACTGGAGCAGGCAGCTGTAGCCATAGCAAAGCTGCACATGGCTCTTGTTTTCATTCTACTAGCAACTGCCATTAGCCAATATCATTCTGCTTCAAGGAAAAGGGACTATTGGTGATGCTTTGGACAGGCTATAACCTTCTTGTTTGATAATAAGCAAATGTATCACACATACACACAAAAAAAAAGATAGAGGGAAAGAAAGGAGACAGAGAAGGAGAAACAGAGTTATAGACAAAGACAGAGAGAGATTAAAAAGACAGACACCAAGACAGAAATAGACACAGAAAAGCAGAGATAGAGACAAAGACAGAAATTTACAAAGAAAGAGATTGGGGCAGTTAAAGATAGAGAGAATTGAGGGGGATAGGAGAAAAAAAAAGATAGAGACAAAAAAAGAGAGGGAGTCAGAAACAGAAAAAGGCAGGGAAAGAGTGAGACAGAGAAAAGAAAAATAAATAAACAGAAAGAGACAGAGAGAGGCAGAGAAAAGTTAGGAGGAAGGGAGGGATAAGGGGAGAGAGAAAGAGAAGGAAAGGGAGAAGGAGAGGAAGAGGGCGAGAGAGAGGGAGAGGGAGAATATGTAAGAGCTTCTCCATTCATGACTGCATTTTTTGTCTTATTCTGCCAGGAACCTTTTTTTTCTGTAAAAGGCAACCAATGACGTGTAGCTTGTATCTGTGTGTCCTTCACATTTGGTCTTGTGTTTCTAACTATATTGGTGAGTTATGTTGTGATCCCTACATGAATATACTAATAATATATTTTGGGTCATACAGTTATCTGTAATAATTGTATGACCCAACTTGCTACCAGACTGAGCAACACTTCTGTAGCCTTTCCCTTTTGAGCATGCCAGGTAAAGGAATGTTTTCAAAAAGCATTGTTCTAACTGTTCTATGCATTTATTAGTGCAAGGCCAGAAATCAGACGATAAAATGCCAATTTAGTCTTGTATGGTCTCACTTTCTCAAAAAATACCCTAAAAAATCTATTAACTTTCCCTGGTCAGAAAATTTTAATTATATGAATATTTTGGATACTGATTCCTAATATATAAACCCATTTAATATTAAATTTATTATAATTACCCATCTCTCTATCTCTCTCTATATATATAGACAGAAACAGAGAGGTACCTTTTCTTTTCACATTGGATTCTTTTCCAATTAAAACCCCACTCACAGGTCTTTCTCTTTTAACAAATATTAAAATGAGAAACTCAGTAGCCCTTTAACCGTATGTGACAATAAATATAAGATTCCACACCCATATACCCATAACTTACTCTCCTCCATTCTTTCTGATGAGATATTGGTCACTACCCTCTCTAATGGAATTCAGAAAGCTATCTTGTGAAGGAATATACCACACACTGTCACCAAAGCTTCCACTAAACAACTAAGAGATCACTAATTTTTTTTTAATTCATTGTAGACTGAACAACTTTGTTAACAACTTCTTGGGAGACAATGTTGTGGAATGGAGCTACAATTACTCATAGACTTCAGGGAGAGTATAGGATCCACTAATTTTCTGATTCTTCTGGGGCTAAGGGACCATTAGTGTCAAGGATAAGGAAAATGAAGTCAAGAGAAGGAAAGTATTTTGTCCAAGGTAACACAGCTTGTAATAATCAGAGGTTGAATTTTAACCCGGGGCACCATGACCTCCAATCCAGGATTCTTTCCGTAGTGTCGTCTTATATTTACAGCCATTTATGAGTAATGTTACAAATATCCTGAGGCATCTTCCTATCGATCTTCTGAATATATTACAGCTCTAGAGTTTTACTATCAGGTAAATAATCAAAATCACTTGATACCAAGTGACATGAATTACTCTGACAGCTCTTTGGCTTCCCTCCGTTGGAAGGGACTCCTCTTGCAGAATATGCATCCCATATCCTGGAATCTGAAAGTAGAATATTGCTGCAACATTTCCAGCCTAGGCAAGAGGTAGTCCGTCTAAACTGATCTGCAGATATTGTCCACTGTGCATTTCCTGTGTTTTATTGAGCTTGTTGACAAGAACCTGCTGTCTTGTGTGTTGCAAACAATGTTTATATTAGAAATTTCTATCCCATATAGTGCTATAATTCCAAAGGCTAAGTAATGTTTTCTTTGGGACCCTTTTAAATGGAAATTTTGGTTCATTAAGTAATATGACTAGGATTAATTATTAAATCCATAGAGAAACCCACCCAGCTGCTTCACAGTATCTTATTTCACTTGTATCTGACTATGATCCCATTTGGGATTTTTTTTTTTGACAAAGATGCTGCAACAGTTTGCAATTTCCTTCTCCAGCTCCTTTTTCAGATGAGGAAACTGAGGCAAATAGGGCCCTTACCCAGAACCACAGCACTAGGAAGTGTCTGAAACCATATTTGAACACAGATCTTCTTGATCCTGGGCCCCTGGAACTCTATCTCTTGCCTCTCACACCACTGCCCTGCATTACTAAGAAACTCCAGATCATACAATATGCTCTCCTATGGCTACTGCTTTCATTGGTGAAATGCAAATCTAAAGAATAGCTGAGGGTATTTATATTCCTGGTAACTCCACATGTTTATCAAATGTCTTAGTTTTAGGTGAAGCATGATCGATAAGGTTTCTTAGTATGACATATATATAAATCCAATGGACTATTGGGAACCTAATACTCTTAAGAGCTCTTTACTTGATTTGATGACAGAAATCACTCACTTTACATAGGAACACCTAGGAAGCTGGATAACTAATAGAAAATTCCTGTTTTCTCATGCAGGCCCATGAATGACAGCCTTATATTGCTATAAACTAATGTTGATTATGGGAAAGCTAGATGCCTCAGGGGATAGAACCCTGGGCCTGGAGTCAAGAAGACCCAAGTTTAAATTCAGCCTCTGACACTGACTAGCTGTATGACCTTGGGCAAGTCACAATTTCTGATTACCTTAATCCACTAAAAAAAGGAAATGGTAAATCACTCCCATATCTTTGCTAAGAAAACCCCATGGTTAATATTGGGGCACTATAATTTGGAAAAGTCATGGTAAGTTAGACATAACTGAATAATTAAACACGACAAATATTGGTTAAATTCATTCTTAAAACAATGGTAGACTACAACTATGAAAAATCAAGAGGGATAAAGATAGTAATATTGTATCATATAGCACCTGGCATAAATACAGACTGAAAGGGAACAAAGGAAGATAGTTTAAAAATTAGATTGTTTATGTTTCTTCTAAACCCTGGACAAAAATCCCAAATCTTGAGTCATTCCAAGCACCAAAAAGCTGATAACAAAAGGAAATCTTCCCCTGAGAAAGAAAAGACGACCCTACTCAGAAGAAAGAGAGAGAATAGAGATAAACAGAGAAAAATAGAGGGAGGAAGGGACACAGGGAGGAAAGGGAAAGAGAGAGGGGGAAAAAGCAAAGGAGAGGGAGGGAGAGAAGAGAGACAAGGAATAAATGAAAAGGAAGAAGGGACAGAAAGGGAGAGAGGGAGAGAGGAAGGGAGAAAGAGAAGAAGAGAAGAGGAGAGAAAGAGAAAAAGAGAAAAAAAGAGAGAAGAAAGAGAGAGTCAGAGACAGAGAAGGAAATAGAAAGAAAGAAATAGAAAGGAAATTAGGAGCAAAAAAGAGGGGGGAGAAAAAAAGCTGTTTGTATTTTGATTCTACAATAAAGAATGAAGAGAATCAAAGGATCCCAAGCTGAATTGTTGTGGTCCAACAAATCACAAATAGGGTGACTCTCACAGTGGATGCAATACCTAGCTTTTGTTTCCAAATCTTTCAATGCAAAGAGTTTGGGTGATGTGAGCCACAAAACCCTGAAATGTTGAAAAGCTAGTGTAGACATCTCCTAGGAGATATGTGTGCCTGGAGCTCTGTGCACAGATGGCTGTCAATGATGCTGGTATTAAAAATCTCCTGCAGCATTAGAATTGAAGAAAAATATAATGTTGACCAAGTTGAGAATGAAATCAGAAGGGAGAGATATTTCACTTTCAAATATCCATTTACCAAAAAAAATAAAATAAAACAAACTTATCTAGATAGCATAGGCTACTCCTGAGGCAAATATTTACTTCCATACTTGGAACATCAATTGGTTTCAGAGAGAGCTCCAGAAGTTAAGATAATTGCATTTCATCTTTCCCAGAAGCAGGGGGATGGATTAGATGACCTTTCAAGGTCCCAGTCCTATAATTTACAGTCAGAACTGTTTCCTATTTTGCAAAAAGAACCCTAATCATAAGAAGTAGTACAGGGGTCAGAAGGCACCAGGAGCCACAGGGCAGCCCTGAACCCTCAGTGAGCCATGCCAAAATAATAGTAGGGAACAAAACTTCAGTTCTAACACCCTTTGAATTCCAAATTTCTTGAAGCATTTGTACAACCAAAACACAGCCACTTGTTGCAGTACCCTATATCATGACAATCTCTAAAGGAATTCCTCAAAGTCCTAGTTCTTCCTAGCACTACAGAAAAAGTTAGAGATTTGGTTTTTGATTTTTGGTTTTGTTTTATCATAGAATTAGAAGGGAACTAAAATACCCTATTTTTATCCACTTTGGTGAGATCTTCTTGAGGTGATACAGCAAATAAAGCCTTGAGTTTGGAATCAGGAAGATTCATCTTCATGACTTCAAATCTGGCCTCAGACACTTCCTAATTGTATAACCCTGGGCAAGCCACTTAGTCCTGTTTGCCTCAGTTTTCTCATCTGGAAAATGAGCTGGAGAAGGAAATGACAAATCCAGTATCTTTGCCAAAAAAAACAAAAAAACCAAATGGAATCACAAGAGTCAAACATGACTGCACAACACAATTTAATTGTTCTAGATTAATGAAATGAGAATAGAATCCACAAAGTACATTAACCAGAACTGAACTCTCTTCAATTCAGTTCAATAGTTTAACATATATTTAAGTGCCTAAGTGTGGGGCAACAAAGACAAAAAAAAAAATAAGTTCTATTCCTACCTTCTGAAAACTAAGATTCTGCTGGGAGATTAGCATAACTATAGATAAAAATATATAATTTGTGAAAGAAGAGAGTAATAGCAACTTAAAGGAGAAACAGGGGGTTACAGAGATAATGAATGGGAAAACATTTGACACAATTAAAGCCTCCTCAAATGTGGTGTTATGATCATTTTAATTTAAGACCCAGAATCCAAACTCTGGTTTTACTTAGACAGGGACTGATATTGGTGGCACTTTATGCTCTTGGGGATTTCCCTTGGTAATATAATAATGTGGTTTGTGTCTGCGTTTAATGCCAGTGAAGAACTAAGTCCCCCTTTTCTTCTTTGCATCTGGTTTTTGTCTCTTACTTTTCCTCAGATCTAGCTCTTGCTTAGTCTGAGAATTCAGGAGGGTTTAGTAATTTCTCCTTTTCTTTCCACTAAACTGGGTCCTGAGATTCTTCCATTGTGTGACTGCTCTACAGGAATTCCTTCTACAATTCTGTCAATGTCTCTCCAGTGCCATCATCTCTGAGTCTGAGAGATTCTCTTTAGGGAAGGAAGGAAGAGAAAATAAACAAGCATTCCCTTTCCTCCCAGAGACTCAAATCTTCTTTCTTTGTGTAGCATTTTTCCTGTCCAGAACTCTGGCCTCTGTCTGGGAATGGTCAAGGAATAAGGACATTTGGGGAAATTGTGTACCTGTGTGTGTGTGTGTGTGTGTTTAGTTAGCACTTTACCCAATCAAAAGCAGCATAGTTGCTTGATAGAGGGCCAGTTTTGGAGTCAGGCCTGAGATCATGTCCTACTCCTGACACATATTTGTTATTTGACCATGGGCAAATTACTTAACCTCTCAGAATTCCCAGGAAACTCTGAGACTTTAAGTTACAGATGATTTGCCTATCTGCAGGAATGGAGGTCTTTCCCAGACCAGGAGTCCTTCATACTGATGAAATTTTACACCAGACCCCAGTGCCTTTATAAAATATGTAAACTATATATATGAAATTGATTAGAATTTTTTACATAATAGAAATTCATAATCTTTGACTTTTAAGATTAGTTGAAAGAATGTGGAAGGATCTATATATATTGTTCACAATATGTGTTATATATAGTATACAATATGCAAAAGTGTATATGTATATATAGCATATGTAAGATTTGAAAAATATCCATGTGGTTTCATCTGAAGTTTTGAAATGTGATTGACTCAACCAAAAGAGCTTGGTAACCATAGATCTATTGTAGAAACATCTTTTTGTGGCTTTAGCTTCATAAGGGTGAGGTTTTCAAAACATGAACCTTTTTTAAAAATCATTTTCAATGTGCAGAGTTCTAGTAGCTTATTTATGCCCATTAAGTTAATTTATAGACAACTAAGTAAATATTATTGGTCCTAGTTTAAGGATGATGAAAGAGAAACGGAAAGATTAGCGTTTTTCCTAAAGATATAACCCCTCCCCAAGTGAATGGAGAATTAAATCCAGAAATTTAATTTGAGACTTGAAAACAATGTTACCTGTTCAACTCGAAAATATTCCTCCCTCCACCAGTGATAGGGTACAATGCACTAGTTTAATAATTACATTAATGGTACCACTATTTAAATTATACAAAAACACAAATACTTATTTTTAATTATGCATGTGTAAGAAATAAATATATAATATACAATAGTGTATAGCATTTTAAAAATTCTGATGTCTTTTTAATGTTATAATATAGAAAATATTTTCCTATAAGAAATAGTAGCAACTCATCAAAAAAACATATAGTTTATTTTTTAAACAAAGCACTCAGATACTAAAAAAACCTGAATACTTCATAAAGAAAATAGGTTGCTATTCCCTAAAATTGCCTCTAATGTTAGCTGAATATTAATAAAATCCATAAACCATTAGTACATTATAGCTGCTTTGTTCTGAATTACATAGACCTTTTATGTTTATTCCTCAGTGAAAATGCATAAAAAAATGAAATCCACTCTAATTGTGCTCTCTGAAGATAGCTGGTAAAATCATTTCTAGCAGCTATAAATCAATTGTAGTATTAAAATGACCTGCCAGGTGCATCTTCTGGGTATCAGACTAATTAAGGGAATGTATTAATTGCAACTATTCATCAACACCACCAACGTTGTTAGGTAACCCTTACAATGAATCTTTTTACCATATTATCCTGCAATAAAACTGCAGTTTTATAAAAGGAAGAGAGAGAGAGAGAATTTTCTTCTTACATTTCAATAAAATCTTACTCAGTATTCTTACAAATTTCACTCATTTTTTGCAATACTTACATAATATTTTATTTTATAAAAATTAATGTAATGTATAGGCAATTGCAACAAATCTACATTTTAGAAACACTGGAATTTTATTGCTTTTTAAAATATATATATATGTATATATATATATATGTATATATACATATCTGCTGATAATAGCATTATATGGTTCTACCTTTGTACATATTTCTATTGAGCTGGGACTCAATAGAGCCATAATGGCAATTAGTGAAAATACAGCATCAGAAAAAAGTAGACTTGAGTCCTTCACTGGTAAACTGAGGCTTTTAAAATTAATCTCAAATGATGACTATGATGGCATTATATTTTGTATTCCTCAAAAGGGGGGGCAGAGGAAAGCTTGTTATAAAAGGAGGAAAGGTTTTTGTAACTTAATTACTGAGATTGCTACAGAATGCAAACCTATTTGCTTATTGAAACTCTATAATTAACTTGCTTCTCAGGTATCATATGGAGATCTAAGCACTTTGAGGAACAAAATGATGCAACAATGTAAATGAAACTTTTCTTCCAAACAGAAGAGTTGAGCTTTATTTCCTTTCCTCAGAATTTGAAACAATTTCAAAGCCTTTAAAGATAAATCCAATGACAACAGGTTTCTATATTGGTACCATATCCCCAAAGTGGCTGATCCTGTCCTGGTGAACACTTAGTTCAGAGCGCTGAAGTTAGAATCAAGATCCCTGCCTTCAAATATTGGTTGTCACCCACAATATAAATTTGGCAAGCCATTTTACTTCTATGGGTCTCAGTTTCTTCATCTAAAAATGAGTTGGTTGGACTCAATGACATTTAAGGTTCTTTCTATATCTAAATCAATGATCCCATCATTTAGGATGTTATGGTTCTGGATATGTTTATCACTTTAACAATAAAGCAGGTTTCTTGACTTCATTTTATACAATGTTCTGCATCTTAACTCTGTATCTTGGCACAAGTTATTTCTCATTTCTGAGAAATGTTTACCTTTTGAAATCCCTAGTTTCATGTGATGTTCAGTCTAAGTATCATCTCTCATGAGAGATCTTTCTTAACCCTTCCCATTCTTCATTCACACATCTCTGAATTTCTTTCTAGTTTTATTTTCTATCTATTTTGTACTTATTTATTTGCATATAGGTATAATATTTTTGGTAATAGAAGTTCTTTGAGGGAAGACTATTTACATCTTTGTTTTTGCATCCACAATACAGGTGCATAGTCAAGTTTAATTAACCTCATTGAATTTAATTGAATTTTCCTCCCAAAACTTTAGACTCTTATCTTACAGTGTATTTAAATCTCTTTTCCACTCACCTCTGGCAAGCAGCCTATCTCTAATCCATCTCCATCTCAAATCTTTATTCTCTTTCCATAGTCATAATTCATATACTAACTACATAAGACCAAACTACAACATTAGCTTCCACTCAAGGATTTTTTCCCCAATACCCTCTCTGCCATCTAGTTCATGCTACACCTAGTAATGTGGGTTAGAGTCAAATGTCATTTGGATTATGTCACTTCCTTTCTCTAGAGAAGAATGTTTCTCCATGTTTATCAGAGACTTAGAGGCAGTGTTGCATAGTGGGTAGAAAATTGGCCCAGGAACCAGAAAATCCATATTCAAGCCCCACTTCTGGATATACATAGTTATGTGGCCTTGAACAAGTCACTTAATCTTTCAATACTTTAGGTAGTTTAGATTACAAGCTATACAGATGATATTGTTCAGTTATTTTTCAGTTGTGTCTAACTCTTCATGACCTTATTTGGGGTTTTCTTGGCAAAGATACTGGAGTGGTTTGCCATTTCATTCTCCAAGCCACTTTACAGATAAGGAAACTGAGGAAAATAAGCTTAAGGTAATAGTCCATAGTCACATAGCTAGGAAGTATCTGAGACCAAGTTTGAATTCAGGAAGATGAGTCTGGCTCCAGGAATGGAGCTCTATGCCTATGATACCACCTAGCTACCCAGTGCTAAAGATACAAATTTGCATTTGTAGAGTTTTCCTCATTTGGAAGTTCTTTACACCAAAGAAATCTCATTGTGGTTCCATTTCTTATTAGATCTTATTATTTGCTAAATTTGAACCTGCAGATCTAAACAAAATATCAAATGATAGGCTTCAGTCTCTTATTATCCACAAGTAGATGTTTTTATTTTCCACAGCACAAAGGCAACTACTAATCTCTACCCCAGTCAAACAAATATGATCACTGACTCAAACATATAATCATTTCTCCTACCTTAAATGGCTTTTCTCTTCTTCTGGTAAAAAAAAAAAAACATTCCTTCTAAAGTCTAGCTTTACATTCTCTCGGGAAGATTTTTCATATTCTCCCAATGGACCACTGATCACTCATCATTCCTGTAAATCCTAGAATACTTATATATGGATCTATATTAGTTAAATAAAGGTTTATGAATTCTTTTCTGAGGTTTCTAATGCATTGTGACTGGTTTTTAGCATGTCTTTGAAGGCAAGAACCAGTGTTCTGTAATCCTTTGAAACACCCTATCCAAAACCCTTCTTAAAGTATTTTGAACAAAATGGTGATAATGCTTGGTGTCTATGATGAGTTGTAATCTTGACAAGCTCTAAAAATGGATAATTTTCTGCAGCTTTGTCATTATCATTCTATAGCACTTTAAAATTGTTTTGTTTAAATTAAAGAATTGCTCAGGGCACTATAGAAAGTGGTATAAACATGCCATGGGGTCTAATATGTAGGGTCCTTCAAGAATAGCAACACATTCTGGGTGTTCTTTCTTCAATTCCCTTTGAATTGTATTCAATTTGATTACTATCCATCAAATACCCAGAACCTTAGAATGTGCAAAATATTGTCTAGATTTCACTAGATGTATTGCAGTATTATCTGATGCAACAGTTATCTTATAAACATGGATATGACCTCTATTGATACCATTATACCCTCTCATACTGAGTGATTTTAGTCTATATCATCCTCCATAGAGAATCCACCCAATGTGCTACAAAACTTCCCTTGGTTCTTTGTATATTCTGTGACTACTGTTGCCATGTAGAAGGCATATATCTGTTATTCTTTAGTTTGTGCTTATTTATTTAGTCTTCAGGCTGCGTCTTCCTCTCTCCCTCAAATTACAGTGTGGTGGCCACTTGTGGGCCCATTTCCAGTAATAATTTGCAAAATATGTTCTGACTTCCATTTCTGATCTGAAGGAATTTGCCCCTCCTTAGGCAACCTGGTAGCCCCTACACCTAGGAAGGATATATAGTAAAATGCAAACACCCCATTGGCTTAAGCAATAAGTCCAATAAATCCTTAACTCCTCATTCTCTCTCACCTCCCTTGTCAAGATCTATTGATTCTCCCTTAGTAACATTTTTCACATATGTTCCTCTTTCTCCTTTGACAGTTACTGCTCTGGTGCAACCCCATATTACCACCCATCTAGAATATTATAAGAGTTTGCTTATTAGTCTCCCTGTCAAAAGTCTCTCTTCCTTCCTCACTAAAGTGGAGAATTAAAGAGATCTTTACAATGTTCAGGTCTGACTATGTCACTCCTCTTTACCTTGCTTGCAATAAATTCAGTGATGCCCAATCACCTGCAAGATCAAATATAAAAATCTTTCCCTTGGCTTTCAAAATCTTTCATAATTTGGACCCTTCCATATACAACTTTTCAGTCCTTTTACATATTACACATCATCATATCCTGTAAGATCTGGTGACACAGGCTTCTTTACTATTCTTCAAACAAGACAATTCTTCTCTCAACTCAATGCATTTTCGCTAACTGTTCCATACTTTGAATGTTCTCCCTCATCATCTCTACCTCCTAGTGTCCTGGGCTTCCATCAAGTCCCACATATGATTATATCTTCTGCAGGAAATGTTTCCTGGTTCCCCTTAATATTAGTGACCTCCTGTTATTTCCAATTTATCCTGTAAATAGCTTATTTGTATATAGTTGTTTGTATATTGTTTCCCTCATTAGACTGAGCTTCTTGAGAATTGTAAATATGTTTTATCTTTCATTATATCTCCAGCACTTAGCACAGTGCCTAGCACTAATAGGTACTTATTGACTAACTGTACCTCCCAACTCCCAAGTTCAGGCTACCTACCAGATTCACCCTCTCCAGTTGCAATCTTATCTATTCCTCATACTGATATGTAAACACAATTTTCTTGCAATACCTATCTGATAATATCTTTACATCACTTATGAGCCCATTTCATTTCTATAAGGTTACTAGATTTGTATATAAAAAGAATGTCACACATATAGAAGAATTAGATTTTAGCAAATCTTTTGACAGTTTCCCATGGTACCTTAGGAACAAGATTGGATACATATCAGACAATATTACTGTCAGATGAATTTCAAAGTGATTAAAAACTATACTTAAAAGATATTATTGCTTATATGACAGAAAAGGAAAATGATTAATGTTGAAGAGGATATGGGAAAATCAGAACACTAATGCATTTTTGGTGACATTGTGAACTGATCCAACAATTCTGAAGAACACTTTGGAACTCTCCCCAAAGGGCTATAAAACATACCCTTTGATCTATCAATACCATGACTAGATCTGTAACTCAAAAAGATCATTAAAAAATGGAAAAAGCCCTACCTACACAAAAATGTTTATAACAGCTCTCTTTGGGGTTGCAAAGAATTGAAAATTGAGGGAATGCCTATCAATTGGGGAATGACTAAACAAAATGTGGTATATGAATATAATATAATATTATTGTTCTAATCTGTAAAGAAATATTGATGCTGAATAAAGTGAGAATTAAGAAAACATTGTATACATTGACATGAACTTTGTACAGATGATTAATTTTGATAAACTTTGCTCTTCTCAGCAATACAATGACCTAGGACAATTCCAAATGACTCATGATAGAAAATGTTATTCACATCCAGAGAAAGTAGTATGGAGTATGAATGCCAATTAAAGCATATTATTTTCCTTTTTTTCTTTCTTGTGGTTTTTTCCCCTTTGTTCTGTTTCTTCTTTCACAACATTACTAATGTGGAAATGGTTAATAGTATTGTACATGTATGAACTATATCAAATTGATTGCTATCTTGGGGAAGACAATGGGGAGAACCAGAGGGAGAAAATGGAAATCAAAATATTATAAAAATAAGTGTTGAAAACTAATAAAAATTTTAAAAAGAAAACACATTATTGAGCCAATCTTAACTTTGAGAGGAATCTTTTTATGTGAGCCACAAGAGTTCATTGTCTCCCCTGTGTTGTTTACCAGGGACTTCAATGAATTGATAAACAGTACTGCAAATATCCTAGTGTTTTAGAGACACCCTTGCCAATAAACCACATCCTTATGAACATGTTCAATAGTATTGTCTGATAAAATACTTATGTGAACTATGGAGCATGTATTGACACTGTTAGTGATTCTATCCTACTGATCATGTGGTGAAGAGGAGGTTTTTGGATTTACTGTGTAGCTAGAATTGGATGCTTTCAAAAGGTAATAGTCAGCCAGGGCACATTTTTCTTAGCTCTAGTATTTTCTGACCTAGGTGACAGTGAATAAGGAAAATATTTTCTGGTACAAATGGGAGCCTCCATGTAGGAGAGGGGCCTTGGACCCTTTTTTACCAAGAGCCAGCATGAATCTGAGAGCACATATATCTGCTTTTGTCTCTGAATCTGTTGTATTCATTTTTTCCTTTAAGGTAAAAGATACAGGCATTGGTTATGATCTTGTGAGCTTTAAAAGATCAAGGAAGTGATCCTAAAGCTAGGACCCATGATGGCTGTTGTTAGAAACCAAATAGGAAGAAAAGAAGTTCTATATTATCTGCATGGTCTAATCCAAAAGTAGTAGAGATAGACCCATGCATCTTTAGTTATGCTGCATTTGAAAGTAAACTCGGTGAGAGCAATGCTTTGAACAAACAACTTTACATTTGAGTCAACATCTCCCAGACCTGAAGAAGTACAAGCAAAAATACATTTTCCAGGTACTGGAATGGGGGATTGAGAGATATTTATACTTCTGTTACTGCTGTTTTTTCACAGTAATTTGTAAAAGCTAATTGATATTAATTATCTAAAAGGGACTAGGGAACTAATCACGGGAGGCTAACAGTGGGAAGATACAACAGTATAGGGATTTGAGTTGATTGCATTAGAAAAGAATCACCTTGACCCCAGAGATGATCCCTAAATCATGAGAAAGTGATATAGCTACCCTCACTTTGGGAAAATAAAGCCAGAACATGGCTATGTACAGAAAACTTGCTTATCAGATTTGTAAATGGCATAAAGTTAGATGGGATAAAGCTAATATAATCAGATGCCAGAATTAGAATTTTAAAATATATCAACAGGCTAAAAAAGTTGAATACATTTTAGCAATTTAATAAGAATAAATGTCTACAATTAAGGTTAGAAAATCAATATCACAAATACTGTATTGGATAAGAATGGCATAACTGGAAAATATTAAAAAATGAAAGTTTTAGCCCACTATATATTAATAAAGGGACAACAAGTTGAAATAGGTATAGAAGAGGATGACCAGATTAAATTAGATGAATGGAGTATAAGCCACATGATGATAAGTTGAAGAAATTAAGAATTCTTAGTCTTTATAAAGGAAGATACAGAGGGAAATGATGAATTGGCTTCAAGACCTTGAAAGGCTGCCAAGTGGAACAAGACATAGACTTGTTTTGCTTATGTTCAGATCAGAACTTAAAATAATGGATGGGAGTTATGGAAATGTAGGTTTGGGTTTTATTATGAAATATTTCCAGCAATTAGTTTTGTTCTTGAGTGAAAGAGGCTGCATTTGGAAGTGGTGAGATTTCACCAAAATTAGAAGTCTTCAAGTTATTAGAGATTTTGTCATACAAATATGGACTGAGCTAGATGATTTCTCTAGCTGCTTTACAAATCCTATATTATGTATCCTTATACATTTTGAGACAAGATGCTATATTGAAGTCAATAAAAAAATAAGAAAATGGAATCATGTTCTGTATACTTCTCAGGCATTTTGTGGTTGTAAAGATAAAGGATCTTATAGAAAACTAACTGTAAATATCTTTTTTTCCCTTATTATGTTTTTAACAAGGCCATCCCTCAAATTTCCATAAATCAGTCTCATAAACACTTAATAGAGATGATAAAACAAATGTATTTTTGGTAGTTGCAAACTTCTCCTTGGCAAGTTACGAAGATAAAGAAATGCTGCCCTCAAAAAATTTATAATCTGAACAAGTTGTGGCATATGATTATGATGGAATATACCTGAGCTTAAAGAAAAAATCAGTTTATTGATTGTAGAAAAACTTGAATAGACTTGCATGAAATTGTGAAGAGAAAAATGAGCAGATCAAAAAATGCTGTATATTGTAGTAGCAGAATTGTTTTAAAAACAACTTTGAGACACTAAATCATTTTGACTATTATAAATACCTAAATTAACTACAAAGGACCTCTAAAGGAAGATGCTGTCTGCAAACAGAGAAAGAACTGATAAATAAAGTATGTATGTATTCCATTATATGGAATGATTTTATATACCCACATGTATTTATGTATATGTATATATGTGTGTATACATACATATACATACATGTATATTTGTATCTAATGGTAGCCATCTCCAGGGCAGGGTTGGGGAGAGAGGAAGAGAAAAAATTGCATGATAATGTAAAAAATGACATCAGAATTTGGACTTTTGGTAACTCATTATCAAAAAAAGAAAAATCAGAAGAAACTGCATCAAGGGAAATGATTTAAGATTTGGACATGAGTAAAATTCCAGAGATTCAGCCATGACATGTCCAATAGGAATTAGAGATGTGGGACTGGAACTCAGAGGAGAAACTTTGTCTAGAGAAATTGATTTGGAAGAAGATAATATACATAAATGTATATGGAGAAGAAAGCCAAAGCCACAGGATTAGGTAAGATTTTTGAAGGAGAGTGAAGAGATAGGGGAAAAAGAGCAAAGAATGGAGCTTTCTGAAATTCCCTCTAAAAGGAGGGGGTAGGAAAAGGAAAGTAGAAACAGTGAAGAGAGGAGAATCACAGGATCATAGATCAAAAACTGGAAGGAATCTCAAAGGTCAACAAGTACAGTTGTTCATTTTTAAATGAATAAACTGGAAGAAAGGGAGGTAAAGTAATTCTGTTAAGGTCAAAGTAAGTGCCAGAAATGGGACTTTAACTAGAATAGTCTTAGTCTAGTTAGTGTTGTTTCCATTTTCCCACAAAAGGTAGTAGTTAAGAATGATATTAACAGAAGGGAGTATTTCTGGGACATGCAAACCCAGCATTAAAGAACTCAGAAGTAGAGCAAAAGTTAAGCATGTATCTTTATGGGAAGGGTATTCCCATTTCTTGATCAATTGGCTTGTTCTAAATCACTTTCCCACTTTTGTTATTGGTCCCATTTCTGTGGGTAAATCTTGCCTTCTATTCCAGCTGCCACCACCCATTCAACTCTTTCTATTATTTTTATGCTTTTGCTATCAATCCCTCCACTGGTTGCTGGCATGTATCTTATTCTGATATGTTTTCTGTCTCATCTGTCAAAATTCAGGCACTTGGCCACATCCAAAACCATTCACTGTTCAGTGACATTAGCATCCTTGCATCCCAAACAGCTTAATGTAGACACCCTGGACAAAGCAAAATAGGGATAGATGATCTTTTCCTTTATAAATTCCTAATAAAACACAAAGCATGGCAATAGAACTGCTCAAAAAAGGAAAACTAAAGAATATGCTATTAATTACATGATTACATCAGTAGTTATATAAGTCATTTGCTAAAACTGGAGAGAAGTGAAGTTGGAAAATCATAACAATGATTCTTTTCAGTTATGCTTAATATGACAAGCAGAAATAATCCCATATTAAAGAAGTAAAAAGCATACAAAACAGTGAATCACCATGATAATCCATCTTTTTCCTCTTTTAAAGTTATATAACAAATTAAATTCATTAGTTCCAAGGTTCTCTTCCTTGGTTTCCTTCTAAACCTTCTTCAATTTTCTCCTATGCATTCTTTTAAATTTTTTATTCATATTAAGTTCTTTCTTTTCTTATTTGTGAGAAGCAATACTACCACTGGCTCTCTTTCCTCTTCAAAGCCTCCCTTACAAAAAAAGAAATGCCATACCTTATGGCAAATGTGGATGCCTAAACAAAACAAACATACATACTGACCATGTCTGAAAATGCATGTTTTATTCTGCATTACTAGTACATTGCCTCTCTGTGAGGAGGTAGGAAAAATTTTTCATGATTAGTCTTCTGAAGTAATGAATTTGTCAGTTTGCAAGTCTTCCCAAAGTTGCTTTTTCTCATAGTTTTAGTTATTACATAACTATTCCATTGATTCTGCCTCAGTTTATAAAAGTCTCCCAGAGTTTCTCTAAAATAGTCTATTTCTTATAGCAAAATTATATTCAAATACCATTATTTGTACAGTCATTCCCCAAATGGTAGGTTCAAAATATTTCTAATTCTTCTCTACATCTAAAAGTGATACTATATATATTTTGTACTGACCCTCTTTTTATTACTTTTAGTATAAATTTAATAGTGGTATCAATAGTGATATTCCCATGTCAAAAATATACATAGTGACATTTTGCTTTCAAGTTCCAAATTCATTTCCAGAACCAGTTCATAGTTCTACCAACACCATTATTATGCCTACACTCCCATAGCTTCTCCAATAATTAAAATTTCTAATTTTAGTCATTTTTATCAATATGATGTTGTTGAGGTAGTATATTAGAATTGTTTTCATTTGAATTTATTTCATTATAAGTTACTTGAAACATTTTATGATTAATGATAGTTTACATTTTTTTTTGAAAACTTTCTCATCACCATCCTTACCTATTTATGTGCTGAGCAATGGCTTTTGCTCTTTTTTTTAACTTTCCAAGATTCTTTTTTTTTTATTAAAGCTTTTTATTTGCAAAACATATGCATGGGTAATTTTTAACAATGACCCTTGCAAAGCTTTCTGTTACAAATTTTTCCCTCTTTCCCCCCACTGCCTCCCCTAGATGGCAGGAAGTCTAATACATGTTAATTATATCAAAACCACTACAACAGGGCTGCCACAAACATTTTTGCACATGTGGGTCCCTTTCCTTCCTTTAAGATCTCTTTGGGATATAGGCTGGATCAAAGGGTATGCACAGTTTGTTAACTTTTTGAGCATAGTTCCAAATTGCTCTCCAGAATGGGGATCCATTCACAGTTCCACCAGCAATGTATCAGTATCCCAGTTTTCCCACATCTCCTCCAATTTTATTTAAGATTTTTCCATCAATATTCATTAAGGAAATTGCTCTATAGTTTTCTTTCTCTGTTTTCACCCTACCTGGTTTAACTATCAGCACCATATCTGTGTCACAAAAGGAATTTGGTAGAACACCTTCTTTCCCTATTTTTTCAAATAGTTTATATAGTATTGGAATTAATTGTTCTTTGAATGTTTGGTAGAATTCACATGTAAATCCATCTGGCCCTGGAGATTTTTTCTTGGGGAGTTGATTAATAGCTTGTTCTATTTCTTTTTCTAAAATGGGGCTATTTAAATAATTTATTTTCTCTTCTGTTAACTTGGGCAGTCTATATTTTTGTAGATATTCCTCCATTTCATTTAGATTATCAAATATATTGACATAAAGTTATGCAAAATAACTCAATTATTACTCTAATTTCCTCTTCATTAGTGGAAAGTTTTCCCTTTTCATTTTTGAGACTAACAATTTGATTTTCCTCTTTTCTTTTTCTAATTAAATTAACTAAAGGCTTATCTATTTTGTTTTTTTCATAAAACCAATTCTTAGTTTTATTTATTAATTCAATGGTTTTCTTATTTTCCATTTTATTAATTTCCCCTTTTATTTTCAGAATTTCCAATATGGTATTTAATTGAGGGTTTTTAATTTGTTCTTTTTCTAGCTTTTTTCATTGTAAGCCCAATTCATTGATCTTCTCTTTATTTTATGCAAGTGAGCATCTAGAGATATAAAATTACCTCTCATAACTGCTTTGACTGTATCTCATAAATTTTGGTATGTTTTCTCATTATTGTCATTCTTCTGCGTGAAATTAGTGATTGTGTCTATGATTTGATGACCCACTCATTCTTTAGGATTAGATTATTTAATTTCCAATTAACTTTTGCTCTATTTTTTCCTGGCCTTATATTGCATGTGATTTTTATTGCATCCTGATCTGAAAAAAAAAATGCATTTGCTATTTCTGTCTTTGTGCATTTGATTTTGAGATTTTTATGCCCTAACACGTGGTCAATTTTTGTATAAGTTCCATGAACCACCAAGGAAAAAGTAAACTTCTGTCTCCATTCAATTTTTTTCCAAAGATCAATCATACCTAACTTTTCTGACATTTTGTTTATCTCCCTAACTTCTTTCTTATTTATTTTGTGGTTTGATTTATCTAATTCTGAGAGAGCAAGGTTGAGATCCCTTACTAGTACAATTTTGCTGTCTATTTCTTCTTGCATCTCTCTTAACTTCTCTTCTAGGAATTTGGATGCTATACCACTTGGTGCATATATGTTTAGTATTGATATTGCTTCATTATCTATGGTACCCTTTAGTAAAATATAGTTTCCTTCCTTATCACTTTTAATTAGATCTATCTTTGGTTTTACTTGATCTGAGATCAGGATTGCTACCCCTGCTTTTTTGTTGTTGTTGTTCACCTAAAGCATAATATATTCTATATATTCTGCTCCAACCTTTACCTTCACTCTGTATATATCTCTATGCTTTAGATGTGTTTCTTGTAAACAATATATTGTAGGATTCTGGCTTTTAATCCAGTCTGCTATCCGCTTCCATTTTATGGGAGAGTTCATCCCATTCACATTCACAATTAAAATAACTAATTCTGTATTTCCTACCATCTTATTTACCCGTTATGTTTGTCTCTTTCCTTTCCCCTTTCTCCCTTTCCCCTTCCCCAGTATTTTGCTTTTGATGACCACCTCCCTCAAACAATCCTCCCCACTTTAGAGCCCCTCCCCCATTTTTTACACCTTTCCCCTAATTCTTCTCTTTTCCCTTCTATTGATCTTTCACTTTCTTTTCCTCCTTTCCCTCCCACTTCCCCATAAGGAGGGACAAGTTTCTCTGTGAAAGTAAATGTGTCTGATATACTCTTTTAGAGCCCAATTTAATGAGAGTAAGATTCACACAATGCTCAACCCCTCCCTTCTTTCCTTCAATTATATTAGGTTTTCTTTGCCTCTTCATGAGAATTTACCTTATTTTACCTCCTTTTTTGCCTTATTTTACCTCCTTTTCCCTCTTTTTTCCAGTATAATCTCCCTTCCACCTCTAGTTTCTTTTTCATATTATCAAAGTAAAATCAAATTATACCCCCATTCTTTAAGTATTCCCATAGTAGAAATATAGTTCTCAAGAGTTCTTTCCTTTTTACCTTCTTATGCTTCTCTTGAGTTCTGTGTTTGGAGGTCAAATTTTTTGTTCACATCAGGTCTTTTCATTAGAAATAGGTGAAATTCACTTATACCATTAAATGTCCACTTCTTCCCTGGAAGATAATGTTCATTCTAGCTGGATAACTTATTCTTGGCTGTAATCCAAGTTCCTTTGCTTTTCAGAATATCTGATGCCAGGCCCTTCGATTCTTTAATGTGGAAGCTGACAGATCCTGAATGATTCTAATTATAGTTCCTAGGTATTTGACTTGTTTCTTTCTAACTGCTTTCAATAGCTTTTCCTTGGTGCAATAGTCCTGAAATTTAGCCACTATATTCCTTGGGGATTTAATTTTGGGATCTCTGTCAGGAGGTGATCAGTGAATTCTTTTGATGGCAACTTTACCTTCTGATTCCAAAATATCAGGGCAGTTTTCTTTCATGATTTCCTGGAAGATAGTGTCTAGGTTCTTTTTTTTCATCATGGCTTTCAGAAAGCCCAATAATCCTTAGATTTTCTCTTCTACATCTATTTTCCAGGTCAGTTATTTTTCCTAGAAGATATTTCATATTTTCTTCTATTTTTTTCATTTTGGGTTTTTTTTGACTGATTCTTGAAGTCTTATTGCTTCATTCACTTCCATTTGTTCAATTCTAATTTTTAATGCATTATTTCCTTTAGTTATCTTTTTTATCTCCTTTTGTAATTGGCCAATTGATTTTTTTTGTTCATTGTAGTCTTTTTCCATTTCCCCAATTTTGTTTTCCAATGAATTGGTGTCTTTTTCATATCTCTTTTGTAGGGCATTATAAGCTTTTTCCATTCCTTCTTGCAATGATCTCATTTTATTTGACCATTTTTCTTCTAACTCTCTTTTGAGATTCTTTATGCAATCTTCCAGGAAAGCCTTTTGCAATGGGGACCAGTTGTCTTCCTTTGTGACTTCCTCTGGAGTTGCTTTATCTTTATGAACCTCAGGATCTGAGGTCTGTTCTTCTCTCTCTCTCCATAAAAGCTGTCTATGGTAAGAGTTCTTTTTTTTTTTGTTTTTTATTCATTTTTTTAAAGAAAGCTTAAGGTCTATTCAGAGCAAAGGAACGACAGCAGCTTTAATTTGCCCTAGGGCAGTTCGATAGATTGATTTCTGGTGCTGGGCAATCGGGGCTAAGTCTGGGGTTCTCAATTGTTTACAATCTATCTTTTACCTCCTTTCCCTCCCACTTCCCTCTAGCAACAGACAAGTTTCTATGTGAAATCAAGTGTCTGATATACACTTTTAGAGCCCAACCTGATGAGAGTAAGATTTACACAATGCTCATCTCCCCCCCTTCTCTCAATTATATTAGGTTTTCTTTGCCTCTTCAAGAGATTTTACCTTGTTTTTAACCTCCTTTTTTTAGATCTTATTTTACCACTTTTTCCCTCTTTTCCCCAGTATGACAACCTTTCCCCCTCTAGTTTTCTTTTTCATATTATCAAAGGAATATCTAGTTAATTATACTCCCAAACTTTAAATATCCCCATAGTAGAAATAAAGTTCTCAAGAGTCCTTTCCTTTTTACCTTTTTATGCTTCTCTTGAGTTCTGTGTTTGGATGTCAAATTTTTTGTTCAGATCTGGTCTTTTCATTAGAAATAGGTGAAATTCACCTATATCATTAAATGACCATCTTCTTCCCTGGAGGATAATGCTCATTCTAGCTGAATAGGTTATTCTTGGTTGTAATCCAAGTTCCTTTGCCTTTCAGAATATCTGCTTTCAGGCCCTTCTATCCTTCAATGTGGAGGCTGACAGATCATGTGTGATTCTAATTATTGATCCTCGGTATTTGAATTGTTTCTTTCTAGCTGCTAGCAGAATCTTTTCCTTGGTGCGATAGTCCTGAAATTTAGCCATGATATTCCTTGGGGTTTTAATTTTGGGGTCTCTTTCAGGAGGTGATCGGTGAATTCTTTCAATGGTGATTTTGCCTTCTGATTCTACAATCAGCAGTTTTCTTTCAGGATTTCCTGGAAGATAGTGTTTAGATTCTTTTTTTCATCATGGCTTTCAGGAAGTCTAGTAATCCTTAAATTGTCTCTCCTAGATCTATTTTCCAAGTCAGTTGTTTTTCTTAGGAGATGTTTCATATTTTCTTCTATTTTTTTATTTTCTTGTTTTTGTTTGACTGATTCTTGAAGTCTTATTGAGTCATTCATTTGCACTTGTTCAATTCTTATTTTTAAAGTGTTGTTTTCTTCAGTTACCTTTTTAAGCTCCTTTTGTAACTGGCCAATTGAATTTTTTTGTTCATTGCACTCTTTTTCCACTTCACTAATTTTATTTTTCAATACATTGGTGTCTTTTTCATATCTCTTTTGCAGGGCTTCTTGCAGTGATTTCAGTTTATTCTCCCATTTATC
The DNA here is from genome assembly GCA_023553655.1 of Myrmecobius fasciatus. Classification (NCBI taxonomy): domain Eukaryota; kingdom Metazoa; phylum Chordata; class Mammalia; order Dasyuromorphia; family Myrmecobiidae; genus Myrmecobius; species Myrmecobius fasciatus. The sequence goes on from JAJPUD010000318.1 coordinate 183,534, forward strand.
CTCCAGTTCTCTTTTGAGGTTCTTTATGCAATATTCCAGAAAGGCTTTTGGAAAAGGGGACCAGTGATAGTCCTTAATAACTTCCTCTGGAGTTTTGTCTAAAGGAACCTCAGGATCTAGGGTCAGCCCTTCTTTCTCTCGACAGAAGCTGTCTATGGTAAGAGCTCTCTTTTGCTTCTTCATTTTTTTTAGACATCGTGGATGTCTCTTTAAGGCTGGGAAAAACAGTGGCTGAAGTTCTTTGCCCTGGGGCAATTTGGCAAATTAACTTAAGGTGCTGGGCTGGTGGGGGCTAGGACTAAGTCCGAATTACTCCTTAAACAAGGAAAGTCTGCCAGAACACCTGCTTCCAATCAGGGCAGTGTCCCAAGTGCCTCAGATAAACTCCAGGTGTTTGGAGTTTGGAGTTTCTGCCACTATGAGCTGAGTCCCACCCTCATTTCCAGCCCTCACCGAGTCCACTGTTTATCCCTCTGTCCGAGTTAAACAAACCTGATATGAAGTTCTTCAGAGATATCCGAAAGCAGTGTCCAAATATTTTTGGATTCATTGACTTGAAGATCAGTTCAGAGGCTTATTTTATTGTTAATTTGAGAGAAAATTGGAGGAGGACTCAGAGAGTCATGTTTTCACTCTGCCATCTTGGCTCCGCCCCCCTCAAAGAGCACAATCTATCTTTTACAAAAGGCAGATCTGCCAAAGCACCTGCCCACAACCAGGGCAGAGTGGCCCAAGAAGCTCATAGAAATTTCCCAGGTACCTAGAAACTGCCAAGTGCTGAGTCCTGGCCCAGCTTCCTGCCCTGTCTCCCAGAGATACCATCTAGCTCGACAAACTGACCCCCTGCCTGACTGAAACTGACCTCTTCTGTAGCTCTTCCAAGGTAACTTTTTCTGGGAATGTGTTGTACTCCAAATATTTGGGTGTTCTTTGACTCCAGAACCAGTTTAGAGGCTTAATCTGCTGTTGATTTGAGAGGTCAGAGGAGATCACAGACAATCAAGTCTATACTCCACCATCTTGGCTTCACCTTGCTTTTGCTCTTATATATTTGAATACATTCTATGTGTCTTGATATAAAATCATTATCAGAAAAAAATTACTGCAAAAAATTTTCCCATTTAACTCTTTCCCTTTTAATTTTATCTAAATTGATTTTGTTTGTTTAAAAAAAACAATACTTTTCAGTTTTCTATAATCATTTTTTTTCCACTTTATCTTCTGTGAGCCTTTCTACCCCCTTTAGGATCAAGAATTCTTCCTATATCCATAATTGTGAAAGGAATAGCTCATGATGTATCCATTTAGCTCATGATGTAGCCATTTATATATAGTGAGAAGGAGATCAAATGTCTCCCATGCATTCATGGGTAGTAGTGCACAGTTACATATCTATTGAAGTATCACTATTTCATAACTTTCCTGAAGTTTTTTCTGTCAGCATGTCATTCTAAATGGTTCTGGTCTTTCTTTGTGCTTTTCTTTGGCACAGTCAGGATGAATCTCTGGAAATTATTGATCAATTTTGTCCAACAGAGGAACAGACATAGCAGGCAACAACATCAGAATCCACATGAACTTGCTGTGTTGGGACTTATAATAAAAATCCCACCACACTGGTTTCCTTAGGTTCAGTGGTACCTCATGTCAGCTGGAGGGAAAGACAAAAATCATTGATATGGTTAAATGTTAATTTAAAGGGAGATATGTATAAAAGACCATAAACAAAATTCAAATCTTTCTTAGATGTCTATAGGCACCCATTCTATCATGCCATCATCACCTGTCATTTTACCCATTATAATCATCTATTCTCTGATCTTCTTACAATATGGCTAGGCAACATGCACCAAAAACAAGAAAATACTTGTTAGTGTCCACTTATACTTCAGTATACTGAAATAAGAAGAGTTGATAAATACACCTCAACATAGTCACCTTCTACAAATTTTGTGTGAGATACTACTCCAGAGAAATCACTCCAGTGTTACATACAATTATCCTTAAGAATATTAAATAAAAGTGTGTAGAAAGATGATGTTTGAAAATGATGATAGAAATAACAGACTTCAAATAGCAGTAAGGTGGTTCAGAAAATACATGTTCCCACAGGCTGAGATATTATGTCCTGATCCAACAGAGTTCATCACTGAGATTTACATTTTCTTTAGGAGAAATCACATAGAGTAGGGTATAGCAGTATCAGTTCTTTAACTGATGGCATTGTAGCTCTGTCCTCTTCTAATAGAAAGACAAGAAGGACTTAGAGGGCCTAGACAGCTGGGATCCTTTATGGCTCATATGTGGCTTCCTGCAATAGAGATCATAATATAGGCAAACTCTACCTGGATCTTTTGAGTTTATAGTATGCCTAGAGAACAAATTTGTGTTTTTATGATCTGAGAACTTTAGACAATAAGACTACATTATAATTATTTTTATTTTTATTTCTTTAATCTTTTTGCTCCTAGGAGTATAAAGTATTCTAATATTATTTATATAGATATGTGTATATTTAAATATGCATGTGGTTATACATACATGTATTTCCACATAAATGTGGAAATGTGCCAGCACATCTGTGAACATATTGCCATTGAACATAGTTAGCTATATATAAATATATGTTAGTAATGCATAACTAAATATTTACATATATAATTTTATATATATATATGTACATATATATATACACATGTGTATATTTAATCGTATTCAATTGTTAGACTTTCAGTGCAAGCATTTAAACAGGAATATTATATATTACCTTAGAAATCAGAAATAACACTAAATTGCAGGTTAATTTATTGTTTTACTAATTATCTAGACTTAAGAAAGTGATGAAGAAAATGTTACTAATGCAGATTAAACTTAAAAATGTATGTCACATTCCTCCCTCCCCCCAGAGACACTCATTAAACATTAACCAGAACACCCTTGGGTACTAGTTTGAGTGAAATGAAATACAGCATAAAGGAAAGAGGGTAAAATTTTCCTATTGGGTGGAGGCCAAACCAAGAATCTAAATGGATAAATCCACAGAGACTATTGCTATAACTAATGATATGGGCATTACCATTAACAAAAGAGGTAGATAGGAAATGGATTTAGTCCACTCCCTGAGAACCAAAAGCACCTTCTTCTCCTGCTGTGCCATTGCACAAGCTCTTCCTCATGCTTATTTTTAACTTCACCTCATTTAGCCCCTAGTTTCCTTCAAAGTTCATTTCAAATGCTAGTCTTTATATAAATACCTCTATTAGACTTTCATGAACTGATACAAAGTGAAATGAAATGAGCAGAACCAGAACAGTGTATACAGCAAAAGCAACATTGCATGATAATCAACTATGAGACTTAGCTCTTCTCAGCATTGCAATGCCAATTCTAAAAAACTCGTGGAAAATGCTCTTCATTTCCAGAAAAATAACTTATGGAGTCTACATGAAGATCAAAACATACTACTTTTCATTTATTTTTTCATGATTTTTTTCTTTTGTAAACTAATTGTTTTGCAAATGGTTTCTTCTTTTACAACATGATTAATATGGAAATAGTTTTTACATGATTGTACATATATAATCTTTACCAAATTCAGGTGAGGAAAGCAATTCAGGAGGGAGAAAATTTGGAACTCAAAATTTTATTTCAAAAAATGAATATAAAAAGTATCTTTACATGTAATTAAAAAATAAAGTATTATTTAAAAATAATAAATGCCTTTCCTAATTCCCCTGTTCTCAGTGTTCTCCCCAATCCTGAAATTATACTCTATTGATTTACCTGAATATATATTTCTCCTGCCATAGAATCTAAGTTTCTTGAAATTGGGTAAGGATGGCTTCATTTTTTAAACTGTATTCCCAATGCCAAGCATGGCTTATGGAACACAGAAATGATTTTAATGAAAAACCCAATATGTAATGAGTGTTCAAGTCATACTCACTGCATAGAATCCTTGGGGGACACAGAAAATCCTCAATTCCACTCTTGAACTAATAAGTCTTCATTCTCTTTAAGGTCGGAGAGCCCTTGATAACCATTGTGGTAAGTAAAGAAGGATATTTTTAAACTGTTTTTGTTTTTGTTTTTGTTTTTTTGCTGAGGCAATTGGGGTTAAGTGACTTGCCCAGGGTCACAGAGCTAGGAAGTATTAAGTGTCTGAGGCCGGATTTGAACTTAGGTCTTCCTGACTTCAGGGCTAGTGCTCTATCCAATGTGCCCTCTATCTGCTCAATAATTTTAGTTTAGTCCATGATGTGTTAATATTTTTAAAAATCTATATATACTAGGCCTAACAACCTCATAGTGTTAGAACCAAATGATATTGAAAGCACTCTTTTGTGCTGATTAGAATCCTTCCCTATCACCTTATAGTTGAAATTGCCTTGAAAAAAAAGCCCTCTTAATACTTGAATAATTAATTCTCTTGATGAACAAGAATACACCTCCACAAAACTTTGTTCTCATGAAGTATCACAGTCTGGCTACTGTGCATTTGATTCACTGAGTCAATCAACAAACATTTATTAAGCACCTCAGGTACAAGACATTTGTATTGGTACAACTCTTAGGAGGGGATATTAAGAAGAAAAAACAAGATCCCTATGCCTTATGGAACTTAACTTTTAATAGGGGGGAGAAAAGGATGGTCATTCCTCAACATTCATGAGTTTAACTTTCCTGACTTCAAGCATTCTGGTGATTTAATTAATTACTTCATTTTAACTTTTGCATGGGAACCAAGCATATTTATGGCTACATGGAGTAGAGGAAAAAAATTAGGTACACATTGTGTAGAAGTTTGTGGAGTGACTGGTGTCCTACTTGATGCTTCACTGATCTTGTTCACGTACCATTGTAAAGTAAAGCACTCTCTCTGCATTTGTTGCATATTTTCATTGTTTAACATTAAAACTCAAGTTATATATTACAGTTATGCTCCCTAAAGCATAGTACAAGTCCCTTGAACCTTAAGTCCAAGTGTGCAAAATCTGTGATGCAGCTTAATGAGAAAACAAAAGAGTTGGATAAATTTAATGCCTAAGTTAGTATTAATGAAGGAACTATTCATTACAACCACAAAAAGGAAGAAAGTATTTGTAAAGTGCTCATGAATCCTCTCCAGAAAGTGCTAAAGTAACATTTCAAATACAAGATATGGTAATTGGGGGAAAAATGAAAAAGCAACTGTTTAAGGGTAAATGAGATGGTGGTCACATCTCTCTCTTGTAATCCCTGTCCATCATATATGGCCTGCTGTCTGGCCATGAAACCCCTTAAATTTCAAGTTCAGACAGGGGCTGGAGATTCACTTCAAGGGATGTGCTCATCATGGGAGAACAGTTCAGTTATGGAGCAGAATGTTCAATTAGAGATAACAGGTTACCCCTTTCCTTTTCTTTTAATCTCAGGGTACCTCTCTTTCTTGTCCAATGTTGCTTTACTTCTCCCTGCATTTTATGGGCCATTTCATGGTTGCTATGTGAGGAAAAGCACATATTATCAGAATTAATCTTTTGCTATAAAGAATAATATGCAGAAAAGTATATGTTCAGCAAACTTGCAAAAAATTATAGTTGTTGGTGGTTGCAGGAACCCAAACCTTTATTTCTCATAGGTTCGGTATATCAATACTCGTATATATACTTTTGTGCTATTTTCTGGAAATTTATCCCAGAAAAGTTGAGGATTGACTGTATATGTATACATATAGTCATATAGTATAAAATGAAACAGAAGTGTAGCAAGCAAAGTTTTTAAAAATGTGATTTTTGGTGTTTTTATGTCACAAAAAGATGAAATTTATCCCTTAGAAGGATTTTTATTTAATTTTATTTAATGTTTAGAAAATCTAGAGAATATAGGTTATAATCATTACCAAAAACCATTAAGCTAATTTTTAATTCCTCAAATTTGGCCAAAATTCATTCATCCATCAACTATCCTCTATTGTTGATGTAACATTTCTTAAACAGAACTAATGTCACTTAGTTTTGTAAAATGAGAAAACTGTGAGCATCCTGTGCATTTCCAAAGTTAACCAAAGAAATAATCCTACTTGCTCATTACTCTTCATCTTAATTACTTTGCAAGATTCATTGCTCACATATTCCTAGGCTGGATTGAAAAAATGGCTTTGCACACCTTTACACACCTCAATGAATTTAAAATATCTTGTCAGAGTTTTTTCTCTGCACTAAATAAGATATTGTTCATTCTTTTTTCTCTTCTCATTGCACTTTCTGATCTTTCTTTTGTCCTCTATCTTCCCCTTATCCCTTTCACCTTCTCTCACTTGCTCCATTCTCTTGATCCATCAGACACAACCCAGCTATCTGATACCTATACCTTAAAGTAATTTTGGACAGAAGCAAAATGCCCTGGAATCCTTAGTAAGCCGCTTCAGATCCAACTACTGAGCTCCAGTTAGGCTCCTATATAGTCAACAGTCTTTCAGGCAGCCATCCTGGAAATTGAAAACCTGTTACAGTATCAGTGGAAGAACATGAGCCCTGCAACAAAATCATAGAAATAGAAAAGAAAATGTCCTTTCAGTGTTAAGTTAAGGCTCTACCAAAACAATTGAGAGAAAAGAAAGGCTCTGTGTGATCTTTATTGATAGGGCCCAAACTGACTGGCACTTATAAACAGGCTGGTTATTTTGCCTGCATTTGAGGGTCTTTTCCCCTAAAGATTTGTCTATGAATTGTGTTATAGCACTCTGCTTTTTGACGAGTCGTACAAAGTGAAACTAGAAAATAATGCATATTTGACCTAGTTCCTCACAGAGTAACAACAGTCACAGAACCATTTCTTCTCAGCAGTGGCCTTTTCTTTGTTTTAAAGAATGGTAGTTGTTGGCCCCATTCCCATGCCTGCATATCTCAGCTCTTTTTTTCCAGAATCACTCACAGAAATCTCATCTGGCCCTTTCTGACACCCCTCCCCACCGAAAGAGAGAACTTCCTTATTTCCCCTGACCACCTTTTTTGGTCCTCCTCTCACTTGTGTCTACCTTTATTATCTTGCTCCTTTTCTGCTTTCCTTTCTGTTTTTGTTTTTGTTTTTTCTCTCCTCAGGTAGGCCCTCTCCATATGAAGTTATATGCTAGGATCTTAGAAAGTGCAAATATTAAAATATGTTACAAGTAAGTGGAATCACCAAAAATATCTCTCTGGTTTGGCTGAGGGAAGACAATCCCTTTATAATACATTTTCATGGATAAATTTGCTTTTTTCCACTATAAACAAAGTCAGAACAAAACAAATAAACAAACAAAAAGCATGGTCTTTGAATAATTAAACAGCAATTCCTGCTTACTTTGGAGTCCAAACTTGTCAAAAATGGTAACTCCGATTCTATTTTGTAAGATAGATAGAAGTTTATCAGGCAGAAGAGGGTACTAGCACTTTATCTGTGCACATATTATAACCTTCACAATTAAAAATAAACTCCTTGAGGGCAAAAACAATGCCATTTTCATTAATGTATATGCAACATACAGAGTTTGTTGTAGACTCAGTTTTCAGGAAGATAAGTAACTGAATGAGAAACAGTATGCTTTGGTGAATTAGCAAGATCCAACCTTGGAGTCAAGAAAACCTGGATTCAAGTTCAATCTTACCATACTGGATGTGTGACTGTGGGTAAATCATTCACCTTCACAGGACTCCCAGACAATTCTCAGTCTCTGAGTCACAAAGAAGTTGCTGATTTGTAGCAGTAGAGTTTCCCCCATGAAATTATATAGATTTTGAAATAACACTAATTTGCTCTTCTCTTTCATATTTCACCCTTTCTGTTTTCTCTTTTTTCCTTATTAGCTTTCTTCATTATGGTTTTATTTTGAAAGTCTTCCCTCCCATTTACGGTAAGTTGCTTCCTTTTTAGTTTCCTTGCATGGTTATTTCTGATCACCTGTTTCACTGTTTGCACTATCTCTTCTCTACTGCCTTAGCACCTCCCTATTCCTCTCCCTGGCTCATCGACCTGGTCCCAGTGCATCCAACTCTGTAAGATTGGGACAAGGATCAGGAAGAGGGAATTTAACAATGGCAGAGCTGTGACAAGTTAATTCAACTCCTGCTGTTAAATTAACCAGCGTTCCAGCCGAGTTAACGCATCACCCGGTTTCAAAAGGTTAAGCTCCAAGCTTAATCTTATTCATCATTATGAACTCTTCAAATTGGCTGAAATATTTAAAATTCAGCGAAATGAAAGGACCGCAGGAAACATTTAAGAGCCAACTGCCCTGTCTTCAAAAAAAAAATGGAGGCATAATCGACAAAGATTAGGAAAGTAAGGCTACAGAATGGGTGAATGGAGACACTTGAGAACCAGTTTAGAGTGATTAATAAAAGGACATTGAAGACAAGGACATCTGTATCTTCTTACTATCTTGAAGAGATTCAGCTGTTTGAATGAAAGTTAATGGAGGACTCTTAGAAGGCTTGTCCTATCTCATCATAAGCAATAGACCAAAACTGAATGCTAATGAAAAGAGCTTGAACAGTGACACCCACTGAGTTCCATTCTCTCCTTTGGGTTCAGGGCACAGATGGGAGATAGGTCACACTTTGCCTCCTCCCCTCCTTGTGACTGTCTAGAAGGGATAATCTTATGCTCTATATTCACACTTCTGTGAAGGGGGGAGGGCAGTTATTCATACCTTGAGTTTTGAAACTAGGCACAGTAAAAACTATTGGATGGCAAACTAATAAAAAATATCCCATTATACTGTGGCAATTTTGCACTCTTTTCCTTCCTCCCCAAAGCATACTTGGCCATTGACCAGCAGAATTCATATACAGGGAAGAAACAATTAATTCTCTCCATTGCCTTCCCTATTAGCAGACATATTAATGATTTTACAATATGACCCTTCATACTGAAAGAAAAACGAAAAACAACCACTTCCCTTCCCCATAGCTCTTTAAATTTCCCACTTTCCAATTTTGTACCAGTCTCACCTGACTTGTCCATCTTTGTCAATTAGCACCACCATTTTCCCAGTCACTTAAACTCATAAACCTAGAGCAAACCATTTATTCACAAGCATTTATAAAATGTCTGTTCTGAGCCAAGCACTATGGTAGGCATTTGGGATAAAAACCAAAAAACAAAACAAAAAAAAATCTACTCTCAAGCAGCTTACCTTCTCTATTTCATTCATTGAATTATTGTTCATTTGTGAATTCTGAGTGCAGAATATTTTTAATATACCTTTTCTTAGAATTTCTACAGCCTTCATTCTGCTTCCGTCCCTCATTACCTGTCACCTGGATTATCATAATAGCAGATTAATTGACCTCTCCCTTCTCCAATATATTTTAAAGCAGAATTATCTTCCTAACTTATAAATCTCATTACATCAGTTCACTCAATGTTCAAATACATTCAATTGCTCCCCACTGCCTATCAAAGCTGCTGCCTGAGATTTGAAAAGGGAAACATTACTTCCAACTGGGAGTTTTGAGGAAGACTTCATGGAAGAAGTAACACTTGAATTTGATCTTGAAGGAATGGAGAAGAGAATCCTTTTCAAATATAAGGAACATATAAGTAGAAGTTATAGAATATATAAAAAGAACGGCAAAATTTCTAAATGATGATTAGCCCAATTGGATTGGAAATTATATTATATAAATTTAGAGAAACCTGAAAATGTAAAGTAAAAGTAGGTAAGATTTAGTATTACCTTTGTATCAGACAGGATGGATTGAGTTGCCTCAAAGGCCTTCTTCTAACAATAGTCTTAGAGGTTTATTCTTCAATCCAAAATTTCTCCTTTGAACACAAATATTAAGCTTAAGAGAAGAAAAGAGATCTCTATCTCAGCTCCCCTCTAAGTACCCAGGTTAATGAGACATCATGATATAGGGTTGTCTTTTCTTTATTATTTGTCCTTCATTTATGAAAAAGAACAATGAAATCATAAGTGATCTCTTGACTTGTTTGTGAATTGAAATAAAGCACAATTGCCTCACACTCTCTTCCATGGTCATTAAAGTCCAGTGGCAGGACAAAAGTCAAGTTGATTGGCAATGACCCAGGATACAGTGGATAACCTTGAGGTCTTGAATGTCTAAGTTCTAAGCATTCCACAATGCCTGCTTCAACAGCTTTCATAGCCCTTTGAAAAACTTGTGCTCATCTGCTAACTCCATAGTGAAAGTTTTCCCACACTTGGGATGGACATCCCCTAATTCACCAAGTGGTTGGAGGCCTATTACCCTCAATTCAGTTTAGTGCATCTAATGATTTAGTTTTACCAGGGTGTGACTGCAGTTAAGTGCTACAGCTTTCTAGAGCCACAAATAAGAGGTTTATTTAACATAGGAAGGAACATAGAAATGAAGTACCAGAAAACTTAGCTTCTCTGCAAGTACATTTTATGTCTGATTTCAGAGGTTCAAGTAGCCCATAGGCCCTTAAAATTCAAAGAATCAATTAGTGAAATCCCTGCCTTGTATAGAAGAAAGAAGTCAATAAGCATATGATCCAGTCATTGTGCTAAGAACTTTACAAATATTACATCATTTGATCTTCACAACAATCTGGGAAGCAGATCCTATTATTAAACCCATTTTATAATAGAGAAAACTGAGACAGACAGAGGTTAAGTCATACAGCTAGTAAATGTTTGAGGCTGCATTTGAACTCAGGTTTTCCTTACTTCAGGACCAACACTTTCTCCATAGACGAAAATCATTTTCAGCATGTCCTATGATGGCAGAAGTTCAGCATCTTCAACTTTGTCCTCATCATTGACTGTATGAATAGCTCCAGTAGTTGGCAGCAGCTTCCGCCATCCATGCTTGGCCTAATTCTTGCTCTCTCTCAATATAGTTCTGGATCTCAATGTCTGGCACATTGTAGGTGCTTAAGAAATGTTTATTGATTGTCTCTACCTCTGGGTACCCCAGACTTCTCACATGACATACCAAGTCACATTTTACACAATCATGGTCCGTCAATCAGGAAAATTTTGCTCAAGGCTTCATATACATACCCCCTTAGCACATATGAGCAGGGAGGGAAAACTGGTCCAATTCCCATTGGTGTATGCCCATTATATTAAGATAACAATTTTGTTTATATTTTATTTGTTAGGAAATGTATAGTCATATAGACTAGGATTAACTTAATTAACATTCTAATTCCAACATAATCACTAACCTGGGCTGTTCCCATGGGGCAATTTTATACATTTTAAAAAAAAATTAATATATCTTCTGCTTATATTTTTGCCCATCTTATATCATTAGATTGTAGACTTTTGGTGGTAGGAAAATTTCTTTTCTTTTTTAAAATATGTATGAACTATTGCAATAGCCTTTCAATTGATTTCTCTGCTTTTTGTGACTCCTCACTCCTACCCATACTCCATACCTATTATCAAAGTGATTTTCTTAAAGCCTGGATTTGGCCACTATTCAATAAAGCCCAATGGCTGCCAATTACCTCTAGAAGAAAATATCTACTCCTCTGTTAGTCATTTAACGCTTTTAACAGCCTGATTCATATATATATATATATATATGTATGTACATATATATAAGATGGTATACTTTTTAGATGTATGAGAAATAGTTATTCAAAAGTGATATAGTTAAGTTTAAGTTCTGTGTCTTTACTTAAATCAGACAATGCTGAGACAGAAACAGAAAAGTATCCTTCGGAAGTGCATTTTACAAGATGAGGAATGGTTAAGTGATGGACCTGGAATGTTCCAGCATATAAAGTCTGTTTGGGAAATTGAAAATTAGACTGAGATTAAGCAAGATGAAGAGATACAGAATGGTCACTTTAATGAGGCAGGATTTTTTTTCCCTTGGACAAACATATAAGCAAAAATGAGTAAAATATAATAAACAGATAGGGAGAATGTATCATACAGTGAAGACAGCCTTAAATCTGAAGTCAGAGGTCCTGAGTTCAAATCCTGACTCTGCCATTTACTATGTGGGTATGAGCAATTCACTTAGCTTTCTGACACTTCCATTTTCTCATCTGAAAATGGGGTGGAATGGACTAGCTGGCCTCGAAAGTCCCTTGCAGCTCTGGAATTAATTCTATGATCTCATGGCATTAGAAAATGTTTGAGGAGAGGAAAGGACCCCCAGAATCATTTTATTACTAAGTCATACAGGTTTTCAGTGAATATATGCTCTCAGGAGATTATGTTGTCCAGTGTGTGTGTGTGTGTGTGTGTGTGTGTGTGTGTGCATTGTGCAGATGCACATGTGTGTGCACATGTAAATTTATTTCATTACTTACCAATTATATGTAAAAAATTAACTATTTTTTAATTTAAAGTCCAAATTCTCTCCCTTCTTACCTCTGCTTCCCAGTCCTTGAGAATGCAAGCAATTTGATATTAAATTATATAAATGAAGTCATGTAAAACATATTTCCATATTAACCATACTGCAAAAGAAAACACTATGTGGGGGCAGCTAGATAGTACAGTTGATACAGCACCAGTCCTGGAGTCAGGACCTGAGTTCAAGTTAGCCTCAGACACTTAGCACTTACTAAATGTGTGACCTTGGTCAAGTCACTCAACTCCAATTGTGAAGGAAGGAAAGGAAGGAAGAGAAGGATGGGAAAGCAGGAGGGAAGGAAGAAAAAAAGAAGGGAGGGAGGAAGGGAGGAAAGAAAAGAAAACACTTGTCAACATATCTTGCAATTTTCTTCTCCAAAACGTATCTTGTATCCAGTCCTTTCTCCACTCACACAGCTACGACCTTAGTTCAAGCCCTCACCACCTCTCAGTAGAACTATTGCAATAGCCTTTCAATTGATTTCTCTGCTTTTTGTGACTCCTCACTCCTATCCATACTCTATACCTATTATCAAAGTGATTTTCTTAAAGCCTGGATTTGGCCACTATTCAATAAAGCCCAATGGCTGCCAATTACCTCTAGAAGAAAATATCTACTCCTCTGTTAGTCATTTAAAGCTTTTAACAGCCTGATTCCTTCAAGTCTCCTTCATATTTCTCACTTCCACATTTCCTATGAACTAGTTACATTGCCCTATTTGCCGTTTCTTTCAAATAACACTCCAAATCCCATGTCTGTGCCTTTCTACAGTCTGGCTCTTATGCTAGGAATACTTTCTTTCCTTCCCTCCCTCTTTCTCCTCTCTTCTTCCTCCCCCTTCTCCTCCCTCTCCAAATTCCTCTCCCTTCTCCCCTCTCTCTCCCCCTCCCTACCTCCCTCTGTCTCCCTCTCTCTCTGTCTCTCTCTGTCTCTGTCTCTCTGTCTCTCTCTCTCTGTCTCTCTTTCTCTCATCCTCTCAACCCTTTTGCTTAGAATCCCTGGTTTCCTTTAAGACTCAGCTCAAATATCAGATTTTGCAGAAAGCCTTTTTCATTCCCCAAGTTATAGTTCACCCCCCTCATATTATTTTGCATCTTCTAAGTATCTTGGAAATATCTATTTATGTTGATGGCTTACCTATTAAAAAGTAAGCTCCTTAAGGGAAGGGGCTATTTGTTTTACCTTGGTTGCTTAGCACCTAACACCTAACTTTTTGCAGAATAGGTAGTAAATGCAGATTTGATTGACTTTGGTTCATCTGTGTGATTAAAAAAAACAATAATCACAAAATCAGAGGGATAATCATCTCAGTTTTGATGTCATCAGTGTTCTCTAAGCATTCACTTATGGCAATTCTATCCACTAAACAAGAAACATTGCTTTTCATCCCCTGAAAGCCTTAAAGATCAAATGATCCATATTAAATCTATTTTTCAATTTCTCTCCTACTGGTGGTTAACCATCAGTAGGTGGTGGATATTTTCAAATAAACAATATTGAAAGTTGACACAAATGAAAATTACAACCTCTCTAGATATTTGGTGAAGAATTTTGACGGGCAGTTTTTATTTTAAAGTCTCTTCCTAGTTACCCAACCACATAAAATTAGAGCCCTTAAAACTTGGTAGATTTCCCACACTCTACCTTGCTGAAAAGGCTGCTTCCATATATAGGCAAGGAGGCTGCATTCACCTGGAATCAATGTTATACTCTCCTTGTTGAATTTCTTCTATGCAAAAGCTAAGTAAACTACCTATTTTTTTACTTGTTGAATGACCTATCAGCATCTCTTTATAAGTATCCTAAAATGGATACTAAGGCTTCCCAGTACAGCAACTCAGTTTCAAATTTTGTGTGGAAGATTAAGTGTTAAATGTTTAGCACCTCCAAACCACCTGCCTATTAACATTTGCTGAAAAACATGAGTAAGATGTTTTGATTCTACTATAAAATATTTGGTAATGAATCATATTTTATAATTAAATCAGTTATTTGCTATTTTGTGGTGGTTTTATATTTTGCTTAAGTGTAATTAGTGGCAATATATTTTTTCACAATTACTGACAGAATTTATATTTGATGTTATATCTACAGAGCTAAGCTTCAGGATAATTGTAATATTGTTGTCAAAGACTTGGTTGATGGTACTCTCTAATCTCTGCTCATAATAACTGTATTACTGGAGTGTGACATTACAAGTAATAAATATATCATGTATGATACTACATACATTTACACAAAATACGCTACTTTTGGCATTAGGCTGTATTTAATAGGGTTATGACAGTTTTATTAATTGTGTAGATCTATTAAAATATTCATAAGCTATTCTAATGAAGTCATTTCTTTCTAACGTTTCTAATGGTTATAACTGGTACAACATTGATGGTTGGGGTAGTAGTAAGTGACAGTAAAGTATCATTACAAGTGGGACATTACTCAATAGGGACAAAAAAATTCAGCTGGATCAGAAATTCAGTAAGAACTTGGAGTCATGGGATCACAGATTTAGAGACAGAAGTGTGCCCAGAGGTCATTGATTCTCACCCCTTCGTTTTACAAATAACAAAACTAAGGCCTAGAAAGGTTAAGTGGCTTGTCCTAATCCACACAGGTAGTATGGAGCAAAAGTGGAGTCCAAAGCCATGTTTGACACATGATCCTTTTTTTTTTTCATTGGTAGTACATCAAATAATACAAGGATTCATCTTGATTTCAAGATTAAGTTGTTCTTTGTTCTTGAGGAAGATCATGATATCAGGGAGATGATTTGGATTTAAGTGAGGGGGCTTTGTATAAAGTCACCAGCCTCCTTTTCTCCAGAGCCATCAGTGACCAGATATAGATCAGGATGCCTGGAAATTGCCCTGGAAGAGGGGCCTTGGCCTTTTTAGTTTAAGGTCTTCAACAGGTCTGCATTTTCATCAATGGTGTAACTTTTCTGTCATGCTGGAATGAGTGTTCCTTGAGGCCAGGAACTTTTTTCTTTTTAATCTTTGAATCCCCACCACCTAGCCCAATCCTTGGCAACTAATAGTCACTAAATAATTGCTTATTTCATTTAATTATGGGTTAGAAGGAATAAAAAATTCATAAAGCTCTCCTATGAAAACAAAGTTTTAACTCATTCTACCAAGAATATCCTAAAGCACTGTGATCAAGTGGCTATTGCTTTGATCTTGATGGTGACATTGAACTAATGATGAGATAGAATTTATTTTATCTAATGAGAAATGCACAACATAATAATAGTAAAAACATCAAGAGGGTACAACTTCTTGGATATAAACTCTTCAATTTACTTGCATTATAGGCCACAAAGTGTGACATTTCACAACATGAATTCACAACAATATTGAAAGTTGACACAAATGAAAATTCCAACCTCTCTAGATATTTGGTGAAGAATTTTGAAGTTAGTCTCTGCATGCTTCTGGCTCTTGATGATGAATTATTCAGCCATGATAGCATATGAAACAAAAAAGAAAAATAGAAAATGGTCTTCAGTCCTATGTGGACTTTTTCTGTTTCTGCAGTGATAGAAGCAATGTATTACGAAAATCTCAAAGCTAGAAGGAAGGAGAGGGGAGTGTTCTAACTCAGTAGGCAATTAGTCCCACTCTACCCTATACTCCATACAAAGCAAAAGTGGTAAGGTAGTTCAAGTGGAATTTTTAAAATGCATTGTAAATCATGTCAGCATCATCATAATGTTAATAAACTATAGAAGACATAACCACTCTGATAAAGACAATGATTCAAAGTAATTGCAAAAGACCCATGCTGAAAAATGTTCTCTACCTCTAGACAGAGAACTTATGAACTCTGAGTGCAGACTTTGAAGCATACTTTTTAATTTTTTTCTTTTTTTGGATATTTTTTCTTTTGCAATACAACAAACATGAAAGTATTTTTTGTATGGCTTCACATGTATAATCAATATTATATTACTTTCCTTCTCAAGGGATAGGGAAGAGGCAGGAAAAAGTGGAAGAATTTGGAACTCAATTTTTTTTAAGTTAATGTTGTACATTGAATTACCTGCCATCTAGGGAAGGGAGTGAGGGAAGGAGGGGGAAAATTGAAACACAAGGTTTTGTAAGTGTCAATGTTGAAAAATTATCCTTGCATATGTTTGAAAATAAAAAGCTTCAATAAAAAAATTAATGTTGAAAATATTTATGTAAAATTGGAAAACATTTGACAAATTATATAAAAAATATATTGAGCTATCATAAGGACAAAGAGTTTGAGGTGGGATGAAAAATGTAAAAACCAGGGAATGATCCAGCATAGTACAGGAGCATAAAATGTGAGGTAGTTGTACATAAATCCACAGTAAATGAGATTAGTGATTCCCCAATATAGGAAGATCTCTTTCCACTTTGAAGAGTAATAAATCTCCATAGGAGGTATCTTCCACATGAAATATAACATTTATAAGAATATATATAATATATGTATTTGTATATGTAAATGTAAGGTAATGCTAGCTTAGTCCATATTACAATAGGAGATTTACATGTAAGATGATGATGAGTGAGGGGAATAAGACAAGCACTTCATTCTGTTAACAAACCCACTAATAAACTGCTGAATGGAGATGCAGGTACTGGAGTCACACCCAACATTTACATAGTGCTTACAGAAAGCAACCCTTCTCTCTGTTCATTCCAGTCTAGCTTGAAACCAAGAGGTTTATGTTCTCTTTTCTAGGGAATATTTGAGTTCTTTCAAGTCATTAATCTCTCTCTCTTTACACTCTACACTGTAAATCAACTTCAAGCTGGCTAAAATGATTGCAGTGTCCACAAAGACAGGTGTTCTTCTAGGAGACAAGTCATTATTATGTCATCTCCCTATACTTCTCTCTCTCTAGAGATGCTGAAAAACTCTCTTTTTTCAAACTAACCATTTTGTCCAGCCTCTATTTATGATGAAACAAGATATAGTGACCACTAATTTATTTTATCTAATAGGAAATATACAACACAGTAAAAGCAAAAACATGAAGGGATACAATTTATCACATACACAGTGGACAGGCCCAGGTGCTTCTGACCAAAAGAACAGAAAAGGCTTTTCCTTCTTTGATCCCCTCTTTCTTTCTATGATGACTTAGAGAGGCGTCATCTTTCCCTCACATAAAAACAAAGGAGAAGGGCCATGTCTCTGAGAAATGCTGAAGTTAGTTCACCAATCATTGTGTTCATTAGTACAAGCAATATTCTCTTTACCTTCAGCCATTGCACTTCAGCAATTGGCCATAGTTTCTCTGAAGATGAACATTCAAGCATCCAGCATCTTCCCACAGAATGCCATGAAACAGGATACCATATAAGCTTCTAGCCTTCTTCCTTACTCTCCCTCCTTCTAAGTATCATCCTCCCAGAATTCTCCATGATAAAGTTCATTAATAATCTAGTTTTACAACATTAATGCTGTTGAATTTGGTCAGCAGTGTCTGCAAAGCAACAATGGCCATTACTAGTACAAGGAAAGCCCCTCCATGGCAGGGTCTGTGCCTGACTGCATTTTTTTATTCATAGCAGGTAATAAAATGGCCTCCACATAGTGGATACTTGATAAATGCTTATAACTTTGAACATCAGAGATCTCTTTCCCCATTCTATTTCTGCCTTCTATATTATAATGTGGTGGAAAAAGAAAAGAAGTTGACTTAAATAAGGAAAAGGAAATTTTGTATGTGATTTAAAGAGGTTTGGCTTAGTGAAGTGGTGAAGTAAGTACTTCTGGCTAGAAGTAGTATTTGGAAAGAAGAAATTAGGGAAAACTGAGGAAAATAGAAAGAACAATCACCAAGTCCAAAATGTAGCCTAGATTCTATATTCAGGTTGACAAAATAACGTTCTTAAGAATAAATTGAAAAAGACATAAAAGAATTAAGAAATATCAAGCAAGATCACAGAGTAGGCCATGCAAAATGTAGAGAAGGAAAAAAAGGAGGATAGTTGGCAAGACAAGGCAAGGGAAGTAAGAAAAGTAATTGACTGTTAAAGCAAATTGAGAGACTATATTGGTGTATGGGGAAAAATTAGTAAAAACAATTTAAGTAGAGGGAACAGAGTTAAAGTACAGAGAAAGTATGGCTATGGATCTATTGAGACTAAAGGAATGAAGTTGTGAGATTAAAAATTAATTGTAAAATATTTAACCATGTTCTTGAGTTTGAGGTATAAAAAGACAAAATCTCAACTATTATGGAGAATAGGAAAAATTATGCAAAGAAATACATCAAAAATGTGATGTTTGTAGTTCTACCCAGCTGAGTAATTTATCTAAATTTCAAAAGCAGGTTGATCACCCTCCTAGAAGAGAAAGTAAAATAAGTCAAAGACTGTCTATACTCCCATTTCTTAAGGATAAGGAAGAGATTCTAAAGAAAATGAAAGTGAGATTTTAATTAGAAAAAAGATATAGGAATTTGAAATAGAAGACAGATGGAACACTTCCCAGGCTATTATTAGAAGAGTATTACCTAAAGAAAAAAGAGGAAAGAAAAATTTAGTCCTATATTTAGAGCTCTTCCTGAGCACATGGGTGATAGTACTTGGAGAAGGAAGTAGTTTCTTGTCTTCTAAAAAATTACATTTTAGAGCCACAGAAGAAATAAGATAGACTTCATCTCGTATGATTCAGAAAAAGAATCACACATAGTATTACCTGATGATTTCTTGCTCAAGACATATATAGCAAATATTTTTTGACCCATTAACAAAAGTTCTATACCTTCTAAGGGTGCATATTTAAGACATTTGAGAGAAATCCTCTCCACTAAGATTGTTTAAAAATTGATGTCTTCAAACTCTGAGGTACCACTACATACCTGTCAGATTGGCTAAAATGACAGGAAAAGATAACGATGAATGTTGGAGGGGATGTGGGAAAACTGGGACACTAATACATTGTTGGTGGAACTGTGAACGGATCCAACCATTCTGGAGAGCAATTTGGAGCTAAGCTCAAAAAGTTATCAAACTGTTCACAGCCTTTGACCCAGCAGTGTTTCTATTGGGCCTGTATCCCAAAGAGATCTTAGAGGAGAGAAAGGGACCCACATGTGCAAGAATGTTTGTGGTAGCTCTTTCTGTAGTCGCTAGAAACTGGAAACTGAGTGGATGCCCATCAATTGGAGAGTGGCTGAATAAATTATGGTATATGAATGTTATGGAATATTATTGCTCTGTAAGAAACGACCAGCAGGATGATTTCAGAGAGGCCTGGAGAGACTTGCATGAACTGATGCTGAGTGAAACGAGCAGAACCAGGAGATCATTATACACAGCAACAACAATATTACATGATGATCAATTCTGATGGACATAGCTCTCTGCAACAAAGAATTGTCTCAAACCAGTTCCAGTTGTTCACTGAAGAAAACCATATACACCCAGAGAGAGGGATATGAAATATGGACCACAACGTAACATTTTCATGCTCTCTATTGAGGTTTGCTTGCATTGTGTTTCCTTTCTCTGATTTTCTTTTTTTTTCTTGTAGATAGGATTTTTCTTGCACAACTTGTCAAGTATTTCAACATTATTAGCATGTAGTGGACTTCCTGCCATCTAGGGGAGGGGAGGGGACTGGGGGTAAAATTTGTAATGGAAAGCTTTGTAAAGATCAATGCTGGGGAACTACCCATACATATGTTATACAAATAAAAAGCTTTAATAAAAAAAATTGATGTCTTCTTCCTACTTCTGGCAAAACTACATCTCTGTACAGAAAGTCTGACTATAAAAATCTTAAACAAGAAACTGAAGACAATAGGGGTGCAAGTTATGATATTTTCCTTATGATATTTGCCCACTAGAGGCAAGAAATGCAAAAATTAATTTGAATTGAATAAGTGGCCAAGAAGATCATATCCCAAATAAAGTATTCAAACGTCTAGAGTAGATTTGAAATGTAGAGTTGTCAGATTCCTAACCAGAGATGAATTACAATTAACAAAGGCTGACCAAAAAAAAGTGTTTTCCTAGAATTTAATAAATCCAATCAAAAGAAGTTTAAATTAAAAAGGAAAAAAAAAGAAAAAAAAAGATTGTTCTCCATATTTCCCCAAATCTAGATACCACCAAAAAAAAAGAAATCTAACGAAGAAAAAAATATTAATTGAAATATCTAGGAGTAGATAGAAGACAAAATCTAAGAATTGAGTCAATAGTAAAATTTCTGGCCTAAAATGTTCACATACAAATGCCCAAATTTAGGTCCCAAGCAGGAGGAAAAAGAGGTCCTAATTCAAGGACACAAATTTGACTTCATAGATAATACTGAGACTTGGAATTAAATCCATCATTTGCATGATTATGCCTTATTTTAAAAAGGCAAGATAGGTAAGAAGGAAAAAGGATGTGTTAAGAAGACATACCTATGTGGGAAAATCCAGAAAATACAAGGGAAAAACAAAGTAGAAAATATTTGAGTGAAGGTGATTGGATGGGTAAATATTTTATATATATATATATATATATATATATACATATATATATATATATATAATTTTGCCAAATGAATATAATACAGACCACTGGGAAAGAAAGAGAAGATAGATGAAGATAGATGAATCTGGGAAACTTCACAAATTTGGCACACCGAAGTAGGATATAATAGGTGGCATCAATTATCCAGATAACTGTTGGCATTCTCTCTATGCCAAAAGCAGAATATCTTGACTTGTTTATGTGATTATTTAATTCTTAAAAAGATAGAAGAACCAACAAGGCAAAATTTTGTTCTTGATATGGTTTTATTCTATATCTCATAAGGAGATTTTGAGAGTAGAAATGACAGGAATCCTGTGGGATAGAAAAAGAATAACGTTTTCTAGGGCTTGTAAGAAATAAACTGAGAAAATTCAAGGCAGTCTGATAGGTACCATAGACTTTGAAAAAGCAGTTTTGGAGAGTTTCAAAGGGAAAATAGGTGGACTAAAATTCTACAATTGAAATCAATCCCTGGAGTAAGGGAGATACCCAAGAATTGATTTTTAAAGGCAAAAAGGAAAATAATTTCTGTGAAGGAAGTGGGACTTGTATGAAAATACCAATGTGGATATACAGGGAACTCATCAACCAAATTAGCTTTAAAAAAAAAAGAAATATATAGAAGATGCAAGCATGGCCAAGTAACTAATGATGTATGTAAAATCATTTCACAATCTAACAAAATAGTGTGTCAGGAGCACTGAAGATAGAATGAGCTAAGGCTGGTATGAAAATCTAAGAACAACAACAAAAATCCAGGGTTAATCATATTGGGAAAAAAGAAAGGATCAAAAAAGGAATAGTATCTTTGCTTGGAGTGAAAGGAATGATGGTAAGTAATAACAAAAAGGGGCAGAGCTGGTCAATTCTTTATCTGCTCCAGTTTTTTTTTGCCAATGAAATGACTGTTTTTGCTGGAAATGATCAAACAAAAATGAGTAATCAAGAGAAGATATTCAAGGTAAGTTAAAAAGATAATAGAGAAAACCTAGTGGCCTTTAATAAATTCAATTCACCTGGCTAGAAGGTTTTCTATCCTCCTGTGCCACAAGACTTGACAGTGATGAGTGCTGACTCACTATGAATTATATTTGGAAAATCATTGAATCAAAAGAGGTACCCCAAGATTAAGGAAAGGCCAATGTTCCAATTTTCAAAATAGTAAAGAGAACAGAATCTATAAAATATATAGATAGATAGATACGTGAGTTTAACTTTTGATTTATTTGGCCTTGTGACTCAGATTAAAGCAAAGAATAGGATTTGGGAATTAGGAAATTGATGCTCAGGAAGTGGATAAAAACAGGAACCTTATTATTTGGTACAGCAAGCAGGCAAACAAAAGTACACACACACACACACACACACACACACACAAACACATACCAAAAAATTTACAATAGGAATGCAAGAAATTTACCCAGCACAAGGGAGAGGGACATATGTCAGAGGAAATTTGCTCTAAATTGAGGTTCAGGTAGTAGTTATATGTTCTAAGGCAGGGTTTGGTTAAGACTAGGTAATAAGTGCCAACTTTGGGATATAGCATTTCTAATTTGATAGACAAGTTCGTAGGCTCTATTATCAATACCAGGCTTGGGTGAAACTTGGGTAGGGGAAGTTTCTTCTATTGGTTGGTTCATTCCCTTCAACCTACCCTTATCCTAGAAAATCTGAATTCTCAGTAATAGATCACCAGTATATAGTTATGTTAAAACTTTCTCTGGTCCCTAGAAGTAAACTTATTGAGAAGGAATACTTTACCTACTCCACTTGACAGCCTAGTTCTTGAGATTCCAACAATTCATTTCCCATTCCCATAAGCCAGTTACAATGTAATATACCCAATACTGAGTATTGGGTATATTACATACATAATCAGCCACTCACAATACATTTTTAAGGCTTAAACATAACCATTTTATCAGCAATATAAATAATATCATACACATTAAGGCAAATTCATAAATTATAAAACATATCACAATCCACAAGGTCACTCTCTCCTAATGTGTCAATATCTATGGTGAGGATTGGACACTATAGGAAACAGCTCACTGCTTGACCACTGGTTTTCATCACCCCACCTGGGCAAATTCTCTTATCTTTTCTACTCAAACATAACATTTACAAGCTCTTTCAATTTACAAACTTTAAAAGGGTTTTTAGAAAGTGCTACCTCTTAATGTGAATAACAGATCTCTTTAAGCCAGAAAACTGCAGAGGTCATCAAACTGGCTATCTCTGGGCTATCCAAATTAGCAACTAGTTATTAAATTATCTATATTCTGAATCATCCATTGAGAATGGAGCTCCCAGCAACACAGCTCTGGGTGATTCTTTAAGCCAGGCAACCAAACTCCGCCAATAGGATGCAAAACAGCTGCAAACCAACCACTCCCTACCTCCACCTCACCCCCATGTTTTCCTTCTTGTGCCAGAGGTAGCAGCAGAGAGCAAGGACCAGTAAAGTTTGACTAATTAATTCAATCATCCCAACATTCAGGAGCCACTTAGCTGAAGGTTTCTGTAAACTGACCATTTTTGGCTAAGACAAGCTATTTCACCCCTTTACCTACATATGCCCTTTGTACTCACTTCTTGTCAGGTTTTTCTTTCAGGTTCCTTTATCTGGTTCTTATACTTAAAATTTCTTAAATAAAGAAAGACCTCATTACTCTTAGTGAGTCACCTTTCACTTAAAATTCACAACTTATCAAATTTTCCTTAGCAACTTGATTGTCTTTTTTAATCTAGACCTGCCTTCAAATGTTTATATGATTTTTTCATTCATTTTAGTTTTATCTTCTTTAGTCATAAAACAATTATGTACAAATGAGCTGAGATATCATAATCCCTTGCAGCTCTAAACTCTCCAAGACTGTCTGACATATCCTTTAGCGACCTTGAAACTGAATTTATTTATACTGTTTCTCCAGTTTTTGATAAATAAATTCTTTCTCTACCTCTTTAAAAATCAGAATGTTCAAAACAGAAGCAAAGCGTCATCCTATATTGTTCTCAAGATGGAGTATTTATATTAATGTCATGGTTTATTTCTTTCTAAGACTATTCAAACCCCATCTGAAAACTTTTTTTCATACACATATATTGGAAATTTTTTATTTTTATTTTATTTGATACCTAAACTTTTTCAGCATCAAAATGTTCATCTGTAACCATAGTATCATAATCCTTTGACAGATCATATAAATCTTTTCCTTCACACACACACACACACACAAAATATTTCTCTGTCCCTTTCAGTATTAAACTGCTCCATTCATCTTAAAGGGATAGTGAACCTTACAGATCATTTAAAATATGATTGTTGAACTAGAAAAGGAAAAAAAATGATTACAAAGAGAAGCATGGGTTTACTGTTATGGGGTCATCAAGAAAAGACTGCCAGACTAAATTTGCTTTTTTTTAAAATAGGATTAGTTGAGGGGGATGTGATAGATAGATAGATACTTTATCAAAGATTTTTTTATAAAATATCTAATAGTATTTATGTAGAAAAGGTGGATAATAAAATAATTCAATAACCAGAATTAGTTGGATAGTTGATCTCAAAGGGTAATAATTACTATTTCAATGTCATATGGTAAGTATTTCTGTAGTGAAATATGCTTGGCTTTTATTATTAAATATCTTTATCAATGTCTTAGATCAGGAGTTGACAAACTATGGATAAGGCACTCCACCCACTTTTGTCCGGCCCTCTTTCCAGCTAACAATCATTTTTACATTTTCAAAATAAATAATTATTGTATTTTAAATTATTAAAAAATTCTCAGCATGATTTAATTTAGTCCTTGAATTTTTTGTACTTCCTTTTGCACCTCTCTCAATTCTTTCTTTAATTTGTCCTTTATCTCTCTTTGCTTTTCAAAATCCTTTTTGAACTTTTCTATGGCCTGAGCCCAATTCTTATTTTTCTTGGAGGCTTTGGATGTAGAAACTTTGAGTTAAAGTTATCATCTTCTGAGTGTGTATTTTGATCTTCTTTTTCACCATAATAATTTTCAATGATCAGAAACTTTATTTTTGTTTTCTACTCATTTTTCTAGCCTATTACTCTGCTTTTAACTCTGTTAAAGTAGGGCCCTGTTTCCAAAGTGAAGGGTGCATTGTCCCAAGCTTAAGGGCTTGGGACATCTGTTTTCATGCATCTGTTTTCAAAAATTCTTCTAGGAATCTGACCACAAGCACTCTTTCCTGCCCTGGAGCTGTTAGGAGTGTCTCCTCCCCATTGTAGCTGTGAGAATGTGAGATCTAATGCGCTGGCTGGAGCTGGGGCTCAGCTGACCCAGGTTACACTGGGATTGCACACCAGACTCCTACCTCATTGCCACTGACCTTCCAAGTCCTCCCTGGTGTCCTTGGGCTGAGAGTCCAGAAACCTTCAGCACTGTTTAGTCCTTGAATCATAGTTAGCCTGACCCCTTCTAAGAGGAAGATATATGTAGCATGAGTCATTTTGCTAAGGGCTTTATAAATGTTATATCATTGTTTACATATGAGTAAATATGTTGTATATATATATGTATATATATGTGTGTGTGTGTACATTATATGTGTGTGTATATAATAAAGTTATGGTTAGCCTGAAATTTGTCTGAAAAATGTTTGGGGCTTTTAATAGACTATAAGCTCAATATTTCAGCTTAGAAATGTGGAAGCCAAAAAAAATCTAATAAGAATTTGGGCTGAATTAAGAGAAATAAAACTACCAAGAATAAGGAAATGATAATTCTACCATACTTGCCCTCATTGGATCTCATCTGGATCTAATTGCATATTAGTTGCAAATACCTCAGTTTAAAAAGGTTAATTATAAGTTGGGCAACCAATTGTAGGAAGACAACCAACATGGTGAAAAGCTTTGAGTCTTTATTATCTGAGTGTCATTTGAAGGAATTGGACATATTTGTAAAGGAGAAGAAAAGGCTAAATGTAGATATGATAGCAGTCTTCAGATATTTTAAGGGTTATTTCATGAAGATGCAATGTTCTTTTGGAGGACCTAAAAGAACAGAGTTACTAGGTAGAAATTGTAATGATATTAATATCTGATATTAAAGGCAGAAAAGCATTCCAAACAATTAGAGGTGTCCAAAAATGGAATTGGTTGCTTCAAGATATAGATTTCCCATTCTTAGGATCTTCAAACAGAAGCTAACTTAGCAGTTACATTCTATTATGGATTACTTTTATGTATAAATTGGACTAAATGGCCTCTGAGGTGCCTTCTAAGTCTCAAATTGCATAATTCCTCAATTCTTTTATATTACTCTATGAAACAGACTTGGAAGACTGCAGTGTGAACTAATTGTGGATTCTTCCTGGAGTCAAGGGATAGAAAATGAGAAAAAACATATGAATGGGTCCTTCAAATTAAAAATAAGCAACCAAGAGATTATGAATAATGAGTCACATAGGACGGAGTCAAAATCAATCAAATCATCCTTGAAAACTACAAAAGCTATATCCTAGACCAACACATGGAATCAGCTCTCAAAATTGTAAACTATCACAGAGATAAGTTTCCTCGTTTGTCAAACAAGGAAAATAACATCACCTACCTCATCGAATTAGTTTGAGGATCAAATGAGATGATGAAGGGTCTTGTTCATCTTAAGTTGCTATATAAATACTACTTGCTTCTGTTGCTAGAATACTCTGCCTTCGATATTTTTTTTGCTTTCAGAAACCTGAAGACTCACTAGAGTCCAAGGCAATGAACAAAGGTATGAGATAGGATGGAGAAGAACTATTCTGTCAAAGCATAGGAAAGAAAATCTAGGGTACACAATTTGTCAAGGTCCCAAGAAGAAGTGTTATGTTTGGAATAAAGAATAGAAAAAGCAGTTGTGAATGAAAAGTACAAAGATGACATGGGAATATAGTTGGGAATTGGGGTGGGGTAAAGATTCTGAGAAAACTGACTAGGCTTTGGACAGAAGGCAGGAAATTAGGCTGAAAATTACTGGAAAAGTTTTTATTGACATTTGGGGTATGTGATAACATTCATTAAAGCTTATGAAATTAATTACTTAGTGTGTGAGACTTGGAAGTGTTTTTTCCCAAAAACAAATATCCTTAAATCTTGCCAAGGGACATTTTTTTTATATTAAACTATTTCACAATGGCTTCAAAGAAGGCTAAGAGTGAGGCTGAAATAGAACAAGAAAGGAGGGCCAAGTTGATGCATGAAGAGGCAAAATTGTGTTGGAAAAGAACATTTTTCACATCATTAATCACTGAAAATGTGTCAGCAAGCATAAGACCATATGTAATTGGCAATAATACCACTGAAATAGAAGGTTTAAGTAAGAAAGGCATTATTACTGAACCTAAACATTTGTCAGTGTGTCTCATGTGAATAAAAATGCAGTGAATTCAAAGTAAATTATTTAGATCCAAAGAATATTTGTTGTTTTCTTTTTTCTAATCAATGAATCAACAAGCATTTATTAAGCATTTTCTAAGTATCAAGAAAGATACTGGGCAGATATACAAAGAAAAAATTGAACAGTCTTTTCCTTCAAGGAACTTACAATCTATATGAACACATTCATATATAGTTATATATATAATAGACAAAAAATGATGGGGATAGGAGGACACTAGCATCTGGGAGAATTAAAATATCTTCTAAAGAAGATGATACATAAGCTGAATATTAAAGGAAATTTAGGATTATTAGTAATTGAAATTAATCTCAGATGTGGGGGACAGCATGTGAAAAGACTCAGATGTGGGAAACAAAGCCAGTCTGACTAGACTATGGTATGAGTAGAAGGGAACAAAGTCCAGTAAGGTTGAGAAAGTAGGATGAGTCAATGTTGGGGAAAGATTTAAATGCTAAACAGAAGAGTTTATATTTTATTCTAAAGGTGATAGGAAATCACTAGAATTTGTTTGAAAAAGGAGATGACATGATATTACTTGTGCTTTAGAGAAATTAGTTTGGCAGCTGTGTAAAGGATAGATTGGAGAGGGGAGAGAAAAGGCGGGGACATCAATTATGAGTTTATTGTTATTATCCAAGTGAGGAATAATCAGGACTTCAAATAAGGTGAGGGTTGTGAGTGAAGAGATAGAGATGGTTTAGAGAGATGTTGTAGAGATAGAAATGACAAGATTTGACAACTGAAAGGATATGGTGGATAAGTGAGAATATACTGTCATAACTGTAGAGTTAGAAGGGACCTCAGAGGCCTTCTAGTCCAAACCCTTCATTTTATAGATAAGGTAACTGAGGCTCAGGGACATTGAGTAATAGTAAGTGTCATGGATTTTGAATCCAACTCCTTAGACTCAAGACTCCTTGCCTGTAGTGCTGAGATCCCTTGCAAATCTGAAATTCTATGATTCTGATTTTCAGAAGAAATAATATCTCTGTGAAAAATCAGTAATATGTTGCCTTAAAAAATAACACATATAAATATATTTCATCAAAGGAAATGGTTAATATAATAGTTGTCATTGTTTATTCTCTTTTCAAGTTAATTTGTGACATTTCTTACATGTTTTGAATCTTGTCACCAGACCACATTTCTCTCCCCTTTTCATCACAACTGCATAGCTATAGCCTTCCCAGATTTATGCCATCATTCCAAACCATGAATTCATCTTTTATAATTTCTCTTCAGTAATTTTCCAAAAGTTGTTCTGTGGTTTAAATTTGTCAGTCTTTTAAATGAAAAAAAATTCAGATAGAGATAGCTATGTTTTTATTTTTGTTTTCTAAATGATCTATTAAGTTTCTGCATTCCTAAAACCTTTGAAATTGAGACTATGTAGAGTTTAACTTACTTCATCTTCAGAATTGATCCTGTTCTTAGAGAGAATCGCCATAAAACTTCACAAGAAGCATGACATTAGTATGGAACTTGAACACTTAATAACAAAGAGCATTCATAATTTATGTTTTGGTTTGCAAAGTGCTTTACGTATATTTATTTCATTTGATCCTAACAACCTGAGATAAATATTTTATTCCTCTATTTCTTCCAAGTGAGCAAACTGAGGCTCAGAGAGATTAAATGATTTGTCCAGTCCACACAGCTAATTATTTTCTAGTATGGGATTTGAACCCAGGCAGCACTATGCACTATCAATCAATCAACAAACATTAATTAAGCATCTATTATCTGTCAGTTTCTAGACTTGGTTCTAGAGATACAAAGTCAAAACAAAAACAATCTTTCTAGTTGAGGGTCTTATGCTCTTTTGCAGAAGACAACATAACTTGTTCCTCTCATGGAAGGTAATGTTTGAAATGGGCTTTAATGAAAATTCAAATTCTAGGAGGCAGAGGTGAAAAGGGAGTATATTCCAGGCATGGGAAATGTTTTGTGCAAATGTAAAGATGGGGAATGGAATGATGTGTTTGAGGAATAGCAAGAAAGTCATTTTGATTGTCTAGTTGAATCAGTAAAGAAGAATATATGGGGGCAGCTAGGTGGAGCTGTGGATAGAGCACCAGCCCTGAAGTCAGAAGACCTGAGTTCAAATGTGACCTCAGACACTTAACATTCTCTACCTGTGTGACCCTGGGCAAGTCACTTAACCCCAATTGCCTCAGGAAAAAAAAAGAAGAAGAAGAAGAAGAAGAATATATGATGTCTAAAAACATAGGAGGCAGGTTGTGAAATGTATATATAATATTACTTCTCTTCAAGTACATGTTGCATAGACTCAGAGAGGAAATCTGACTTATAAAAAGTTCCATCTGCTATATCACTTACTGACTTCCAATAAATAAGGGCTAAGAGGATTAAGATATGCTCTCCATTTAATAAATCACAATCTCAAGTAAATGTTGTTTTTCTAAGAGTCTGATTTACAAGATCTAACCTGAGCATTGATGTCTAAGGCAAGTATGTTTCATGGAATGGAATATGAAGATAGTGAACTAGAATTACAAGATTTACCTCAGATGATCTCCTAAAAACCAGTTGAATATCAAGTGAAATATATATCCTGGAATAATTTTTAGAAAATATGTAACAGAGAATACCTGCCTTGAGAGAATCCCTGCCTTTACATGAATAAGGAGTCTAGTCAGTCTCCTAGTGGGGAAATAGGTTTCAGCTCTCACCTCCCTGACTAAGGTACTTCTGTGTGTACTATGAACATGTAGCCCTTCTATGATTTCTCCATCTATTTTGTCTATTCTTTCCTATCTGTAGTTGAAGTAGCATTAGATTAGACTGATATTACTTTGTGAGCTTGGAAAGAGCAGGAGATAAAATGGCCAGAGATCTGAGAGTTCTTGTCAGATTTTGTGAACAGTCCAACCCAATGAAGAGCAAAGTACGAAAGAATCTGCTTAAACAACCATAGAAGTGGGTGGAAGCCTTCCAAAAACAAATAATAGAAAACCATCCATTAGCTCTGCAGCAGTCAGAAGTGATCTTAGTAGAGAACACATTTTGTAGAAATAATTCTTAAGTTTGAGCCAACTTTCCCAGGAACCAAATGGTACAGGGGAGAATACATCCCCAGATGTTGAGGAAAATATTTGTGCTTCTTTTCTTACACTATCTTTTCATAAATTAGAACTTTTTTATAAAAAGTTTTTAAAATATAATTGAAAAGTGAATTAACAGTTGCAATTACTATGAGGAGTTTCTATTCCTTACTGTTTCTTGCACATGTCATTCATCTCCTGACTTCATGAATTTTCATCACCTATTTCCCATCCCAGGAACTTTCTCCTTCCTCCTTCTTGCCTCCTGTTTTCCCTAAAGTCCTAGCCAAAATCACTCTACAAACCTATGAGAAGCCTTTTCTCACTCTCTCTCCACTTTAAGGAAAATGCTTTTTTCTCTGCTGAATACTTCCTGTATATTTCTTGCTTTTACATATTTGTTTGCCTGTTATCTACCCTCAGCTCTCCATTTTTTGCTGCAAAGTCAAATTTGTTTGCTTATGTCTCATCATGTGAAACTGATGTCACCTAAGAATATCTAGGATTGTGAGGAATATGTATATACCATAAATAACATCACACCAGTTAGAAGTTTTTATTAATCAACAAGCATTTATTAAGCATCTACTATGTGCTGGGCGTTATGCACAGCCAGGTGCTGGGGATACAAAAATAAAAAAGAAATACTTCTTGATCTCAAGGAGCTAACATTCTTTCAGGATAGATCATGTATACAAAAAAATAATCACTGCTTTGATTTGACCCATTATTTCATTAATATAGGATATTTCTAGTAAGGAAATCAATGCAGTTCAGCACTTTCTTTGCAATGTATAGCCTTCATTTCCTGGAGCACTGACAGATGAAGTGGCTGCCCTGAGTCACATTGTTAGTAGGAGTCTGAGGTAGAATTTAAATTTAGATCTTCTTCACTCCAAGATCATTTCTTTTTTTTTTTTTTTTTTTTTTTTTTTTTTTTTTTTTTTTTTTTTTTTGCTTTTTGCTGAGGCAATTGGGGTTAAGTGACTTGCCCAGGATCACACAGCTAGGGAATGTTAAGTGTCTGAGATCAGATTTGAACTTAGGTCCTCCTGACTTCAGGGCTGGTGCTCTATCCACTACGCCACCTAGCTGTCCCCCAAGATCATTTCTATGCAAAACACATACATGGCAATTTTTGGAAGTGGAAGGGTATTGGGGTGGAGAAAGGGATCCACCACACAGAAGGTGGTGATTCATCTAAAAAAGTAGATGTGAAAATGTAGTGCATTCTAGGCATTGGGGCATCTAGTACAAAAGTGAACAGAGTATGTGTATGAGGAAAAGTAAAAACACCAGTTGGAGCAGAATAAAAGAAAAATAGCCATATAACAGATAGATTATGGCTAGATTGTAAAGGGATTTAAACATGAAACAGAAATTTAAACATGAATTTTAAACATGAAATTTATATTTGATCCCAGGTGGAACAGATGATGAAGGACTGAACTAGGGTGATAGCCATGTATGTAGGAAAAAAAAAAAGAATAATGCAAGAGATACAGTGGTGATAGAAACAAGAAGACTGGTCAATTAATAAGATATGCAGATAAGTAGAATGAGTAGTCAAGGAAGATTCCAAGATGATGATTGGGTAATTGGAAGATGATGATTGGGTTATTGGAAGGATGATGGTACCTCAAGAAAAATATGGAAGTTGGGAAGAATATTAGACTTTGGGAGAGATATAATGTTTGGGACAAGTTATGTTTAAGGATATAAAGTTCAAGATATCCTGTAGGCTGAAAGAGATACATGACTAAAGTTCAGGAGAGAGGCTAGGGCTAGACATACAGAGATTATAATCAATCCCATGGGATCTGATAAAATCATTGTGAGACAAGATATAGACACAATAGAAAAGGTTCTAAGATAAATCCTTGAGCAAAAGCTACAATTATGAGGCATGATATGTAAAATGAACCCCCAAAGGAGACTCAGTAGGTTATGGTAAGACAGGTAAGAGAAGAACCATAAGAGAACAATCATACTAAACCAGAGAGAGAATATTCTAAAATAATTGTTGGCAAGTAATGTCAAATGTTGTTGTTATTTGTCCTTCACTCTAAAAAAGGACTATGACATCAGGAAGGTGCTTCCATGCCATGCAAGTGAATTGGATTTGAGTGAGGGAAAACTGTGCAAGTCTCAATTTCTCCTCCAGAGCCATCTGGTACCACTGACAAGATGTAGATACATCTCTTAATCAAATGTTAAGAGATGTCCAGAAGGATAAAGATTGATAAAAGATTATTAAGTTTTGCTATTAAGAGATCATTGTTAACAATCTACAGGGGTGCTCCATTTACTCTCAATTATCTACATCCACACTAGATCACTCATGGTGATAACTTTCATTAATAATCTGTTCATAAGGATATTGTTATTATATTTTATATAATAATATTATATATCTTATATAAAATTAGAGATTAATAAAGTGTGGTATACTATGCAAAGAACCATATTTGGTTCAAGATCACCTTCTGACAAATCCAATGGGGTCAACTTATTTTTATAAGTAGTACTGTACAGATGCCTAGTATTAAGGAATGTGAAGAATGTCTAAGTAAGATTTTCATACACTGTAACAGAGATATGGTTGTTTTAAAAAATTATCTTAAGTGTAAAAATATTAGGTGACCATGGGGAAATCATTCAACCTCTCAAAGTCCCCTTCCCCCCTAAGCAACTCTTTAAATGAGTTCCATTCAGTATCATTTGAGAAAATTTCCATGCTAGAGTTATTCACTTATGAAATCAAAGGGCTTAAAAGGGATGAAAGAGGAAATCTTAGCAAGTAAACAAATATTGAGAGCTTGAAGTCACCTCAGACATCATCTAATCCTATTCCATCAATTCACAGTAGAAAGATGAAGCCCAGATAAATAAAATGACTTTTCCAATGTCATATAAGAAGTGAATGTCAAAGCATGACAATAGATCTCTTGATCCAACTGAATTATCAATACAAGTGATGTGTGTGATAGTACATATATCATTGCCATGTTCAAGTAAATATCTGGGAGGGACAATAAGTCTATTAAATTCACTATGAAATTAAAACATTCTGCCCCAGTTCTGCAACAAGTTCTCTGTTGACAATAAAACAAGTTGAAGTAGGGCAGAAAAATTCTATTATGAGGATATTCTTTGAAAGAAAGACACATATAAAGGGATACAAGAAATTTAATCTTGTACTGCCCACTTGAAAGTGACTTCCAGTTGTAATTAAATTAAACTCTAAACAGGCTGAAAACAAATAGGACTAAGAATCTGCTATGAACATCTTAATTGTATATGAGGACACCCAAAGCCCAATTGCTTCAATACAAATTTGAATTTGAAGTGCTATTTATAAAGAATAATCATTCTATCTTCCCTAGTATCCTCAGCATCTTCTCACCCCTCCGCAATTTAAGGGATTTAAGTTCAAGATATCCTGTAGGCTGAAAGAGATAGATACATGACTAAAGTTCAGGAGAAAGGCTAGGGCTAGATATACAGAGATTATAATCAATCCCATGGGATCTGATAAATTCACTGTGAGACAAGATAGAGACACAATAGAAAAGAATCTATTATTGCTCCATCAGGGAAGAGTGGTGGGAACATACTGTAAATTTACCCTACAACCAAAAAGCTCAATGACCAAGAACAGTAGGACTGCTTCTATAAAACTCACTAAAAAGAAGTTGTCTCCAAATCATCCTCATTTTACAATTGCAAAATAAAGTCTAATGAATAAGAGTTCTGTGATATGAGTCTCTGAAATGGAGTAGGTGATAGTTCCTCCAAATCCTAAAACTTCTCGTTGGACCTTGCCAATGTAATGGAGGCAATTTGATTCCTATAGGTATAACGACTAAGTAATAAGAAAAATAATAGTATTAGGCTACTTGACCTATGAAAGCCTTAGGAATTTTAATCAAGACATGTTAAGTATTTTAGGTATCCTATTTCAAAAAATTCAGAGGGGAAAAAAGAAAGCTCCCATGACAATACTCTTTAAAAGTAATTATCATAAACAAGGAATGAGGGCTCATTAAAAATAAATAAATAATGTGCTAATTATACAAACCCAATTACAAAAAAAAGAGAAAACAAAGCACCTGTACAGATGGACAGGAAGATCTCTGCTAAGAACTCACAAAAAAGGAAAAGTACAAGATATAGAAGGGGAACAAACTCAATAAGAATATAAAAGGATGCTTTAGACTTATAATATGCATATTAGGAAGACTAAAATCTAAAACAAGTTGAGTTTTGCAAAAAAAAATTCAAAACAATGAAAAAACATCTAATAGTTATTTTGGTGACAAGAGGAGCAAGAAATTGATTGGTCCATTGCTTGAAGTTGAATAGTGCAATTATAATGAAGGAAGAGAAAACCATACTTCTATTTTGCATTTCTGCAAAACCAAAAATTAGAAGTGGTAGGAATGATGAGAAAATTTTAGCACTTTTGGTGAATACGGCAGAGAAAACATTTAATTACTTTTAATGTGTTTGAGTTTCTATATCCAGATTATTTATATTCCAGTTTGGTGAAAAAAATTTACAATGCTACTGATGGCAATCTTGGGAACCATGGAAAGAGACTGAGATGGGATCTTTTAGCTACAGTTTGATAACCTCTTTTAATGGAGCATCCATTATTTCTTAAAGCATCTCATTGCTTTAATGTTGAAGAGAAAGAGCGAGTTAGAGAGAGAGAAGCAGACAGGAGA
The DNA here is from genome assembly GCA_023553655.1 of Myrmecobius fasciatus. NCBI lineage: Eukaryota > Metazoa > Chordata > Mammalia > Dasyuromorphia > Myrmecobiidae > Myrmecobius > Myrmecobius fasciatus. Next base: position 218,590 of record JAJPUD010000318.1, read on the forward strand.
AAGAGAGACAGAAACAGACACAGAGAGAGACAAAGAAAGAGAGACAGACAGATAGACAGAGATACAAAGACAGAGAGAAAGACAGAGACAGAGAGAGTGGTTTAGGATTGCGGAGGGGTGAGAAGTGTTGTGATTTGGTTTGGTTTCATTTTTAATACAAGCTGAATTCTTCCTCTCTGCACATTCTGCTTTTTATTCCTAGGTCTTGGGTCTCAGCTAAACAGATCCAATTCTTCTTCCATTCTACTCTTTCAGTACTTTAACAGTTACCATATTTTCCCCAAGTCTTCTCTACTTCAGGTTAATTATTAGTGAGAATAAATGAGACAGTAGGAGTCTAGAAATAGATAAATAATTTCTCAGAGTAAAAAAAAAAAGATAAATCCTAGAAACAGCAGACTGATAATTTTGACATTTATCCCCAATAAAATTCTAGAACAGATTATTAAGCAAATGATTTGTGATCATTTCAAAAGGAATGTAGTAATAATTAGGAGCCAAGATGGGTTCATTAAGAACAAGTCATGCCAAACTAACTTCATTTCCTTTTTTTTTTGATTGAGTTATTAGCTTGATAGAGCAGGAGAATTCAACAGAAATACAAGATCTTGATTTAGCAAAACATTTAATAAAATCTTCTATTATGTTTTTGCATATATCCATTGCATGTCATTGCATATATGTTCATATATAATGTGTATAAATTACACGTATTCACATATATTACATTGTGTGTTTACAATTCAGATTTGTGAATTCAGTCATTTAGGGGGTCTCCTGATGAAGAAAATTCCTCTACCACTATAGATAAACAATCTTTGTACCACTTCTAGTATTAAAGAACTTCCTTAACTGAGAAGTTAAATGATTTGCCCAATATCACAAAGACAAAGTATAATTTGGAAGCAAAATTTGAATTTTGAATCTGTCTCTCATTTTGCATTGACTTGTGGGTAAAATCATGAAATGTGGTATACTAACAACTGGCATAACAATTGCGCTAAATAAACAATTAAGGACTTTGTATCAAACAAGAGGCAGCTAAGTGCCATAGTAGATAAGAGTGCCAGAGTCTTCCTGACTCATCTTCTGAGTTCAAATGTGGCCTCACGTACTTATTAGCTGTAAGAGCCTGAGTAAGCCACTTAACTCTTTACCTCAATTTCTACATCTGTAAAATAAGCTGGAGAAGAAAATGGCAAACTATTTCAGCATCTTTGCCAAGAAAACTCCAAATAGGGTCACAGAGAATCAGACATGACTGAAAAACAACTGAATGACAATAACAACATCAAAGTGGAGGAATGCTTTCTGTCTTTGTCTCTACTGTCTTCAATACCTATATATTAATTATTTCGATGAAGACACTGAAGATAGGCTTATCAATTTTCCTATGACCAAACTAAATCAGATAGTTAATGTATTGGATGATATCACAATTAAGAGACAAAGTTTTCTACATAGGCCACAGCCAATAAGATGAAACTTAATAGGAATGTGTGTGTGTGCCCCTATTAAATTTGTATGTTCATATACACATACACACATTCCTTTAAATTTCATCTTATTGGTTGTGGTAAATGTATAAGAGTTAGCCTCTTAATTACATATACATGTGTATATGTGTGTGCATATATGGAGAGATATTGTGTCTGTGTATATGTATGCATCACACTAGCCAATGAAGAAAATTACATGAAATTCAGCCTGAAATATTCAATTACATAATGATCTACTTGTTGGAATGCCTTCAGTCATCATATCATTTATAACAAATGAAGTTCTCAGGTTGGGGAAAAGGGAGGTTTATGGGAAGCTGTTTATTCAATGAAAAGACACTGGGCAGGCTATATGTTAAAGTACGTATGTGTACACATACCAATTATATATGTTACCTATATTTCTGTATAAATATAATGTAGCTTATTGTAGTACTGCTAAAAATCTAAGAATTTTATAGCATTTGATTGTTTCTGAAAGTATTTTTACATCATCCCATTCAAGAAAAGGAAGGCAAGATTCATAATCCCATTTTGCCAATTAGTAAACTGAGATTCAAATAGGTACTTCAGTGATATGCCAATTGATTTGTTCAAAGTGACACAAAAAGTAACAGACTTGGAGTATCATCAAGTTTATTTGAACCTTATCCCAATGATTTGATCGCTTTATAATCATAATTGAAGAAGACTTTATTCAGTATTCCTTTGATTTTATGAGAGATTCAAATTAAGACAAATTTACTTTCTTTTCCCAAATTAAAGTTTTCAATTACTGTTAATATATTTCATGTTTCTTGAATAAGTGAACAGATTCACAATTTATGATCTAGATGTCTAAGTTAAACTCTTGATAAAAATACACATTTTTAGACTGAAAATCCTGAGACAGAAGAATCAATCATATCTCCATCAGTATTTAATTCTGTGGTCACCAAACTTTAGTTTATTTCAAACAACATTCTTAATCACCTACCATGTGCCATGCATTATCCTAGACAAAGAGATAAAAATGAAACTGTCTCTGCCTTCCACCATTTTATGTTCTCTTGGAGGAAGGGGAGTATATCTATAAGTAAATATAAAATACATATAAAGGCAATATCATGGACTTTGGGGGCATTGGGATGACACACAATTGTAGAGATCAGGAAAGAGATCATATAGAAGATAGCAAGAAAGCTAGAAATCCAAGATGAAAAGGAAATAACCTCAAAGTCGAGGAGTTAGGGGAAGTGGGGGGTTGTTTTGTTTAAGGAACAGCAGGTAGAATAATTAAACAAGAAAGAAGAATATATGAAAGGGAATAATGTGTGAGAAACCTAGAAAGGTAGGTCTGAGCTAGATTCTTCTAAAGCAAGATGCTTTTCCATTCTTTTCCCTCAAGGGTTTTTAAATTCCCACTTAGGATTGAATCTTCATGCTATATCAGTCTTAATATAATTTACTTAATTAAAAAACACAGTTATTGGGGCAGTTAGATGGCCCAGTGAAGAAAAAAAAAGGAAAGAAAAAAGGAAGGAAGGAAGGAAGGAAGGAAGGAAGGAAGGAAGGAAGGAAGGAAGGAAGGAAGGAAGGAA
>JAJPUD010000318.1:221678-248634 GCA_023553655.1 Myrmecobius fasciatus
GAAGGAAGGAAGGAAGGAAGGAAGGAAGGAAGGAAGGAAGGAAGGAAAAAAGGATGGAAGGAAAAAAGGATGGAAGGAAAAAAGGAGTGAGGAAAAAAAAAGAAAAAAGAAAGAAAAGAAAAGAAGAAAAAAAAGGAAACCATTATTAAGATGAGAGTTCTAAACATGGAAGGGATCTCAGAAATTATCTAGGCCACTCCTCCCATTTTACCAATGAAGAAACTAAGGACCAGGAGGGTCTTCACTTGTCCACCATCTCACAAGTGATAAACATGAGGAGCAGAACTTAAACCAGTTCTTCTGACTCCAGAACACTAACTCCAGAGTGAAGGTTCTTCCAATGTTCCTGGCTGTTTTAGATTTCTCAGCTACATTGGGGGGGCAGGAGGGGGGGCTTTCATTGTGATTGTTGTTGTTCAGTTGTGTCTGGTTCTTCATGACTCCATTTGGGGGTCTTCTTGGCAAAAATACTAGAATAGTTTGTCATTTCCCTCTCCAGCTCATTTTGCAGAAGAGGAAATGATAGGCAAATGTGTTTAATAAGTTGTCCAGGCTCACACAACTAGTAAATGTATGAGGTCAGATTTGAACTCAGGAAGATGATGAGTCTTCTTGACTCCAGACCTAGCATTCTGTGCACTATGGAGCCACCTAGATGCCCATCCTTTTCTTTTCATGAAACTATCTTTTTTTACATATCTAATATGAGCTCCTTTCATGTTATAAAATAAGACTTGCATTGTGTGTCTACCCAGGCATATGATCACTTTTCTGACTTGCTCTATTAAGCAAGAATGAATAAAATATATGATATAAATACAAATTGCTGACACAATAGGTGTTCTCTGTGAGATCACTTTGAAACCTATGAATCTCTAGAAGCTGGAAAAATGTACATACAAAGCATCTATCTTTATAATATCAAATTTCCTTTGCTCAGTTTATAAGTCCACACCTTTCCCTACTGAGATGTTTTTCACTATATTGCTAACAAAATCTGGGCCCTCTTCCCACAAAAGAAATAAATATGGCTACAAAAGAAATTTAGCACAATGTCTACATACAGTACATTTTACTATACCAAATTCTCTCAGAAAATAAATGAAGATAGTTATTTGAAGTTATTAGTTTAAATATTTTGAATCAGTAATTATTTGACAAAGAGTAAGCTCAAGATAAACTAAAAGACTTGGAAAGCCATATATACATATATATGCATATATGTTGTATATACATTTATATTTGTATAGACTAATATATATACATATGTTGCATGTATACATGTGTATATACATATATATGCATTATATATTTATATGTGTATTATACATTTATATGTGTATAGATATATATACATACACACACAAACACACACATATATAATGAATCCTTGCTTTCACAAGAATGGTAACCTATTTTAAAGCATTTTATTTCCTGATATTACTTTTTAGTCTTTGGCTCATCCAGGAAAGGGCTCATCAAAAAGTAACTTCCACTGGTCAAATAATCTTCCCAAAGGGTTTCTGTAATTGCCTATATACATTCCTGATCCCAAACTGTCTCCCCTAGGTTTACCTCAAATTAAAGAATGCCCCAGATCTACTACCAGTCTTTATTTCCCTCCTTATGTACATCTTTTGAAGTTACACCCAGCTCTGAGGCATTCATTTAGCTGTTTCTGGGGACCCAAAGTACTTAACTGCCTGAAAAATTCTGTCCCTCTAAATGCAAATAACAACATAGTATCTTCACCTTTTTTGTTGCTGCTTTTGTTTGCTTGCTTGTTTTCTTTTCTTTCTCATTTTTTTCCTTTTTTTGCACAGTATGATAAATGTGGAAATATATTTAGAAGAGTGGCACATGTTTAGCCTATATTGGATTACTTGCTGTCTAGGGTAGGGTGAGGGAAGGAAAAAAATTTGGAACACAATGTTTTGCAAGAACAAATGTTGAAAACTATCTTTACTTATATTTTGAAAATAAAGAGCTATTATTATTTTTTTAAAAAGGAGATTGTGTCCTTGCTCTATAACATCAGCATGGATCTTGAAACATTGCTAATGATCCTTGAGAAATCTCCTCTCAGAAAGGAGATTTTTTTCATGCTCCTCTTCAATCCACTATGGAGATTCTGTGTAATATGGTGGACCATGTTCTAGATTTGGAATCAGGAGGACTGGGTTCAAATTCAACCTGTGAACATTTACAAGTTGTGAAATGAAGCAAATCAATTAATATCTCTGAGCCTTAGTTCCCTTGTCTGTCAAAGGTCTCAAATGACATCATGTATGAAAAGTGCTTTATAAATCTTAATGTATTATATGTTAGCAATTATTTACAATTTAGACCTTTTATATATATGTCTACACAAAATTGCTCAGAAGCCTTGCACATCTAAAAATTAAATGAAATACTAACACACCCTAATAAAAATGGATCTTCAAGTAGTTGTCTTTATTTGTGTTTTTGTTCTGGGGGGAAGGTTCAAGGCAGTTAGGGTTAAGTGACCTGCCCAGAGTCACCCAGTTAGTATAATGTGTCTGAGACCAGGTTTCAACTCAGGTTATCCTAACTCCAGGGCCAGTGTTCTACCCAACAGTTTTCTTTTTTAATAACTTCAAATGATTTAGAGGGTAATGGTGAGGCACAATGCTGATTATATTTAGAATTCAAGTTCTACTCTTGGGCTTTTAGTAGCTGAAGGACCTTGAACAAATCATTTAAAGTTCTCTATGGCTTGTATGCTTTGTATGCACGGTGTCTGGCACATAATAGGTGCCTAATAAATGTATGTTTCCTGAATGACAGGAAGAAAAGGTGGGCAATGAGAACAAGAGATAGCTAGTGGGATGACCAGTGTGCTTTCTGAAAATGAGAAGAAAACCCTCTATGGCTGATACCTGAGAGGACATGAATAGAATGAACAGGAATGCCTCTTGAAAGGGAGCACCCACATGGATGAGGTCACAGAAGCATTGTATCAAGGAAAAGAATCCTAATTTTTCTCCTATGGATAGAAGAGTTGATTTTAAGTTTCCAGAAATGAAAGGCAAGTAAATGGGGGGAGGGAAGAGATACACTGAACAATCTGTTTTTTGTTTTCTTTTCCAGAAGCCCTATATAAAAATACATTTTTTCATGATAAGATTATTTTAAATGCACATGGAACTCAGTTCTACCAATACTTATAATAATATGCCATTACAGTATCACTTCCTTTCAATAGAGTGTTCAACAACCTGAGTCCTCAAAACTAATTCTCCAAAGAAATTTCTTGGAATAAGACATGTATGAAGTATTGTGCACTTTACATAAAGCACAGAAAGAAACAGAGGGGGAAAGAGTCATAAGCATAAACACACCTTTCAGTTTTTCCAGAAAGCTTGTATATATGAATCTGAAGTCCACATCCCCAGCAGTGACATTTTATCTGAGGCTGCGTCTTAATAATTATGATGGAGAGTAGGAAGGAAATGATACATTCTTTGGACGATTAAATCAGTCTAAACATTCTACTCTTGTGATTCATAGTGGTATGAGTAAGGATGCTATATTCTTAGCCTCATCTGTGTCCTGCTAATTTTCTTGAGCTTCATTATTCTTTTTCTTTCTTGGTATCTCTGACCCCTCTTTTACTTTCCCCCATCATCTGTCTCTCTTTTTTCTTCTAATTAGGCCACTTCTTTTTCTCTGTCCTTCTTGCTCCAGGTATACTTGCTACTTCTATCCCTGCTATCACCTCTTTTCCACATTATCTTTTTCTAAGCACAATGCCAATGCCATTTTTTCTTATGATTTGTGAAACTCTTTCTTTCCTCTGTCCCTGCCCAGGCCTCCTACCCCCTGCCTAAGCTTTTCCTTTTTCCTCTATTATCCAATATGCTCTCTGTTATATTTCTAGCCCTTAAAGTTCACAGAGCTTGTGGGAAAAGAAAACGACAGCTGGGGTGAAACAACAGAGGTTTGTCCAAAACTATCTCCGATTATTCAGCTCTCCTTTACCATTTTGTCCCAAAACAATAGTTTAATTGCACCCATCATGAAAATGGCAAAAATAGAGAAAAATGCAGAGAGAAATGTACTTGTGAAAATCTGTTTGTATCAGTTTTAGCCTTCCCCTGTCCCACCAACATCACTAACAATAAAAACAATATGTCTGTTTACTTTTTTTTAAATTCTCTTACAAGGAAGCTACACCAAAAAGCTGCTTTCTTCTATTGATAATGAATTCTCCCTGACAATATGACCTGACATACGTACCACCTTCAAATGTAAATGATTTTGATAAGAATGAACATTTAATTTTAATGGGATGCTTTCAGTGGTGTGCTGAGCACAGGGGAAGGGGACGGAGTGCTTTACTCTAGAGCTGGTAGTGACAAGAAGAGAATCTCTAGGGTTGAACAATTTCCCAGAGGAGATCCTTAGAATAATAAAGCCAGTTTAGTTTTCCTCTTCTACCCTACCCATAACTTAGATGTGTGACAATTTTAAGGCCATTAACTTTATCAACGTTGTTATATATTTCTTTTCCTGGAAAATCTTTTAATGTTTATTTCTTATTCTTTGAGCTTCACATAGAAGCTTTTCGCCTGCTCTGTATATACAATATACCAGGTGAGTTTGTGTCCCCACTAATCAGGATTTTTCCATATTACCAATTAAATACTTCTGTGCATGATTTGAAATTTTAAATATATAGGTGCATGTATATATGTAATATATATAATATACATATATGTGCTATATATGTTTGTGCAAATACACTCACATTTTTATAAGAGAGAGAAAGAAATAATTAATGGGAGAACTGATCATTATAAATGGAACTGAATCTTTTTTACCTTTCTTTTCTGTTTTGTAATGTATTTACAATCTGTCTGTTGAACTTCCAGACTTTGAGGGGGGGGAAGCACATTTCTGACTCCTAGTAGAAATAACAATGAAAGAAAAAGGAATATATACATACATGTGTACATATATATGTGTATATGTATATATATTCAGGAAATCTAAAATATATTAATGACTACAGCAAAACCAAATGAAGTCCCTATGGGATAGGACACAACCAAAAGTTCCCTGCATAGAGGCAGTTATTGAGATTAACCATCAAAACAAACTCCTTTCCCCAAACAATAGTTGTCAGTGTTACAGGAAAAAAGGAGAGGAATAAATATACACATACACAAAACAGAGATATAGATATGGGATAAATAGATGATTAGGAAATTGAAGAAGAAAAAGATAGATGAAGGGAAAAAGAAACAAGAGGGAAAAAAGGAAAAGATTAAAGCAGAGAAGAATCAGGTTTTAATTAGCATTGATATGTAGGCATGAATATAGTATAGATACAAATCTATCCTCTAAAGAATCTTTTAAAGAGAAATACTGCTGTGATAAGAGAAATAGGCACATTAACACTGACTGGCTTTTGAATAGTGATATTTTGCCCTCCAAAGTTCTGCAGAAATTATCCTGTACCAGTAATATTTAATTGTAGCATAAAAATTAAACACCATTTACTTGATATAAAATAGGGATAGTATGTAAATTAAGTAAGTTTCAATTCATGTCTTCTTACTCACATCTGTTGGCAGTTTAAATAGTTTTAGTGTCATTAATTGTTATAAAAGTGCAAGATTTGCTGTATGCTTGCCACTTAGGACCAAAGGCACAAAAGTCTAATTGAACTAAGTAATTAGTAATTTGTCATTTCCTATTGTCAGCAATTACTTTCCATTAGAAATCCTCACTGAAAATTCTAATTTGAAGTGAGGTTTGCATTTTATTGCTGTCCATCCAAATTAGTTTAAAATTGACAGCTACATTTTCATTTGAAAATTTAAAGATATTAAATATGCTTGAAGAAACTGAAGCATATTCTATCCCACATAAGGCTGTGGGGGTATGTATGTACATGAACATTTATATATACATACATGTCCACTCAGGAGGAATAAAGGGAATAACCAAAGGAGCATTCCTTTTCTTTTTCCAAATGAGAGTTGTGCAAACATCACATTGCCATAGATGCTTTAAAATCTCTGGCCCTCTGACTTTTTACATTTGTACACATAGCTCCACAGCGCAGAACCCACCTTCACATAGATCGGGAAGGAAATCATACCATTATGCTTCTTTCTAGGGTTCCAAGCCCCCATTGGGATTTGGCTGTTGGGTCGTTTTTCATTTGTTCTTTCTTCATGCTCCATTGGCCAATCAGCATGGTCTCTTTCCTTAACTCCCAAGTGTAGTATGAGGCAACATTAATAGTGAGGGGAACACTTTGTTTGAGCCTTTAGAAACACACAGTGCTGATTAACTGATGATGAAGAAATGATTTATAATTAAGATGGTTCCATTGAGCTTTTCTAAACTAAAGGCAAACCACTGATGGGACAGATTTAGGCTGGGGCTCTTTTTGTTAAAATTTGAGCACCACATGGGTTTGTAAAAGTTCCCACTCAATGTTATTTGCCTGTTAAAACTTGACATTTCTGTTCCCACAAAATAGTGCTCCATTTCTTTAACAAATTCTTCAGAGATCTGGTTCCTGGTTGTTAAAATTAATGAAAAGGGGACAGAAATGCTTCACATATTCCTCTTACACTGGCCAGTCCACTTCAAGCCCCCTACAAATATAGAACTGTCATCCAACATATCTTTAACCCAAGTGTTTTATTTAACAAAAAGCGTCTAGAAGAGAGAAAACACAAGATCTTCAAAAAAGATTTTGTACAACTTGTTATGAGGAAACAAGCTAGATATGTCTAAGGCAAAGAAGAGCTAACAAAGTCCATAAAAAAAGAGATTTGATTTATTAACCTATAGAATTAAAAATCTATTAGAGGGCAAAAGACAATGAAATTGCACAATTACATGTTTAATAATTCAATAATTGTTAGAGGAGTCATTGAGCACATCTATACATTAATTGCAATAATATGGTATACTAATATTTTTCTTTTTTCTAATTTATGTAAAGCTCTAATTGACTTGGAACACCAGCAATGATGATAGTTTTCTCTAATATGCACTTTTTTTGATGAAGAATAGTTACATGAAATTTATGTACTTTGATAGACCATGTTTGCTGCAGAAATTCATTTTTACTAACTAGTCGGTCTAGATCACAAATAGGCAGCACTTTAAGTGGGAATTAATTAATGCAATTTTACCACAGAATTCTTTATGTCTATGAGAATATTATGATTGTTATGAGGCAGAATACCAGAACACCTTAATGATTTCTCTGTGTAACAACAGATGTTTTTTGATAAATCTTTAAAATTTAAAAGAATGGTTCAAAGAAGAGAAATAGAGGTTCATCCCATCCTGCTTCGGGTAGTGATCTATACAGGGGCAGAAAGGACATAGCTATGTCCTCTACACTGAGGAAGCAAAGCCAAACAAAACATACCAGCAAAATCAGAGGCTGACTGAAAATTTGAGATCAAAATGATCCACTAGACATTTTAACTGCGTTTCAAGTTGCCTGAAGAAATCTCACCCTGTTGCAATAAAATTTCTCCTTATGTTGGTACGTTTGCTGGTAACACTAGTATTCTCATTGAACTAACAATTATTGACACTGTAGATTATCTCTAGCCTATGTTTATCCTCTTTTAATAGATTCACTTGTCTCTGATCCAGATACCTTTCGGAGGGAAAAAATATTCAGTTGTTATGTAAAACCTCTTATTCGGTCCCTTCTACAAGTTGTGCATAATTGCCAATAAGGCGCTGCACAGAACAGAGAATTAAATTAAAAGTTCAATAAACACTGATCAATATGCTTGTAAATACCGAGTCTATAAAATGATCTCTTTAAATGTAGTTATATAACAGGTACATGTTGTGTATATTTGAATTCAGTTGGTTTTTAAAAATCTAGTTAGATTTGCTTCCAATTAAAAACAAAACAAAAAATATCTGTCAGAAACCCAAGAGCAGTGCCCGGGAAAAAGTCTGAAAAACCAGGCTGTATTCTTAAACTGTTGCTGCCTCATGGTTTAACATTAGCTCACCAGCAGCTGAGTAAAGAAGTCATCTCTGTCTAAGATGTAAATAAATCACAAGCCTCAGTTACTTTACCACTAGCTGTTTGTCATTCAGGAAAATAATGGTTAATCAATGACTAATCAATGAAGATGTGTAACTTATTAGTTTGCAGTCCTTCATCATCCTATTTTCTTCAATTGCCTGGGGGTTTGTGTTCAGTACTTACAGAATCGATTACAATTGAGAGTGATCATTCAGCTCGTGTTGAGAGCTGTCAGCTGCACTTTCTGCTCTGATGTTTTACTCTTCAGTTTAATATGAGATGCTAATATTTAGCTGCATCTGACAAACTAGGTTCCATGGCAGAACATTTTATGAGAAGTGCTTAAATAACTAATTGTATCACTACATGTCACTTGATGAAACTAAACTTTTCCTGACTTCACAATAATCATAAGCATTACTGGCTTGCTGGGGAAAATTAAAGGAAAATAGCTGCCTGCTTGAGTCTGATCATGCCTGTAGGGAAGGTCTAAGAAAGGCAACTACCAATGATGCCTTTATAAATAACTACAGAGAGGGGAAACAGATCAGTTTTCGATTTCCATATAAACAACACTCTCTGAGATTGAGACCCGGGTGCCAGTGTGTATTTGCTCCCTAACGCCATTAGGAAAGTTGGTCCTGCCGCCTTTTGACACATTTATTTCAAGAAGCAACCTTTTTGGCAATGCACGTTTTGATTCCAAAGAAATGCTAATTGCCTGACAAGCCTGTTTTCCTCTTGGTGTGTAAAAATGTGTCACCAACCTAGACATTCTGAAGAAAGGCTGGGGGAACAGAGAGAAGGCAGTGGGGGGAGGGGTTGGGGAAGAGACACTACCATTAAAAAAATAATTATCAATTTATAAGGTTATTTACTTAAATTATCATTTTGTCATTTGTTTTGAAAGTTGGTGTCGGCAGCATTCATGCAGGATGAGTCAAGGAACTAATAATGATTAAAGCATTTCATTAGATAAATATTAAGAGCTCAATGGTATTGATTAAAGAAAGTTTAGGCTGTCTCCTTGTCGTTCTTAGTTCCAACAGCACCCTCTTGTGCCCATGACTGCCGAGTTCTGTGGGAAAGGAGAATGGCATTTGTATGCAGCTCTGCTCACTGACACTTACTTTATAGGCAATATTAAGAAACTTAGAAAAAGTAAATCCATCATCAGAAGTGACCCAAATGTCCCTTTTAAACTTAGAAATGTTTTAATTTCATTCTGTGATCAGAATGGAGAAATTTAAGAATGATTTAAGATTTTTTTTTAAAGCAGTACAATGGTGCATTAACTTTATTCAAGTACCACTTCAACAATTCATTTCAGAATTTTATGGATCTTTTGGGATGTTTTAATTGTTTTAAATTGCTATGATGACTAGGGAAAGATTTAACTAATGGCAGCCCTTTCACTAGAAAGGTTGCCTCATACTCAATACCAGAAACTGATGAAATAGCGAGTTTACACTGTTTCCAGTAACAATAGAAAAAAAGAATCCAATGATTATGATGTCTCTTTATACCCTCGTTCTTAGATGATAGGATAGAGATAGGTACTACACCTGTGCTTTCAAAATATAGAGAACTCCCTCATGAGGAACCCCTTTCTAAAATTTCAGGTTAAAAACAAACAAAAAAAAAAGACAAAATAGGAGAGTAAATTCCCAGTAAAAGCTCTCCTGCTACCAATGCACTTTATGTAACTTACAATTTTGGACAGTTGCCAATGACACTTAATGTGAAGAGACTCCTCCAAAATCATGCAGTTAGTTTGTATCAGAAATGAAAGTTGAACATAGATCTTCCTGCTTGACTCCTCATACATAAAAAAGATACCTCATTTTAATAAGAAAATGATAACAAAGGAAAAAATCCTATGTCACAAAAATTGTTATTTTCCTTTCCTGTGCAGCTTTCTCCTCTCTTCTTGATATAAGGAAATCTTCCATACACAAAATGTGTTAGGGAGGGAAATGTTAAAGAGATTTGATGACTGTTGAAACAGAATTTGTTTAATACTGAAGCTAAGTGTAGTGGGGGAAAAAAATACTGCATTAGAAGTCATAGGGCCCAGTCAAGTTTGTACTGAGGTTCATATGGGGATAACCCTAGGCAAGTCATTTTCCCCTGAGTTAGTTTTCTTATGTATAAAATATATGAAACTCAGTGATCTCTTAGATCCCTTCCATCTCTGAATTCTATAAAAATGTTGTAAAAATTATAATTTGTAATAGATTTCCATGGAAAGAACTACTAATCTAGATGTTCTTTTAGTACTGAATCATGTCCTAGGGAGCATCTAGTTTTTGAAATAGACATATCAAGAGATTTAAAATCAGAATAAACTTGAGTTCAAACCCTGCCCCAGAAACTTATGCTACATGACCCTGGGACAAACCATTTACCCTAAATGAACCTCAATTTCTTTCTCTGTAAAATGGACATAAAAAAAGCACTTACCTCAATGATTTGTTATGATGATCAAATAAGCCAATGTATGTAAACTACCTTGGTAACTTAAAAACACTACAAAGTGTTCCAAAAGTCTTAGTAAATTAAGTAGATCTAAGTAAATTAAGGTAGATGTTTAAGATTCTCTGTTTCTGTCTCTGTCTCTGTCTCTGTCTCTCTGCCTCTCTGTCTCTCTGTGGCTTTCTTTCTCTGTCTCTGTTCCTCTCTCTGTATACATACACACATATATTTAAATTTTATTTTTAATTTATGTAATAAAACAATCATTTCCATAATATGGTAAAATACAAAAGATGATTATATGTGAAACTACACATTTACTATGCACAACTTGCTATTCCTTTCAAATATACAACAAAATTATCATATAAATTTTTTCTTGTTACCCCCCCAAAGATGGCAATTTTCTATCATTATCATCATTATTGTATTCCCAAATGTTTTCATACATCAGAATGTGTATTTCATTTATAATAGGGATCGATATCCTGTGATGTTGAGATGAAAAATTGAGGGAAGAGGGAGGAAGATACGTAATGAAATTTTGAAAGGATACAAATTTATACTAAGATAACAGTTTTGAATCTCATGAATGGCATTTAAACACAAAAACCAGCTTAATGACTTGTTTTAGTCTTTCCTACTTAGCTAGACCATTTAGATTTATAGAAATCACTAAACCAATAAGTACACGTTGACATAAGCATAGGCACAATTAACAGTATGACCAAAATGGATCAACAGCTTGCTACTCCCTCCATAGTGATTCAAAAGCTACAAAATGGACCTTGGCAGAATTTGTCTCTTTGAATCTATAAAAAATCTAAAGCTCATAATGTTAGAATCTCTTCACTGAGCTAAGACCTTCCCGAAGAGAAATGAGCATCCTGAGGAATTTTAAGAATATCTTAGACTTCCCTGGAATATCTTTTAAAAAGAAGAAGAAATCTTTCCTTTCATAATCAAAATATTACATGAGTTACCAGCAAATTCTGCAACAAATACAACCTGGATATATTATGTTTTAAAGAAATAATACTATTTTTGAATGAAAAAAACTATTATATTGCAATGAATTATACAGTTTTCTAAGTATCTCACAAACAGGGACCAAACAAGGACTAATTATCAGAGGCTAATGTTTGGGACATTGATAATATATTTTTGCCATACAGTATTTTCTAAACCCATAAGAGAAATTTCCATGCTCAGGTCAGGAAAGATGTTTGTACAAGAGTTTTGTCTCTTTCTATTTACCTATCAGTCACCATAGGCACAAAGGGTAAACCATGTTATGAATGTCTAATCCTTGATAGGAAGGCTATGAAAATGACAAAAAGTTAATACTGTTATTTTTCCCCACAGTGGCATGATCACTGACTTTGTATTTTTTTTGGGGGGGAGGATAGGGAGGTTTCAGGGATGGGAGTTGTAAAGAGTTAGTTTTCTTTGATTTTATTTTAAAGTTAAAAGGAATTTCATAAATATAAAAGTATCTGTTCATACATTCCTTTGAACTGAAACAGTAGTGACAGCCTCTTGTATAGGGAGTTTGTCAAATAAGACCATGAAAATTTAGGTTTTGTCTCTTTAGATACATTAAAATATACTGTAGTATTTATGAAAAGAGTAGAACATTATCACAATGTTACTGAGCAAATGCCTAGACCTACCTAAAAGACAAGTTTCTATTAGAATCTCTCTACAAGGCATTTTTGTACCAATGTCCTAAAATAACTCAAATGTTTTTTCATCTTTATGTGCAAGTACTCTTCTAATGGTTCCAAGAACTTCTGTTTCAGCAAAAGAGAATCAAACATTTCCTTGGGCAATGTGACAGTAGCATTTTTTATTTGAAATCAAACTTTCTTCCAAAATATCTGATTAGTCCTTCAGAACCTCAAAATGCCTACCATACTAATTTTATTTTTTAAAGAAAACTATATATATATATATATATATATTTAATCTCATAACCCATGATCCATGTTTTCTGATACAGGTAATGTAAAATAAATGATATAATCCACAAAACAATGACAAATGAAAGACTTGGAAAAGGTTATGGTTTGACAAGGTAACATTTTTGAAATCTAGACACCAATCAAATTGATGTAACTCTCAGTGATGCAACACTTTCTGACACTAAAGTCTTTACCACTGTCTAAAACATATAGAATAGCCTATTGTGATTGCTTAATGTCAGCTTTTGTTCATAAGCTCTTTCATAAAACTGAAGCCAGGAAAATGATTTAAAGCAGTTCAATTTGTCTATTTACCTTAATCTTTAACTATTCCCATATGTCTGGCTACATGATGTATGACTCTTCATAAACCAATTTTTCAAAGATATACAAGACAGAAAAAAGTCAAGCTCCTAACCTTTTATGCACTGAACTTTCATAGAGAGCTGGAAAAACAAAACATTTTTAGATTTTAGGGGGGGAAAGAAGAAAAAAACATTGAAAGGTTATTTTTTTATTTCTTTCTGCTTTTAGTAAATGTTTGCATCTCTTAAAATACAGCCTGTGATAATACCTAGATTTGCCAAACAGGCTTTCATCAGTCCTTCCCATAAACACCAATGGAGAGGTCTTTGTTTGGAAACTGAATGCCAACAAAAAGTTGATGATCAGCTATTTAATTAAGATAATTAAACATTTATAGCTAACATAGTCAAGGTAGGAACACTGGGCTAAATATACTATTGCAGTATAATAATGTGTCATAAACCAGATATATTCTTTCTAAATTACCAGTACAGCATTATTTTCCTTTATATAGATGACCACAGAAGCATGAGCACTATAGCCTAATCAATCATTTTGATTAAAATAAAAAAAATTTCAAAAGGAATATAGCAAATTTTTAAAAATGTTTTCAGAAGTAAATGAATGATAAAAAAAAGTAGATTCATTCAATGGGCAAATTGACTATAGACTTTGGTTTTAAGTATTTAGTACTTAGCACTACTTATTTATACCTGAAAGAACCACTTAACATGGAATTTGGATTGTGTTGACATTTACATTTAAATCACTTCTATTAGTCAGGTTCAGTCATCAGCCAGGAAGTGAACAAACAGGAATCTGGACTATGGAGAGGGAAGAAAACAATGAAATTGACTAAACCAAAATCTTTATTTTTAGGGAAAGGGCCATAGAGTTGGTAGTTAGTCAAATTTTAAACAGGAAAGATATGAATATTAGAACAGCTACTAGATCACTAATTCCAGTTCCCTTCACCCCACCTCTTCAAACCATTTTGTATCGTTTGCTAAATATAGAGCTTAGAACATACCTCTTTTCTCCATATTACATTGCTTTACACTGGAGCATCCCTGTAACAGTATCTTTGGGAATTCATACTATACTAATGTGTTATGAGGGTTTGAGTACTAAAAGGGGTCCTTCTAGCACTCTGGGTAGCATCTAAGATACACTTTGACCTGAATCTTTCACTATTAGAAAAGCTGACATAAACTAACACTTTACATTGTTTTACATAAATTATTTCATTTGAGCTTTGCAACAACTCTGTAAAGTAAGCATTATTGGTATTATTATTTCCATTTCACAGTTGAGAAAACAAGTTGAAAGAAGTTAGGTGACTTACCCATTTTTACCTAGTTAATAAGATTTGAATTTAGGTTTTCCTAACTCTTCTTATACTACCCACAGTGACACATTTCTTTTAACAGATCTTGATATCCTGAGGTACCCATGTTATTACCAGAAGACTATGCAATTCCACATACATTTAACCAATTTAGAAACATAGGATCCCAAAATTAAAGGTCTGAATGAAATAAGCATAGTATATAGAACAGAGCAGTTTTATAAAATAGAAACAAACATGACTATGACATCCATCAAGGGGCCTACATGGACAAAAGGCATTGTGATTCATAAATGACAATGACTTCCATTGATGGGTTCACTTTTTTCCATGATAATAAAATTATCTTTAAATTAAAGAAAGTGTAGGGAAAAGAACTAAATGACAATTACAAAACCTGCATTATAGTTCTTTCCCTAGCCTCCCGCATTATTATGTGAACATAGGAAACTTTGCTTAATACCTCATTTTTCCATCTATTTTATGAAGGTAAAAACATCTGTTTCCATAAAGATATCATAAAGGAAGTTAGTTGTTACAGTGGATCAAATGTTGAGCTTTGCAATTAGGAAGGCCCAAATTCAACATGTCTGGTCTCAGACACTTAATATCATCTCTAGAATATAGTAAGTACTCAATAAATGCATTTTCTCTTTCCCATAAAGAAATTATTATGAACTTAAATTTGTTAATTAATATTTCATTGAGAAAAGATTGCATGCAATTCCTGAAAAATCCAAAGAATCATGTATACTAGAAAAGTCAACTTGTTTTAAGAAATGTTAATCATAAATTCAGAGATTTTATTATCAACAAGTAACATTCTTTAACATCTAAACTTTATATAACAAATGACAGCTTGCTTTTTTTTAATCTCTAAAATACCAAACTTGTTCTGTATACTTTAACATGTCATTTAGTAATAACACTAAAGCCAAACCAAAATGCTAGTTTGCTATTTGCCTTTGACTCTACAGATTATTTATTTAAATGATAACAGTAAGATATTAAAACATTAGCATGTAATATGTACCATATACCACATGTTATTCATTTAAAAACATGTATAACTCAAAATATGAACACATCAAAGGAAATAAGTGAAAATGAGAAGGAAATTAATGGGGTTTGTAAAATATGCTAAGACATAATCTAGGGATATATTTATGAAAGCGAATTATTATAGATCTAAAAAAGGATTTCTTAATGAAGTCAAAAATATGAAATGTCAAGGAATATTTATACTTCCAAATCTTGTAACTTCTCAAACTATTTATGCTAGATTTCAAATGAGCTTCCACATTTTTTAAATTCCCAATTTAAATCATATTTTTATTTTAGGATAAAACAGATGATACCTTTAAATTAATTTAAGATAACTAAATGCATGAGTCCTATTGTCTTGAATAATCAGCTTTAAGCTGAGTATGTAATACCTAGGAGAGAGGAGAAAGCAAACATATTTTGATGATATTTGGCAAATTATTAGAATCTGTTTACATAGAAATCCTGTCACTTACCCTGTCCCCAAACCAATAAATATCTTAATAAAGATAAGAATTAGACTAATAGAAATCAAACAGATATTGTAAAATGTTGGGGGTGGGGAAAGCAGATTTGTTCTTATTGTTTGATAATTTAGGAGATTGTAAATAGATTAAATATCTAAGCATTTAACTAGAACAAATACTTTTACATATAATCTTCAGCTAAACAGCAAGAATTAGCATGTGATTTTCATAATATATATCTTTTCTATAAAAGTTGGGTGTAATTTAGCTTAATATCTGATTATTTAAAATTTAACTTTTAATTTTGTTTGCTTCACTATATTTATTTAATAAACTATAACGTCAACAAGGAGAAACTCATTTAAAATAGATTCTTTTCTGATTCCTGGATCTACCCCCCAAAAAATAAAAAATAAATAAAAAGGCTTTTTTTTAAACTTCAAGTAAGCTTGAGAAACTGACTGTGGATCATGTATACAATGTAGGGTCAATGCTGTATTGAATTTCCAGACCATTTTCAGACTACCTTCTGGCAATGGAAGCATTTTGACCACTGACACTCCCTATGGGTATATCTGACTATCCTGGTACAATGCACCATTCCCCATTATTGAATCTACAACAAAATGCTGTAGGTTATTCATTGATTGAGTGTTTAAGTGTATTCTTTAAGAGCAAATAGGGAACTAATCTGTAAGCATTCACATAAAATAAAAAATCAGCAGAATTCCTCCTTTAAAGGTGCAATTTGCTGAAGTACTTAATTATGTGCATTCTTTAATTATATTGCATTGCATTCAATAAAGACACACAGGATTCCTTTTTTTATTTCTGTAGATTATACAGAAATCTTCATTTTACCAAAGAAATTAAGCAATCACTGCCTACACAGAGTTAAAGCATTTGGCTCTCCTTTCCACTAACATTTTTGTATAGATCAATCAGAATATTCACTACTGCTGTTAAATACCAGATAAAGATGCAGATGATGGTTCTATAATATTTCTAATGGACATTAGACTAGACATCATGGATATAGCCTTTTAGCTTCAAGACAGACACATGTCTGGGCACAGAGTTATGCATATATCTCTGATCAAACTATATTTTTAAATAACTATGTGCTGCTGGCACCAGCTCCTTAAACAATGCTGAAACACAAGAATGTATGCAGCTTTGTGAGAGTGTGAGAAGACAGTTTTGAGTCTACTTGCAGAGTTCCTCTGTCAGTATGTATTTAGGACAGTTTCCTAACATGAAGTCATCTCTGCTACATTTCAAATTTCTGGGGTGCTGAGGAGAAAGAAAAAGAAAGAGAGGGGTGAGAGAAAGAGAGACAGAAAAAGAAAGGGAGATAGAAAAAGAAAAAGAGAGAGAGAGAGAGAGAAACAGAGAGAGACCCAGAGACAGAGAGACAGAGACAGGGACAGAAAGGGAAAGAGAGAGGGAGGAAGGAAATGAAGGAAGAAGGAAGGGAGCAAGGGAGGGAAGGAGAGAGAAGTGCACTTGCTTTTCTTTCCTCTGAAATGTGCTTTCTTATTTCTGGGAGAAATAACTTATCAGGCATATAGTTGCCATTCCAAATTGATTTATTTTTGTTTGAATTGATTCCATATGTTTGTAATACTTTAACAAATAAAGAGTTAGAATTGTTTAAGAATAGATTGATAGGTTTACATTAAGTTTGCTCATTGTATTCTAGGAACAGTATAAAAAACTGTATGTCTTTGCTTAGCAACGTCTAGATGAGATAAAAGTAGATGCAAAATGCATTGTAAATGATTTCTATACAACATATTGATCCTGAGAATATTCCACAACATGTAATTTTATGCCATGCTTTTAAAATCATATTTAGGAACAATAAGATAGTCTTTTGGCCCAGTACAACTCTCATTAAAGTCACTGTCTGCAAAATAGTAGGGAAAAAATCTACCATATATTAAAGGAGGTGAAGTGTTAAGGATATCATTAGAGAATATTGTGGGGAGGGAGGGAAAAAAAAGATCACAGAGCCATTGAAGAAATTGAGTTTTGCTGGTATGGAAATAAGTCCTTGTTTCCTTTATTTTTCTTGCAAAACCTATGTATAGTATATATACATACACATGTATGTGTGAATATATGCATTATATATATGGAATAATGAAAATTGTAAAGCAACTAACATTCATATAGCATATACTATGTGTTTGTCACTGTGCTAAGTAGTTTACACAAATTATTGCATTTGATTAACAACCCTGAGAGGTAGATGGTATTATTATCCCCATTTTACAGATGAGGAAACTGAGACAGAGATTAAGAGATTTGCCCTGATTTATGCAATTCACAATTGTTGAAGACAGGATCTGAATTCAAATCTTCTTGGCTCTAGCCCTAGCACTCTACCCATGATGCCCCCAATTGCCACATATTTCAAGTTTAACAATAAAAGATATGGATGATCAGTTAATCTAATTGAATGACCAAATTTGGACAAACCTGATCTATAAAGAGGACCATTCAAAGGGAATTCAGTATTATAGTACTGATCCAAGGAGACATAATCAGTTGCTTGCAAAATGGTCAAGAAAATTTCCTGAATGAAGAATTTATGAGATATAGGGCAGTGTTACAAGAAAACATTGAGTATTCTTCTATGATTTTGTCTCCCAATTATGAACTACTTTTACAAGTGGGTAATAATGAAAAAAAAAAAGATTTTGCAATGTTGAATCAAATCCTCATTGTGATATGTGATGATTTTTAATTGTATGGTATTTATAAAATAAATTCAAATTTTGACATTATTGAAAATGCACACTTTTTCACTGAGGGTCTTTTGCAGAAGGTAAAAATCTACATTAATTTTCCTAAGGCATTCAATTCCTCGGCATGGCCCAAAAGATTCTATTTTATCTAGTCATTAAATTTGCACTTATACTTGTTGGTACTGCCAGGGGTATTAGGCTTTCTTCAGTTTAAAGTAAGAATATTCCTACTGCTAGAGATTAATCATTATAAAGAAAAGTCTCAATCAAGAAACACAATAATACCTCAGGCAAGCAGTTAAAGGGGCTCTCCTGCTGGATCTCCCCTCACAGCTTCTCCAATTAATATCAGATTTCCTTTCTCCCACACCCTCACTCCACCCTTCTCTTCTCCCTCTCTTCCCCCCACTCCACCCCCTACCTTTCTCCCCCCCTCCCTTCCCTCCCTTCCGACAAGAAATATATTCCCCAGATCTGGAACATGATGTGAAAAATGTCTGAAATTAATGATTTCAGGGAATGGAACGATAGGAAGGAAAGGATAAAGGTAAGGAAAAAGAAAATTCTGTGTGCTGGGTTTTTCTTGCTTTTTGCTGTTGGTATTAAGAGTAAACTGGAACTGCTTTTGTGAAGTAAGTACTGAAGCACACTTTTAATTAAATAAAATAAATTTAAATATGGCTGCTGGAAGGCAAGTTTCATCCTGGAATAAGATTTTCATCCAGGAATTATTTTCTTTTTTTCCTACATTATCAACATCATCTTTATTTTTCCCCAAATCAAAAATCATAGATGTGCCTTCTGAGGACTGGGATTTATCTTTTTGAAACTAACCAAAGAGTCATGGCACCTTACCTCCCCACTGTACCCAAATCTTCCCCAACTGTAATATCACAACTAAACTTTCCTCTGGGACAGACACATTTTTACTGCCAGATAATTGGCCTTTCCACTGGATTAATGTGGAAAAACTGTGACATGCAATGGCTAGTTAGGTAAAAATCAGATAGAAGACATCTCCATTCCTTCGGGAGACATTGAGAACTCACAGCAGCATGTTCACATTGCTGGAATTTAAGTTTTGTCAGCACTCATATTTTAAAGTCCACTTACAGGGGTTTATAACTCAGCAATGTGGATTCTTCATTCCTAACTGAAAGCTGTCACACAAGGGCATCAGGCAGCTAGGGAAAATATTTTTCAAAAATAATTATGTGGACAAAATTATATTCAACTCTCAAAATCTACCTTGGCCCCAGGCACATTTACCAGTCAGTCCCTTCCAAACCTTGCCAATCCCTAATCCTTCCCACACTGCCAGGCCAAAAGAATAAGCAACAAGATGCCAACAGTGTTCAGGCTGCTGTCTACATAAAGCCAAATAAAATTTCTTTACAAAAGGGTGGAACTTTGTCCATCAACCAGTTTATTTTATCTTTCAAGTATTCAAGGGATAAATTAACTTCACTATTGTTTTTTTACTTTAATTTAATTTATTTTCACTAGTGCCACTGGAACTTTTGGCATCTATGTGCATAATAGAGAATGGCAATAAAAAGAGCACAGATTCTAGGATCAATAGAGTCAGGTTCAAATCCCATCTCCGATAACTTTTACTTGTGTAACTTTAGCTACTTAATCTCCTGGCTTAACACCTCTAAAATGAGAGGAAAACGAAAAGCAGTTTCTGAAATCCCTGTGAACTCTAAATTCATGATCTATGGTTAGTCCTGAAGTCATATATATGAATTATACCAAAAACCCTAAAAAAATTATTCTTCTTGTCTTTGTTGTTCTTCTGGTTGTTGTCATTTTCACTGTTATTGTTGTCCTACTCCTCTTCCTCCTCCTTCTTCTCCTTCCTCTTTTTCTCCCCCCCTCTTCCTTTTCCTCCTTTTTTTTTCCATCATTAATAGAACTAAGAATAGCAACTCAAGTGTATTTAGTTCCTAACAGCTATGGAAGACATGTTAATGTGGATAGGTCTACCTTGGAGTCAGGATGATCTGCTTTAAGGTACCACTTCTGACACATACTGAATATGTGACCCAGGGAAAATCACTTAACCTCACAGTGTCCCAAATGAAAGACATTGAAGAAAAACTAAAAAAAGAAGGAGAAGGAGAGAGAAGAAGAAAAAAAGAAGAAAGAAGAGGAAGAAGAAGAAGAAAAAGAGGAAGGAAGAAGAAAGAAGAGGAGGAAGAGGAAGCTCTTCACTAAACCTCCAAGGTCCTTTCCAGTTTTAAATCTTATAACTTTTTAGTGTTTGATAGCAGAGGATAAAATCGAACCTTGTACTTGGCTGTAAGACATAGACTTTGAACTGATACTACAGGGAATATTTCATCACCATCACCTATTACACACCAGTATAGAATCATTGAAAGGGCTAGCATAAAAGTGACATTGCTCACAGTTTATGAGACTCAGCTAGGTTTAGAGAACTCAGGAATCCCTTTATGTAGTATATTCCTAGGAGAAGCAGGGACTACAAGACCCTACCAGGAGGACCTGATATTCAAATATCCTGGGCAAATCACACATCTAAACAGGGTCAATAATTTATTTTTAATTCTGAATTTAATTAACACCAAAGAAAAGAAAAGAGATAGACAAAGACAGAGACTCAGTGAGAACATTTCCACATACAAAGTAGGACAGATAAAAGGAGATTATAGGAAATTACAAATCTATTATAAATAGCACACTATTTTAAAAATATAAATAAAATCAATATGTGTCTTTCAAATCTGTCCTATTTATATGTGTTTAATTTTGTCAGTCTTCTCATTATCCTCAGCTCTGAGCTGAAGGGAATGAGAGAGACCTAGAAATCTGCTTATTCTTCATCCTCAGTCTTATTGCTCCACTACTCTGATTCTCCCAACCTCAAAATATATCAAGATTTAGGGTTAAAATGAGGCTTAAAATAGTAAATAGGAATTATTATTGTACTTTACAAGTTGATTATATCAAAAGAAACTTGAAAAGGCAAATATCTTATTAAATTCAATTCAGTATCACTTAAGTACATGCTAGATATAATGCATTGGGCTAAGTACAGAGAATAGAAATAGAAGAGGGAAAAAAGTTCTTGTCCTCTAGACAGGGTATTCTCCTGAAGAGAAACAATTTGCAATCAAGTAGTTTTTTTTGGGGGGGGGAGGTTAATGATAATTTGAGAAGGGAGAGAGCAATAACTGAAGCAAAGATTCCTAACTTCTTGTGTGCCATAGACCCCTGTGACAAAGTGACGAAGCTTATGCACTCCTTAGAATAATGTTTTGTCTACATTCATAATTGAAGAAAAAGCTAAATTTATATCAGAGGTTAGTAAAAATTAAGATATAAATTTTGTTTCTAATCAAAGTTCAAGAACATCCTGAAATCTATCCACAGATCCTTTAGTTGAGTCCTTGAATTACAGGGATTAAGAAAGGCTTCAGATAAGAAGCAGAAACTGAGTTGAGCTTTGAAAGAAGTATTCTAAGGACAGAGTTGAGAAGGGAGAGGCCATAGGGGCAGCCTATGCAGAGATCCAGACGAAGAAGATGGAATTTGAAGACCTGGGAAAGGCAAGTAGGCCCAGATGCTTGGAACTTATAATTTGTGAAGAAAAGTAGCATGAAAAAAAAGACTGGGAAAGTAAGCAGGAGCCTGATTCTGAAAGGTTTTTTAAATAGCAACATGAAGTGGAAGAGAAAACAATTCAACCTTTCTGAGCCATGCAATTGCATGAACAAATCTGGGTTTTAGGAAGATTATTTTGACATTTGGTTAGAGGTAGCTCAGAGAGGCAAGAAACAAGTAAAGGAGATCAATCAGGGGGTTACTGTAATAGCCTAATGGAAAGAGGATTCAGGCCTTAATAATAAAAGTTGTCCATGTAAGAAGAGAGAAGAGGATGGATCCGAGGGAAATTGTAGAGTTATAATGGACAAAATTTAGCAAATGATTAGCTTGGATAGGGGAAGTGGAGTGAAAGATTTGAGAATGACTCCAGGTTTGCAAACCTGGGTAAATGCCAAGGGGGTTATCATTTGGCTAACTAGTGACTTCTTACCCTCCTCCCAAAAGAGCAGAGAATAAAAAGAAACACATACAAATAGAGTTCCATACAAATAAAGTTCCCTTTATCACCCAATAAATATGATGTACCACCTCTTCAAAACTTAAAAAAAAGGAAAGGAATCTCTCATAGCTCCCTCAATAGGTATCTTAAGTACAGACAAAAGACTGTTTCCATCAGAAAACAAAGTACATGATATTATTTAATCAAAATTTTCAGCCTTTTGTCTGTGACTCAGTCCTGCCTTGCTGTTTTACTCTGGCTCAAGGTAGATAATGTCCCTGAAGTATATCTGGTCCCACTGGAGCTGGGGTCCACTGCTGATCCTTTCCTCTATCCTATACTCTTTCCTAGCATGCTTTTCCCACCCTTATAGTAGCAACCATGAGGCCCTAGAAAGAAGTCAGCCTACCAACACTGAAGCCATGGTCACTGCAACACAGCTGTCTGCGATGGTCTGCACAGTACAGCCCCAAGAAGTGCTGACAGCAGGGCCTCCAAACAGCTTCTGTGTGATGAGTTGGTGTGGAACAGCAATAAACATGAAAAACTGAAGAAATGATTCAAGGAGGTTCTGATGAACTGCTACAACTACTGCCATATAGCCATGAACCAAGGGGAACAGCTGCAGCAGACAGGCAGACCTGCATGCAACAAGCAGAAATAGGCTGGATCTCCCAGACAAAGGCCTCAGGCTGACCTCAAGTCTTGCCACAGAGAGATGGGCAAACAAGCTCTGATTTTGCAAATGGAGGCTACAGCCACTGACCAGAGCACAACCTCCTTATGTGTATAGTGTAGAAAATAGATATAGAAAAAAGAGAGACAGACAGACAGAAAGATAGACATAGAAAGCTTAAGAGGAAAGAGGGAGGGAAGGGAGAGAGAGACAGAGACAGAGACAGAGAGACAGAGAGAGAGAGAGAGAGAGAGAGAGAGAGAGAGAGAGAGAGAGAGAAGAGAGGGAGGAAGGGAAAGAGGGAGGGAAGGAGAGAGAAAGAGAGAGAGGGAAGAGAGAAGGGGAGAGAGAAAGAGTGGAGAGGGGGGAGAAAGAGAAAGAGAGGAGAGAGAGAAAGCTTGAGAGGGAGGGAGAGAGAAAGAGAGAGAGAGAAAGAGAGAGAGAGGGAGGGAGAGAGAGAGAGAGGAAAGAGAGAGGGGGCAGAGAGAGAAACAGAGAGAGAGAAAGAGG
Organism: Myrmecobius fasciatus; assembly: GCA_023553655.1. Lineage (NCBI taxonomy): Eukaryota > Metazoa > Chordata > Mammalia > Dasyuromorphia > Myrmecobiidae > Myrmecobius > Myrmecobius fasciatus. Next base: position 245,341 of record JAJPUD010000318.1, read on the forward strand.
GAGGGAGGGAGAGGAAGAGAGAGGGAGAGTTTATACCGCAATCATCTAATTACAAAGAACAGCAGGAATATATTTCTATATAGGAATGTATGTCTCAAAGACACATATACACACAGAGTCTACCTAAAGCTCTTGGCAATTTTTAAATCTGAACTTCATCCATGTAGAAACTGAATTTTTATGCAAGAGATCTTTCTAGTAACAAGTGGTGATTTTTCATCTCCTGGCTGATAAGGACTCCCATTCAGCTAACCACAGGCACAGTTTACCTACTTGTCTTTAAGAACCATTTTTCATTTGTCACAAGATCTGAAATAAGAATACATTGTACATAACTATGTGATGCACTTGTCCAAAACTTTGGTAAATGAGTTTTTTAAATGTCATTTACAAATTATTTCTTATAATAGTCTTAAAACTGATGCTTATAGTTTAAAAAGTTCATAAAGATGTTATAAAGAGAGAAAAATACAGAGAGAGAAAAAAGAAAATGAAATAGAATAATATCAGTCCAACTTACCCCCACAGGTTTATTATAAGGATCAAATGAGAATAATGTAGGGACAATATAAGATATGGTTATTATTACAATCCTTTCTCCCTCTCCAGGTGTTCCACCTCACACTCTTGCTTCTCCCTACCTCTTTCCTGCCCTTGAACATTTATCTGAGTATGTGACTGTCTCAAGAAAAGAGCCTTAAGCATCAGAGACCAATCTCTTCATTTTACAAATGAGGGAACCAAAACTAACACAAGTTAAGTGACTTGCCTAAGATTACGGTTAGTTGGTGGTAAATTCAGATCTCTTGGCCCCCCGTGTGGTTTTAATGTGTTTTTTTTTGTTTTGTTTCCCCCTTCTCTGCCTCACTATTTCAGATGCTGTTCTTTTCTTTCTTAAGATAATATAACAAACTAACCTGTGATGAATAGATAAACAAATGAAAAGGGGCTTATTAAATGCTTACTGTATACCAGGCATTGTGCTAAATGCTAGGAATACAAAGGGGCTGTATGGAGTGTTCCTGGAGGACTAGCACCTCAGATGAGAGGGTCTGCCAGGTCTTTCTTAGGGCTGTTCATCCCCCTTTGATGTTTACCTGTCACTCAACTCTTTCACCTGTGGCTCCAAGAAGCTAGAGTATGCATAGCAGATACACCCCGGTAAAACTGTCTGGGCGTATGGGCTAAACCAGGTGGACAGTAGCTACAGTCCTCAAAACCATCAGAAAGTTAGGCATGGAAAGACTTTTCCTAGCAGAATGGTCAGATGAGAATAATTTGTTCCAACAGCCACAAAAAAAGCTGAAGCAAATGCTAAGGAGAGCTTAGAGTTTGGTCAGACATTTAATGCACCAAGGTGATCCACTGCATCCCAAGCTACTGCCAGTTGTCCTGACTTTTTGTCCTGCCACTGGTCTTTGAGGATTTTAAGAGAGAAAATGAGGCTGATAATTTGTGCAACTGCCTCACTTTAATCCAATTCATGGTTGAGTCATCACCCATCATCTACTATTTTGCCCCAATATTGTGAAATCTTTGATCCTCTCAGAAAACAAAGGATGAACAACACCAGGAATAGAAAAGCAAAAAGGAGGCAGCCTTCACACTTACAGAGTTTACATTCCAAAAGGTTACCTGTACCTATGTCTTTGATCGTATACCCTTATCACTAAATTTTTTTTAAAATTGAGCATGCAAACCAATATGTATTTATAAACTATTATAAATTATTTTAAAAATCTATTTATAAATTATATACATTTACTACACAAGTTACTATAGAAACTATAAATCTTTCATACAAATATAAATTATAAAGGATAAGAAAGATGAAATATTTTGAAAATAATATTTCATTTTTAAGTGGTACACAAAACTCTCTTCTTACTAAAGCATTAATAATATTTTGCTAAGAACAATTTGCTTGAATGTGCTTTATTATCTTTTTTAAAAAATCTGTTAAGACACTTTGTGAAATAGTCATTTGAAGCCCTGATCTAAGTTCAGCTTCTCCTGATATTTGGTTTTAATAATTCATGGTTGAAAAAGATACCTCATAAATACATAGATCTGAATGGAAAAGTGTCTTATTGTTTATGCTTAATAAACCATTATATTTATTTTTCAGATTTGGCAGATTTTCAAACAAAATTGGTATATCCTTAAATCCAAAGATAAGAAAGAGGTTGAGGACCTTGCAGATTAGAAAAAAAAGTTTGGAAGTTGGGTGTTTTTTTGGAGGAAGATAATGTATCAGCAATGCACATTACAAACCACTTCACCCTGTGCTACTTAATCAGTCTTTCTCACCAAAAACAAATGAAAAAGATGGGGGTCTTACTCTACCCCTGAGTATTTGCTCTGTCAGCTGAGAAGACTAAAGATAATCTAGGATGCAAGGGATGGGGAATTTGGGAGCACTGGAGAAGTAGGGATCCTGCTTTTGCCGGCGTTACCAATAACCAGTCTCAGATTGATTACAGCCATGTCAAGGCCTAATCAGTGTGGTCATGGGAGGGGATGGGGGAAGGGGCTGAGGAGAGATGTTGACCTAATTATGGATGGACTGGTTGTGTTGCAGACAAGCCAACAATTCAGAGGAAACCCACATTCCCACTCTCCATTTGGTTGACCTCATTGGGCCAGGCCAGGAACCTTACTTTGGTTACCACTATAATAGAGGCAGATAACATAAACAAAGGTCTTTGTTTTGGTCTGAGTCACAGGGATGGGGAAATAGAACAATGGGGCAGGCAGTTAATATGTCCTTACTAGAAACAGTGGTCGTGTACATTTGATTACAGCTCATTTGGTTACAGTAGGCCATAGAAAGCTGTCGTGGAGGAGGGGGAAGACAACTGAAGGAGGAGGAGGAAGCTTGCACATAATAACAAGCCAGAAAGTGACAGGGGCACATAGAGCATAATCAGGTCTCTTAATGGGAGAGGGCTAATGCCTTTGCCTAACCTTCCCCTCCCGGGTAATGTGTGCATTTTAATTATGATCACAGGAGTTCTTAACCTTTTTTGTGTCATGAAATCCTTTGTAGTCTGATGAAGTCTGTGGACCTCTTCTCAGAATAATATTTTTAAATGCATATATTAGAATCCACAGGATTACAAAGGAAATAAGGAAACATGGTTGTATTAAGCACTTATTATGTGCCAGACACTGTGCTAAGCACTCAGGATACAAATAAAAGCAAAAATCAAATTAGTCCTTGCCCTCAAGAAGGTTACATTCTAATGGGGGAAAGTCTCTCTCTCTCTCTCTCTCTCTCTCTCTCTCTCTCTC
>JAJPUD010000318.1:248644-267067 GCA_023553655.1 Myrmecobius fasciatus
CACACACACACACACACACACACACACACACACACACACAGAGGACCTAAAAGAACAGGAAGAAAGAAAGCATCAAGCATAGGTACCAATTACATCACAGCACAGGGCAGTTAGATGGCTCAATGGATAGAGCACTTGGCCGGAAATCCAGTTCAAATTCAAATCCAGTTTCAGACACTTGCCAGCTATATGACCCTGGGCAGGTCATATTCCTTTTTGCCTCAGTTTCTTCATCTGTAAAAATGATCTAGAGAAGGAAACTAGTATCTTTACCAAGAAAATCCCAACTGGGGTCACAAAGAGCTGGGCACAATTGAACAAGAAAAATATTGAAATGCAGTTATCAAAATAAGTTTTAAAATAAGTTCACAGACCTCAGATGAAAAGATATTGTCTAAAGATAAATCTTAATTTAAAGGGATAATTTAAATGTTAGAAATGTCCTATCAGGTGGGGGGCAGTATTTACTAAATCATTACCATTAAATAATCAATTAATTATGATAGTTAATAGTATTATTGCAAAATGCTATGGAATTACAGGGAAACAAGCAGGGCCACTCACTATTTCCCTCAGTCTGACCAACTAACTTTCAAATGGAGTTTAAAAAAAAAGGTTGTTTTTTTTTTGTACCAGATAGGAAGAAAATGTTAGTAATAGAATCATTTGAGGATGAGATATCTCTCCAATTTATTCCCATATAATTCAGTCAGTCATTTCTATATTCTTTGCCCTACCTTTCACCCCTACCAGGTCCTAATCCTGAAAAAAAGGCTAAAATACATCAATATGACTGAAATAAAGGCAAAATAAATTGCATTTTACTACAACCCATTACTTAATTTCTCTAAAGTTAAAGGCACATGGGCTAATTGGCCATATTGTGACTATCAAATGATTTTTACTTGTTTTTACACAGAGATTCTCATGTCCAATTTAGTGGCCTTCTTTATTTTACTTTGAAAAATACCACTGATCTAGTAGTTTAAATATGGATTAAATAGAGAGGCAGGTTAGTATTGTGGGAAAAATATGCATGACCCGGATTTGAATCCTGATTCCATTAACTATATGAAAATGGGCAAATAATTTAATCTCTCCGACATTAGTACCTCATTTGGAAAATGAAGAAGATGAACTACATGGGTCTCTTCCAGGTATAAATCTACCATCCTTTTAATGAGATCTTGTGTAACTTTTTTTTTTCTTATTATTTCACATACTATGGGAACACAAGAAAAAAATATTGTATAATATTTTTATTTCATTTGGCCACATAAAACAAACACTCATGCAGAGAAAGGATTATTCAGATGAGCTTTTCAGGGGGAAGGAGAACATCTATGGAAGATTTCATGAGGGTTTATTTAGTATTGACATAAACAAGTATTTCTACTCTCAGCTGGAATGATTCCAAAAGGGCTGTCATGGTCTGTCGAGTAAATAATACATGCTTTAAAAACAATTATAAATCTGTATTCACCTGATGGACTTTGCATTCATTCCAGTCAATTGGGCATATAATACTCGTTTAAAAAATAAGCACATATAATGCATTAAAAACTGCTTAAACGCCCATTTAACCGGAGGGGCCAAAACGGCTCTAAAATGGAGCATGTGATTAACACTAATGGAAGTTATGCATACATAATGAGAAGAGAACCCCAAACCCTTTTAAAAGAAGGATATGACAGAAGAACAACAGTCAGGAAGCAGAAAGATTTAAAACCCTGGCTTGCTCTCTCAATCATTGACTGCCCTCGATCCACCAACAACTCTAAGAGTGGTGAAGCGAGGCCTCCATAGGCAATAAATGGCCTGCATCCTTAAGGTAAAAAAGATGATGAAGGGAATGGCAGTAACAACCTTCATGATGAATAAGTACAGTAACTGGATGCATAGTCACATTTAAAGAGCTACTTACTGATTATAGCTACAGTCCCAGTGAATGAGGTTTCTTGCCATCCGTTTTTAGATTTCCAAGCATAAGAACTTCCTATAGTTAGGTCTCCAAAGAGATCAAGAGGAAGGACTGTCACAAAATTCAAACACAGTACATTTTCTAAAGTGAGTGTGGGGGTTAAATGGGCCCACAATTGTAGTCATAAGGAAGAAGAGATTCAAGAATTTATACTGTGCTTCTAGAGAGCTGGACTTGAAGTCCTTTGTTGTTATAAGTCCTTTAAACTCTTGCTTTAGCCTACCTTTCCATTTTGATTGCACATGATTCCCCTTCATGCATTCTATATACCAGACAAACGCACATATTTGCTTCTCCTCATTGACACAATATCTCTTTTGTTTTTATATTTCAAAGGAGTTGTCCCTCTGTGCCTGTAATTCACTCCTGATTCACCTCCATCCCAGCTTCTTTCAAGGTTCACCTCAAAGCCTACCTCCAATTTCTTTTGTCTGTATTTTGCATTTATTTACACATATGTATTTTTCCATTCGATTTTAACTTCTCTGAGTCCAGAGGCTGTTTGTTTTTTGTCTTTTTATCCCCAGGACTGAATGTACTGCCTGGCATAAAGTAGGCATTTAATAAACAGTGAGAGAAGAAAGAAAGGAGGGAGGGAGGGAAGGAAGGAAGGAAAAAAGAAAGGAAGAAAGGAAGAGAGAGGAAGAGAGGAAGGAAGGAAAGAATGGAGGAAGTCAGAAGATCAATAGTAAGTTCAGACCCCAACTCTGCTACTTGCTATATGTGTATTCTTAAGTAAATACCCACTCTGGGCCTCAGTTTCCTCATCTGTAAAATGACCTTTAAACTCAATTTTAGCTCTAAATTTATGATCTTCTCATATCCTATGTTAAATTCTTTAAAATTTTTTATTTCTCACATCATTTTCTCTTTTGCTCAAATCTTACAAAAGTATTTACCCTTGCCATATATAAACTGTTCACATGTTGCTTTAATGCTTTACCTCTGATACTCTGTTGAATTTTGCTTCATCAATCACATCTTCTCTCATCTTCAGTCTCTCACTTTTTATGACTTCTTCCTTGATATCTACTTACAAAGACAGCTCTTCCTTACTCTCAAAACAAAAACAAAAAAACCCCCAAATTCCAGTGACTGTTATCCCTTTGAACTATCAACCTACATATCTCCTCCCATTCTCTATTAAATTTCTAGAAAGAGTAGTTTATACTTGCTGTAAATTCCTTACCACCTACTCACTTTTCAACTCATTACAGTTTGGCTTACCCTGCCATTCTACTGAAACTGCCCTCTTCAAGATCACCAATGACTTCTTAATTGCCTAATTCAATGGTCTTTTTTCTATCCTCATCCTCTTTGACCTTTCTGTGGCATTTCACATTACTGACCAACCTCTCCTTCTTTTGAAACTTTCTCTTTCCTTGACTTCTAAAAAATTAATCTCTCTTCTGGTTCTCCTGCCCACTCATTCTCAATTTCCTTCACTGATTTATTATTACCTTCCAATTGTTCTTTCCTCTACCCATTTCTCTTCTCTGTGTACATTATCTTCTTTGGTGATCTCATCCATGTTTGTTGGTTTATTTACTATATCAATGCTGAGGAGTAAGTGAATGAATGAAAACATTTTTTAAGCATCCATTATGTGCCAAGTATTGGGCTTAAAGCTAGGTATTCAGAAAGAAAAGTCAAACAGTACTTACTCTCAAATGTCTCACATTCTAACAGACAACATATATAGGAGGGTTTAGCAGTGAGACTGATGGAAATTTCTATTGGATTTCAGGCAAAGGACAATTCATCTACTTTTATATTATTTTCATTGATAAAACCACATTCATTTCTGATATTGAAATACCTGACCATGCCAGGGACTTTGGTGACAAGAATTTCTTTTGTGCATCCTCAGTAGCTGTGGTAGTTGTTAATTAATACTGATAATGGTGAGGAAGATGAAAGTATCTCCACAGTGGTTGCACTCCTGCAATGTGGCAATGGGGACTGAAACAGGCTATGACTTGAAACAGAATTAGTGGAATGAGGGATGTTGTTCCCGGAGTTCTGTGGCAAAAGATTCTGAAATACTTCCAGTGATGACTCCCAAAAAGAAAATAAGTGTTGTCATTCTGTATTAGAATGGGAACTCCTTGAAATCTGGAAACATTTCTTTTTTTCTTTTTGTACTTTCAGAATTAAAACTGTGCATGACATATAATAAGCAATTCATATTTTTTAATTCCTTCTTCATACATATGGAAGGAATTTAAAAAATTAATAGAAATAGATTAATTAATTAATAGAAATAATACGATATGGAATTCATATATATATGATTTCCATATTGTGTTATTTCTATTTCTATATTATGCATTATATATTTCTTCTCTTTTGCCTATATGTATATTATGCATATACATGTGTATATATACACAGAGAGAAGCACTCACACATGATGGACAACTTTTGAAAAAGCAAGGAAATGAGATGGAATGTTATAGATGAGAAACAGAAAATAGGCTAGTACAGCTTGAATACAGAATTATGGAGGAAAGAATATGTAAGTATATGTATATGTATCTAATATAAATCTCTACATCATCTCACTTCCTAAATATGTCTTCCCAACTTTCCAATTTCTATTGGTGACATCACTCCAACCACTCACCCTCCCAAGTTCAGTTATTGTTGATATTTTCCTATTCCCACCTAATATCCAAACAATTGGATTCAAAATATCTCTCAAATCCATAGCTTTCTTTCATCAGCTCCTGTGTAAACCATTATAATACCTTCTAAGTTTTTTTCTAGCTTCCAGTTTCTATTCTCTAATTCATCTTCAATATTTCCAGAATTTTTTCTTAATGAATAACTGACTATATGACTGCGCTACTCACAAAGCTCTCTATAGAGGGAGTCTGAGAAAACCTGTGACAGGGCCTCATTCACAGCAGATAAACAATTGAGACCTTGGCTTGTAGTGGAGCAAATCAGTGGGGTAGCCTCCAGTCCCTGCTCAAAAGGCAAATTCTTGGAAACCGATTGTTTCCTGGAAAGAACAAGCAAAGGTACCCCCTGCAAACACTCTATAACTAGAATCTCAAGGAAAAAATACTGAAAGCTGCCAGACAGAAACAATTCGAATATCAAGGAACAACAGTCAGGATTACCCAGAATTTGGCAGCACATACAATAAAGAATAAGATGACCTGTAATACCATAGCCCGAAAGTAAAAGATTAGAACCAAGAAATAACTACCCAGTGAGACTGAGCATTATCTTTCAGGGGAGGCAATGGATATGAACTAAGAGACTTTCAACCATTTCTATTAAAAAAAACTAAACTAAACAGAAATCTTCAAATCTTAATCTTCAAACACAGGACTCAAGAGAAGGGAGAAAATAATTATTATTTAAAGATTAAATTGTTTTACATCCCTAGATGGGAAAATAACATCTGTAACTCATGAAAACTGTATCTGGTACTGGGGCAGACAGAGGGGAGCATCTCATGGACATAGGGTGTGGTTGTTGAATGGACATTGATGTGATGGCATCAAAGAAAAAGACAATAAAGGGTAGGAAAGTGTCTGTACTGAAAGAAGAGGAAAGGGAAGGTATAATGGAATAAATCAGATCACATGAAAAAATACAAAAGAACTATTACAGTTGAGGGAAGAAGGGAGGAGGATGAACATTGTCTGAAGCTTGATCTCATCCGTTTTGGCTCAAAAAGGGAATAACTTAATCATTCAGTTGGGTAAAGAAATTTATCTAATTCTATAAAGAAGTAGGAGTAGAACTAGAGGAAAGAAAAAGGAGGAGCTGGATAGAAGAAAAGGCAGAAACCTAGGAATAAAAGGGAAGAGAAGAGTGAGGGGTGATAAAAGATAACAGTGGGTAGGGTGAGTTAAAAAAAACACTACTAAGGACAAGATAGAAAGAGAGAACAAAAAGTATGTATAAGGAGAAAATAGGATGAAGGGAAATAAAGAGCTGGTAATCACAATTGTGAATATAAATGGTATGAACAATCCCATAAAACAGAAGCAAATAGCAGAATGGTTGAAAAAACAGAATCCTACAATATGTTGTTTAGAAGAAACACATTTGACACAAAGAGACACATACATAATAAGTGTAAATGGTTGAAACAGAATTTATTATGCTTCAGCTGAAGTAAAAAAAATCAGAGGTAGCAATTCTGATCTCAGATAAAATAAAAGTAAAAATAGATCTAATTAAAAGAGATAAGGAAGGAAACTATAGCTTGATTAAAGGCTAACATAAACAATGAAGTAATAATATATATGCACCAAATGGTAGAGAATACAAATTCCTAGAGAGTACAATAAGACAGTTATAGGAAGAAATAGATAGCAAAACTATGTCAGTGAAGGACCTCAACCTTCCCTTCTCAGAATCAGACAAATCTAACCACAAAATAAATAAGAAAGAAATTAGGGATGTTAATAGAAAAGTTAGATATGATAGACTTTCTAGAGAAATATAGAGAGAAACGAATGCACCTTTTTCTCGGCAGTACATGATACCTACACAAAAATTGTCCATGTATTAGAGCATAAAAGCCTCACAATCAAATGCAGAAAGGTAGAAATGTAAATGATTCCTTTTGAGAACACTATGTAATAAAAATATATTCAATAAAGAGACAGGAAAAGATAGATTAAAAACCAATTGGAAACGAAATAATCTAATTCTAAAGAATGAGTGAGTCAAACAACAAATCCCAGAACAATCCATAATTTCACCCAAGAGAATGACAAAAATAAGACGACATAACAAAATCTATTGGATGCAGCCAAAACAGTTCTTAGGGGAAATTTTGTGTCTCCAAATGGTTATATGAATAAACTAGAGAAAGAAGAGATCAATGAATTGGGCATGCAACTAAAAAAAGAAGAAAGAGAAGAAATTATAAACCTCCAATTAAATACCAAATTAGAAATTCTGAAACACCAAGAAGAGATTAATAAAATTGAAAGTAAGAAAACTATTGAACTATTTAATAAAACTAAGAGTTGATTTTATGAAAAAGCCAACAAAATAGATAATTCTTTGGTTAATTTGATTAAGAAAAGGAAAGAAAACAAAGACAAATCACTAGCATCAAAAATGAAACAGGTGAACTGACCAATGAAAAAGAAATTTAAAAAATAATTATGAGCTATTTTGCCCAACTGTATGGCAGCAAATCTGACAATCTAATCCAAATGGATGAATACAAAAATAGGAATTGTCCAGATTAACAGAATGGGAATACATTCTTAAATAATTTCATTTTAGAATAAGAAATTGAACAAGCCATTAATGAACTCCCTAAGAAAAAATCTCCAAGGCCAGATGGATTTACAAGTGAATTCTCCCAAACATTTAAAGAACAATTAATTACAATGCTATTTTGGAAAAATAGATAAAGAAGGAGTCCTGTCAAATTCCTTCTATGACACAAATATGTTACTGGTATCTAAACCGGGAAGAGCCAGAACAGAGAAAGAAAATTACAGACCAAAATCCCTAATGAATATTAATGCAAAAAATTTAAATAAAATGTTAACAAAGAGATTATAGCAATTTATCAGCAGAATAATACACTATGACCAAGTGGGATTTATACCAGGAATGCAGGCCTGGTTCAATATCAGCAAAACTACTACTATAATTGATCGTATCAATTACAAAACCACTAGAAAACATATGATAAATCTCAAAAAATGCAGAAAAAGCTTTTGACAAAATACAGTACCCATTCCTATTAAAAACACTAGCAAGCATAGGAATAAAGGGAGCTTTCCTTAAAATACTGAGCAAAAACTATCTAAAACCAACAGCATGCATTATTTGTAATGGAGAAAAACTGGATGCATTTCCAGTAAGACCAGGAATGAAACAAGGATGCCCATTATCACCACTATTATTCATCTTTGTACTACAAATGTTGGCTTTAGCAATGGGAAAAGAAAAATAAATTAAAGGAATTAGAATACATAATGAGGAAATAAAACTATCACTCTTTGCATAAGATATGAAGATATTCTTAGAGAATCCTAGAAAATCATCCAACAACTTACTTGAAATAATTAATAACTATCTATAGTCTTATGAAACAAATATACCAAATCATTATTGATTGGAGAAACATAAATTAAAACAACTAAGAATTTCCACCTTAATGCTATCAGAGATAACAAATGTTGGTAGAGATAAGGGAAAAGTAGTCATACAAATGAACTTTTAGGAGTAGTGAACTGGTCCCACCATTCTGAAGAACAATTTGGAATTATGCCCAAAGGAATATAAAACTATGCATACTCTTTGATCCAGAAATACCATTTTGGGGTCAGTATCCCAAAGAGAAGAAAATAAAAGAAAAAAACCCTATATATACAAAATATTTATTCGAGATTTTTTGTAGTGACAAAGAATTGAAAATCAATGGTATGCTAATCAATTAGGGAATACCTAAACAAGTTGTGCATAATTTGATGGAATAGTATTCAGCTACAATAAATATTTGGGAAAAATGGCAAGTTCTATATAAACTGATACAAATTATAATGTGAGGAACTAGGAGGTCATTGTGCAAGTAACAGCAAAGTTATAATGACAATAATGTAAAGACTGTGACAATTCAATTGATCTATCTCTATGATCAAATCAATGATCCTTAGATCATTAGAACAATTCCAAGAGACTAATAATGAAAAAAAAAACCCAAAACTATCTACCTCCAAGGAGAGAACTGATGAATTCTGAGGTAAATTGAAATATAATTTTTTTCATTCTTTATTTTCCTTTCTTTTTTCAACATAACTATTGTGAAAATATTTTTATATGATTTCACATTTGTAATTGATATCATATTGCTTGCTTTCTCAAAGAGTAAGATTGGGCCTAGGAGGGAGGGAAAGAATTTGGAGCTCAAGATTTATAAAGAAAAGAGTGTCAAAATAGATGAAAAATAAAATAAAATGTTACGGAGGGAAATTAAAACAGAGAGAGATATAATTGATGCTGTAGGTAATCGGAGCCATTGCAATAGGGTAGGAGCTTTGATGGCATAGTCATATTTGTACTTTTGGAAGATCACTTTGGCACTTGGATGGACAGTTAAGAACCTGGACAAGTCAGTTAACTTCTTTTTGCCTTAATCCACTAGATAAAAAAAGGCAAGTCACTCAACTTCTTTTTGCCTTAAACCATAAGAATGTGACAGGAGAGGATTTGGGGAAGATACAGATTAGGTCAGAAAATTTCAAGCTCTCCAGACTTCTCCCATAAATAAAACAAAATTGCACCTCAGGATGAACATAGAACCATGAAGAACAAATAAAAATTGGGGCAGAACAGGGGTTCTCCTGGGACAACCAGATACAAACTCATGAAAAACTACAGAATGAGGTTTAATAGATGTAAAGTGTAAACGCCTCAAGGTTAGCTTTTCAGAAACAGAAAGGGGATAGCCCTGGAACAGACTGGGTTCAACCACAACCACAGGAACTTTCACCTCCCAGATAATATAGGAATTCTGGGAAAACTGAGGGAACTTCTGTTGATAAGAAATTGTAGGATCAGCTGTGCTAGTGAGATGCCATTCTGGGTAAGAAGAAACCAGAACACTTGGTGAGTGCGAAAATATTGGGTCAGGAATGGTGCTAGCTTCAGTTACTTGCAGTTTTTGGTCTGGGGTTCCAGGTCAGAGGAGAGAGCTGAAGTGAAGTCACAGGCACCACCCCACCTATCTCATTATTAGAGGTGCTTACACTGCATGATTCATTCTCATTTTTTAAAAATAATCAGCAAACAAAGGATAAAGGACCTGACCATAGGAACTTAAAATTGGAATTGGGAATAGTGGGATTCATCTTTGAAAGAAAGCATTGAAGTAAAAAAGCCTTTCCTACCCCAAAGAGTAAAGTTAAATGGCTATCTGCCAAGAAAGAATTTATAGAACTAAAAAATGCTTTAAAATCAAATGAAAGACATTGAAGAAAAACTAGAAGAAGAAAAGGAAGGAGAAAGAGAAGGAAGAGAAGGAGGAGGAAGAGAAGAAGGAGGAAGAGGAAGAGAAGAAGGAAGAAGAGGAGAAGCAGCATCCAAAAAACCCAAGATTATGAAAAGAAAATAAACCAACTTCAAAAGAAGATCCAGAATCTTAAGAAAGAAAATAATTCTTTGAAAATTAGAATTCAGCAAGGGGAAGCTGGTGAAACTATGAGACTAAAAAATAGCAAAATAAAATATAAAGAAAGAAAAAAATAGAATGGAATGAGAAATATCTTATAAGAAAAACAACAAATTTGAAGATCACATCAAGAAAACATAAAATTAATTGGACTACCTGAAAGCTATGACCAAAGAAAAAGAACCTTGACACAATAATTCAAGAAATAATCAAATTGTCTTGAAGTGATAGAACAAGAGGGCAAACTAGAAATAGGAACAATATACCAATCACCATTTCAAAGAGATCCTAAAACCTTATCACTAAATTTTGAAATCCCAGATCAAAGTAAAAATTTTACCAAAAAAAACAAATAAACAAACAAACAACAATTCAAATATGCTGGAGCTACAATTAGAATTGTACAGGATTTATAACAGCTACAACAAAAGATCACAGGTTTTAGAATATTTTATATCATCAATCAAAAGAACTAAGCCTGTGCAAAAAATATCATATCCAGAAAAGTTAATAATAATATTGAAAAATGGACATTTAATGAACTCATAGATTTCCAGGATTTTGTTTCAATCAAAACTGAATTTAATATAAAATTTAACATATGAGAGCCAACATCAAAGACTAATTTCAAGGGACTTAACAATGACAAACTGTTTATGTTTTATTTGTGGAAATGTAAATAATATGTCTAAGTCTAACATCAATAGTTGAATGGTTCAAAAGAAATACTGGGGCAGAGCTGAGTTTAGCCTGACTCTAAAAAGCAAAACTTTCTAGGAAAAGATAAAATTAATAATTATGTTATATGAATGAGATGCAGAGGAAAAAATGATACAGAGGCATTAGATAGAGGAAGAGGGCTAGTGGTTCTGAAAACCTACTCAAATCAGGAATGGGTTAAATAAGGAGCAGTGTGTGTGTGTATGTGTGTGTGTGTGCGCATGCACATGCACATTCATGTGCACACGTGTGTATGTGTGTATCATGAAGGATATAGCAGTCTCTAAAATCTATAAAGAAATAAAAAATGGGAGAGAATAGCATAAGGTGGGATATAGAAGGGTGTATAGGTTAATGGGAGTGGAATAAAGTATGTACACTGATGGAACTGGGATAAATGAAAGGATCAGGAGGAAAAGATAAAGGAGTAATCCAAAGAGTAGAAGGAGGTTAAGTAATAGCAAGTCAAGTCAATGAATAGAACTAAATTAAAAGAGTTAACAAGGATCTGAAGTAAGAGATATATATAAACATAATAACAAGGACCAGTAGAATTTATTAAAAAAAAATTAGGGCTAGTAATCAATGATCTTGAAGTTTAATTTAAAGATTCAATCAAGTGAAAAATCTATATTATATCTAAGCTATATTATTATTGTTAAATTCATATTTCAGGTATGTATGCATGCACATATAGTTATAAGTATATATATACATATATATTTATGTATGTATGGGTATGTATGTGGGTATAAATGCACACATGCACACTCATCCCTTTATGTGTGTGGTGCATGTATACATACATACAGTTAAGCGTGGATAGCTTTCCATGTTTAAATGTAGCCTGCTTGGGGGAAAGAGGGAGATGAAAATGGAAAAAAAGAATAAAGTAAAAAGTGTGCAGCAGAAAACAAAAGAAAAACCTTCAAAAAAAGCAAAGAAAAGATGGATAGTCATTAATATAATGTCTTCTATTATTATATATGCTGTCTTGAAATGGAAATTTAGTATACCTCCTTGATGTTCTGTTGAGCACATGACAATATTTTACTTTGTTTTGGTTTGGTTTTTTGGTCTTTTTTCTGTTTGGTTTTTCTTACTTTGTATTTAGTTTTAAATTAAAATGAAATAAAAATAATAATCATAATAAAAAAGAAATAAAGAAATGGCAAACCACTGCAGTATATTTGGGAAGAAAGCTCCATGAACATGATCCACAGATTAGTCAGACATGCCTGAACAATAATAAAGAACCCTATACTATCATAAGAGTTAAAAAGGCACAACTGTCATTTCTTTTTGGCAATTAATAAACTTCTTTTGGGGGATATATTTTCTAAGAGGATTTGTTTGCTGAAAATTGTATGTTAATAGATTGAAAAATAAAACCAAGATGAACTAAAAATAATTGTCAATTCAATATTGATGTTCAGCTCCCAAAATTCAATGGTCAAAAATTATTCTTGAGTTAATGAAACCATCTGACTAATAAAAATGTACCACTATGCAAGACACTGAACCTAAGGTAAAAAGCCCTAAGAAAACAAAACTCTCTGAAGAATCTTTGTTGTGAGAAGAAAGGGTCTTAAGAGTCATTGCATAGCCAGAGAATGGTTGTGAAAATTGGAAAAAGGAATTTTCTAATTACAGTCCTGGTACTGCTCATTGAGTTTTATAACCTGTTTGAGTTAGTTATCCATTCTGTTTCTCCATCTGCAAAATGGGGATGGTGCTGCTTGCCTGAAATATTACTGAGTGCAGATGGAATTGTGGCCTAGATGGACCATTACTCTAAACAGCATTGAACCAACATGGAACTTTTTAATTCACTGTTATCCAGATGCATGTCATAATTATTTCAAAAATTTTTAAAGTTTTAATATTATCTCAAACCTTAAAGCAGGATGTCATTCCTATTATTTTTATTTTTAGACCAAATTTCTCTAAATGAAGTATTGCTTTTAAATCAGATACATTTCATTATTCTATATTCTTTAGTTAATTCATTGAAAGCATTTATTGAGTGTCTACTGTGCGAGGAGCGTTAACATACTAGGAAAAAGGAAGAGAAAATAAAAAGAAGTAAAAGACAGCCTCAATCCTTAGACACTGCATCATCTACCTTAAGAAATGAAATACACACACACACACACACACACACACACACACACCAGAAAATTATAGTGGACATAATGATGACAATGACTATAATAGATAATATTTATATTGAGCATTTAAAACTTGCAAAGTACTTTTAAAATATTATCTCATTTTGTTCACACAATTCTCACTGTAAGATATGTGCTATTATGACACCTACTTTACAGATGAGGAAACTGAGGCAATCAGAATTTAGTTAACTTGCTCAGGATCTAAGTGGTTAAGTTTCACTTAATCATATTTTCCCAAGTACAATCAAAGATAGTTTTCAACATTCATTTTGTAAGATTTTGAGTTCCAAATTTCCTCTTCTCCCTATTTATCCCCCCCAAGACAGCAAGCAATCTGATACACATTATACATGTACAATAATTTTAAAGACATATCCATGTTATTCATGTTGTGAAAGAAAAATCAGAACAAAAGATTTTTTGAGAAAGGGAAAAAGTAAAAATGGTATGTTTCAATCTTCATTTAATCTCCATAGTTCTTTCTCTAGGTGAGAATGGCATTTTCCATCCAAGTCTATTGGAATTGTCTTAGATCACTCTATTGCTTAAAGGATCTAAATCTTTCATAGTTGATCAGTTAAGGCTAGATTTGAACTCAGGTATTTCTTGATTTGTGATTCAGCACTTCATCCATTGCACCTAACAGCTTCAAGGTCAAAATGACAGAAATAAGCACAAAAGCATATAATGTGTATTGTAAATGTAAATGCTAATGAAATAAATGGAGATAATGGAATAAATAAGTATAAATTAATGTTTTCCAGGAACTGTGGCTTAAAGCAGGTGATTTTGAGGGTAGGTCTCAAAGGAAATAAGAGACATCGATTTAGACATAGATAATAAACAAAGAAGACATTTCATCAGATGGGTATGAGTGAACTTCGAAGAAATGGGAGTGAGGAAGATAAATAATGCAGTAGGGAAGTGTCTTGGTTAGTGACCAAAGACTGAGTTTGGAAAACTTTCAAGAGAGAATGCAATTGATAAATGGCCAAAGAAAGTATGTTGCAAAATTTCAGAATGATGTCAGTTTTCTTTTGACATAGCTCATCTGAATGTTATATATAGGCTTTTTGTTCTAGACCTACAATGTCACAAATATTGGGTACTCAACAATGTGGAAATGCCTCTACCAACCAAGTTGGACAGACCTTCAGCAACCTATAGAGCTGCTTGGGATACTAAATGGATAAGTGAGTTTAACCAATGGTCATACAGATAATATCTAGTAAACACACACACACACGCACACACATACACACACATATATATGCATATATATAGTATATATACATCTAACTACATATATAGCATATATACTATATATTTAGTATACTGTATATATATATATATATACTATAGTATATATGTACTATATAGTATCTATATACCATAGTATACATATACATATACTATATAGTGTATATATATATATATACATATACAGTATGTATATACACATACACACTATATATACTATATACTATAGTATATATGTATACTATATATTATATAGTGTATGTATATTATTATATTATACATATACTATTATTATATATACAGTATATATACTATAACATATGTGTATATACTATATATAATATATTGTTATATATTATATATAGTACATACATACTATACATCAGAAAGAAAGACATGAATTCAATTTCTCTGACTGTATTCACTATACTAACCTTCAGAAAAGACTGAACTTAGGACTCTGTCATGACTCAGCTCAAGCACAACTTGTGAAAAATCTTTTCTTGTTTCCCTAATTGTTAGCAACTTCTGTCCCAAGGTTACCTTATGAAATGTACACATAGTTCCATATTATCTTTCCCAATGAAATATAAGCTCCTCAAATCCAAAGAGTGTTTTATTTTTATACTTTTTGATGTCAGTATCCTGGAACACAGTTCCTGGAACATAGTAGGTATTTAATAAACATATTTGTATTAATTATATATTTATAATTTATTGTAGATATTTTAAAAATAGAAACACAAGCCCAAATATTGTGTTTTTTAAGCATGTCTGATAGCCTTCATCAAAGTTTAACCAATTTAAATAATGTTTGATATTGCATTTTTCCTGCTGGCTCCGCACTCCTTTGTAAATGTGACAGAGAATATAGGGGAAAGGGCAGGAAATGTGGGAAAGAAAACATGGAATAGAGAGAGAGCGAGAGAGGAAGAGGAATGGCAGAATAAATGAGAAAGAGAAGAGGGAGGAAGGGAGAGAGAGAAACATTAAGAAAAACATTCAAAGACAGAAACAGGATAGACCGAGAAAAAAGAAAAAGAAAGTGGATAGGGAGGGAGAGAAAAGCACCAACTTACCTTCATGTATGAATATACATATACATATACATATACATATACATATACATATACATACATATATATGTATATGTATATGTATATTCACTCATTTGTACACAAAATCTTTCATTTTGACTTAATGGTCTGTTGTCTTTTATTTTAATTCAATCTCTCTAGTGTAACTTTTAATGCTTTCTATACATCCCAACAATTCAATCTAGAGTCAATGAAATAAAACCATGATGACTCTCAAAGAGTTTAAGATTAATGCAGGAGGAAATTACCTTGGTTAGTCATGCCTATTTTTATTAGGAGTTTGAAGTTTGCTTTTTGCTGAGGAAGTGGTAGGAGCTTGATTTGAAGCCAAGACAGTGGGTTATGTTGTGTGATTTGCTTTTTAATTACTGCATAAAAGAAGATAAATATGCCACCTAAAGAATTGTGTTACTATATGTCATATCAAGTAATGACTAAATATGATGAAGTATTCGTGTGCTTGGAAAACTGACACAACTCTAATTCCCACACAGCCACCAGATTATGTCATATAAACAAATGTGTTGTTTTTGCTACAGAAACACTGAAAGCATTTCTGTGTTTTTATTCTAAAGTATTATTTATTTATTTTTTTTATTAATTTTTAACATTCATTTTAAAATTTTGAATTTTAAATTCTCTTCCTTACTTTAGTTTCTCACCCACCCATTGAGAAAGTAATATTATATCATTATATCTGTGAAGTCATGTAAAATATATTTCCATTTTAATCATGTTGCAAAAATAAAAAGAAGAAAAATCAAGAAAATAAAAATGTTTCATCAATTTTCTCTCTGTAAATAGATATTTTTCATTAGTTCTTCAAAATTAATGTGGATCAGTGAATTGATCAGAGTAACTAAGTTTTTCACAGTTGATCATTATAACAATATTGCTGTTCCTGTGTGCAATGTTCTCCTGGTTCTGCTCTTTTCACTTTGCATCAGTTCATATGAGTTTTGTCAGGTTTTTTTTAAATCCACTCCCTTTATCATTTTCTTACATCACAATAGTTTTCCACACAATCATATATTACAACTTGTTCAACCATTCATCAACTTATGGATAAATCCTCAATTTCCAATTCTTTGCTACCACAAGAAGAGCTGCTATATATTTTTGTTTATAAAGGTAGTTTGATTTTATCTTTTTGAGATATATACTTAGAAGTGGTATTGCTGGGGACAGCTAGGTGACTCAGTGGATAGATCACCAGCCCTGAACTCAGGAGGACCTGAGTTCAAATTTGGTCTCAGACACTTAACACTTCCTAGCTGTGTGAACCTGGCCAAGTCACTTAACCCTAATTGCCTCAGGGAAAAAAAAGTGGTATTGCTAAGTTAAAAAGAAGTCTTTTGTTCTCCAGAATGATTGGGACAGTTCACAACTTCACCAACAATGCATTAGTGTACATTTCCCCCTTATTTTCCCCTCCATCATTTGTTATTTTCCTTTTCTGTCATGTTAACCAATCTGATAGATTTGAGGTATAATCTCAGGTTCAATTTAATTTGTATTTCTCATATAATTATAAATAGATTTGCTTTATTCTAAAAACTGGCAGTTTTTTACCCTTTATTGATTGGAAAATATCAAAGAACACCTTTTTAATAGAAGCTCACATATTGCAGCCATGAATAACTATCTACATAAGCACATAATAGCTTTACAACACCAAAAAATGCATCACATTGTGAGTACTTGTCATTGTTGTCTTAGAATGCATAATGGGCTCAGTTCAGTTCTGTCTTTTTCATGAAATGAACTGGGCATTCATTTTATTAGATAATAATAAATAAAATAATAAATGTGGTGGAGGACACTAAGCCATTCATGAGAAACCCAGAGGATCACATATTGACTTGGAAAACAAATTCCTAACATTATGTAAGTTCCACTATATTTTCATTTATTTTGTTAAATATTTCCTAATTACATTTTTATCTAATTTAGGCTGTACTCTGGAGCATTGTTGGCTGCAATGCCACATAATGCTTACATATCTTATTTGTCTTCCAACATTGTATTTCATGTGGGTGGTTACAGAAGTAACTATTATATAACTTTATACCTCCATGATGTTCAAAGGAATACTTTATGCATCCTAGGTGCTCAAGAAATATTTCCTTGAAAAAAACTATTGCTATTTATTTTGTAACTAGTATTTTCCAACCAATATATCAGTTATTTAATAATATTGATTGTTTACTCTGGCAAGGCCAGTTTTCTCACTCCAGAATCTCAGAGCAAATAAATTTGCTACTTTCCACTAGTACTAACAAATTAAATAAGAAGTTTTCTAAAGTACCTAGAGATATAGAGGGTTGGACAAGATGATCTCCAAGGCCTCTTCCCCCTACATCATTCCAGGGCTATGACTATTTTGATGCCTGTAAAAATCGTCACAGTATAGTTGCTATAGGAACAACCAGACTAAGCTAAGTTCTCAGTCAGGTAATATTAAGGGAATTGTAGGATCTAGTTCACTTCTGTCTTGTAAGAAAACTTTATTCAATTATTGGAATTCTGAGAAAATTTTATTTCATTGTTTGAACCTAGCCCTGCATGACTGAGAAGAAGCTTGACCACCTCTACCTGTTGCTAAGAGACCCTTAATTAAGGACATAGGTTATGCTTACCAGAAAGTCAGTCAGATGCAAGTACTGATACCAGGAGTTTTCTCACAATCATGCATCTCAAGCAACCCATGTGTCTTATCTGAAACCAGCCCCATACTAATTAATCACTTACTGTTTCCTTATTTATTTGTTTGTTTTACTGAATACAGATACTTGGAGAAACATGTGAAGGGAGAAAGCTGTTTTCAGATTTCAGTAATTGTTAGTTCTTCCCCTCCCACTTGGAAAGCCTCTATTTTTTTTCTAATTAGAAATTGAAGGGGTGGAGCCATGGTGGCGGAGATCAGACAGGATTCTCTGTAACCTCCTCTAACCTCCCCTCAAACCAACAAAATATGAAGCCTCTAGACTGATTCTGAAGCAAAAAAATCCACAATATCTAGAATCG
>JAJPUD010000318.1:282413-471447 GCA_023553655.1 Myrmecobius fasciatus
GTCACTCATATGTTTTGCAAATAAAAAGCTTTATTAAAAAAAAAAAAAAAAGAAATTGAATTACCTAATACTGTATCCTGGTTTATATCATGTTAATTATTTTAATGCATAAAAAAATCTATCTCCCCCTGTATTTGAGATCCAGTGACAAACTGAGGTCTGGTACTGATATGTCATATAATTGACGTGCATTATTATTTAATAAATTTATTTGTTTGGAAGTTTGAACCTCTTCTCAGTTATTTCAGAATTCATCCTTTTTAGTGTGCACAATTAACTCAAAAGCAAGTCATTCATCAAGACAGTAAAAGAAGAATGCTAGCGACAAAACATCTCTCCCCATTTATAGATACAGCTCTCCCCAGCGGGGGAAAAAGAAAACAAGAACACTTAACTAAAAGTAACCAACCAATGTCTTTTGCTTTTCCACTAAGGATCTTTGTGACCTCAATTTTTTCACTCATTAAATGAAAGAGTTGAATTAAACATTCTTTGGTCATAAATTAATCCATAAATTTTTTCATTAATTGTCTTCTGGAAAACTTAGCAAAAGAAATCACCTCTTTTGTTGTTCAACATTTGATTAGGTCCCTGATTAGGGGACCTGTTTCGAGAATTGTTCTAAAAGTTCATTTGCAAAAATATTCCTTGCCTCCAAGAAGCTCACATTCTGAAAGGGACAGACATATTAGGTGGTGGTGACAAGGAGAAGTATTTTGGTTTGGAAAATTGCAAAGATAATGAGGGAACCATGAGGGAGTAGATTGACAAAGCAATGGCAGTGTTTGGTTTGATTATGTCTTCAGAAATCAAAATGGGAGATTGGGGATTGTTGGTGTTGAAGATGGTACTTGAGGTAAACTTTGAAGGAAACCAAGGATTGTGAGGGATAGAAAGAAGAAGGGGATCTTTTCCAGATAAAGGAAAGTATGGAGACTGGAAAGGAATGGTAGGGCATATGGAAAAGCCAGCAAGTCAACATGGCTAGACTATATGAAGAATAAGATTACAAAGATATTTTGGAATAAAATAAAATACTTTCTAATTGATCCAGAGATAATAGGGAGCCAATGATATTTATTGAAGAGAGGAGTGATATGGACAAACCTGCACTTTAGGAAAATTACTTTGTTGACTGGGTAAAGGACTGATCAAAGAAGGGCTAATCATAAGGAGATTTTTTCCCTCATACATGATACCAATATTTCAAATACAGGAAAAACATATTTGTACCTAAATAACAGGCATGATAAATCAGAAATGATTGAAAATTGTGTCTATGTAAATATGAATTTAACATAAATAATTTCTATTCCTTGAATTACTGAAAACCTAAATTTATTTACATGGGAGGAAAAGGGGTAAAAGTATGGATGAATGCAGCAAAAGACTAAACAGGACTAAAATATCTCATGATAATTCCTTTGGAATTCCCAAAAGTTTATTGTCAAAATGATTTTTAGAATTTTGAAACCATCTCATTGGTTACTTTATGACTCATTTGAAGCTCACACAAATAATCTCCCTCATCTTTAGCTACAAGTCTCAATCATCTGTGTCAGTGAAAAAAAAGTCAGAAAACTAGTTGAGTTCATAAGTAATTCCCAAACCGATCATCATTCTTGAACTTCTCCTTAAAATAAAGGTCCAACAATACTAATCTTGGTTGTAGATTATGACTTCTAGTCATAGAACTACAATTTCAGAGAATTAAGTTAAGAATAACACAAAGGGAAACAAAAATATTTGGTAGGTATGAATAGGCTGTAAAAGATTTAAAATAATGTAGGATAAGGAATTAGTGGATAAAAGAATGAACAGAAAGTATTTATTAAGTGCTCAGTAGATATAGTACCAGGGAAACAAATGGAAAAATGAGTCCCTGTGTTCAAGGAGCTCACATTCTAATGAAAGAGACAGCACATATAGAAGGTTTCCATTGCAATTCACATGGAAGGATTATTAAAGGAATATCATTAAAGAAATATATGACCAAAATGATAATATAGGCTAGCCACAATGTGAAAGTAAGAATAATTGATGCACAGGGAAGGTACTGTGCTATATTAGCAGTTGCACAATATAAAGAGAATCCAGGGAAGGCTCTGGCAAAACAGGTAGGCATCCTTCAGTGAATTTATGGGAAGGAACATGTGAGATTTACACAAGATGAGCAGGCATGGATTTTCAACAGTCACAGGTGAAATCAGGAATTCAATGGAGTTATGAAGCATTTTTAGACAATATCTCTGCTAATTAACTAAATCATATCTCAGATGGACCAACAAGGAGGAAAACTGCCTCCATTTAGATTAATTTCCTTCATTTTTCTCTGATTTGCCTCTTTTTAGTAGATGTGCTAATGATCAACTATATAGTCAAAATGCAGAGCATTACGGAGGACTCACAAGGGGGCTGGGATATACAGAAATTATGCATTTGCCTTGAATGAATTGTCTTTTAATTAGAAGTCTAGCAAGAATCTCCTTTCCTTTAACCCACGGCTTGTCATAGCATCTGTGCAACCTATTCTTACGGATGGCACAGTGCTGCCCACTGAAAAGGTCAGTGGAGTTCAGAAGCACAAGCAAGTTCTCCATCAGAGAAAAAAACACCATCAGAGATGACAGAAACCTCCTTTACAACGAATGTTGTTCACGATATTTGAGAGAGTGCCACCCACAGACAAGATGGCAGTTGGTATACTGCACTGTGCTGCTGGCTAGAATCAAAGCAGCATTCCTATGGCCTGAAAGGCATTGACTGTCTTAGGAATGAAGCCCAGTACCCCTTGATTCTTTGAGCTTTAAATACTATGGAAGTGGAATCAGTTGCTTTGTACAGGCACCTACATAATTTTGATCCCAGGTGTTCCATTATTTGGGGGCTCTCATTCCACTACCATTCCCCTCCTCCCATTTCTTCTCCCTTTCATTTCACTTTTTACCTAATATTGAAAATGGATGAAAGTGAGCTAGCTCAGTCAGACCAGAGCAAGGAATAGCTGAAGCCTATGAAATGGTATCTCTGCCTTACAAAACTCTGTCAAACTGCCCCAGTTCTGGTGGGCTATGCCTTGTCCCTCTGCCTCCTCTCAGAACCTGCCACATAGCTAATATAAGTGTGGTTTTTCAAACCTGGATCAGATCTGTACTACCAGGAAGACACTGGAGACCCACACCCCACCAAAACCTAGTTCAACAGCAGTAACATCTATAATGTTTGAATACAGGTCTCTAGGGGTGAAAGGAGAGTGGATTAGCCCACTGCTCTGCCTTGCCCACAGCATCGTATAATATTAATTAGTCACCTTCTTTATTATTCAGTCAAAATATACCAGACTGAAATAAATTACATTCTTAGCACATATTTCACACCCCTGGATCAAGTCTTGCAAGGGTTTTCTTTTATTATTTATAAGATCATGTGCTGTCTTCCTGCTGAAATGAGATGGTCTGCATGAGGAAAAAGGTAAAAGAAATGCAGAGGAATGAAACAATCAGATATTCCCTAATGATATTTAAAAATAGAAATTTTGCTAGTGTTACATACAGCATGTTCCATCTTTTGAGATTTAATGGCTCTCTTGTGGTTTAATGGAGAATTACTTTCAGTAATTGATTATTAAAATTTAAAATTGCTAACCATCTTCATTATTAGATGAGCGAACATGTTATCCTTGTAATTAAAAAGGCCTGAAACTCACTTTCATCCTGTTGACAGAATGGGCAGACAGTCTCAGCACTCACACTTGATCGTTTTAGGCTTCTTGTTTGACAAAAATAGCCAGCTAGTCATTTGATGATGAAAATGCAGAACATCCACAGAGACTGAGGAGAAACTATAATGAACAAATAATAATAATAATAAAAAGCCTACAAGCTAATTAAAGCTTTCAGTCCTGACTCATTAAATGCCATGCATCACTTACATACTATTTCCCTGTGCTCTACCCAGGTAAAACAAG
Source organism: Myrmecobius fasciatus (assembly GCA_023553655.1). Classification (NCBI taxonomy): domain Eukaryota; kingdom Metazoa; phylum Chordata; class Mammalia; order Dasyuromorphia; family Myrmecobiidae; genus Myrmecobius; species Myrmecobius fasciatus. The sequence goes on from JAJPUD010000318.1 coordinate 286,381, forward strand.
GCAATGTCATATTTTTCTTGACTTGCTAAATGGACCTTCACCATCCATCAAAACCTCTTCTTTTTCATTTTTTATGGTATTTGTCTTTCCTTGATCCACCTTCAGTGCTATCCTTGGCAAACTCTTAATGTAGAATCTTACTCTGTGGTAAAGCCCTGGAAGAATGCAACTTGATGTTCCTTCTCTCAAGCATTTTTAACCCTTGTCAAGACTCCTTCTTTTGATCATGTCAGAGGCTCAAGCCTAGAAGAATAATAGTATTTTAAAGTCAAAAAGAATGTCAGCAGCCATCTACTCCAGCTCTTAACCAAAAAGAATTCCCAAGACAACAAACAAGATAAATGATTCTCTCATTACTGTCAGACTCAAATAGAAATGAGGGGAAGCACTAAACCTTACATGGATCCCTTACTTAGAAATCCACATATTAGCATTTTCTATGTTCTATTGTATTTTTGCCTAGTTTGTTAAATATTTCCCAATTACATTTGAAACTCAGTCAGATTACATATTGGAGTGTTCTAACCTCAATGCAACAGTGTCTGACACCTTAGTTCTACACTATGAACACCTTCAATGAATAGAAACCTACTACTTACCAAGGTAGCTCACTACCATTAGGAAATAATTCTAAGATAAATTCTTATCTTAATGGCCCCAGCATTCTTCTTATGCTTCTCTTAACTATTTCTATAAATCCTCCTTAGAAAGTCCAGAAAATTTGAGGGCAAGAGAGAAGAAGTTAAACATTCATTATATCCACGTACTGACTGGGAGATTGAGGCTCCTGGCAAGGTTATCTCAACATAACAGAAGATTTATTTTGTGAGCACTATAAGACTCTGTAATTTCCCAAAAGAATTTATTACAATCTGACACCTATCTATTAAAAGAGGAGAAATTTCTAAATCTACACTGTAATTAAAACTCAAGCAAGATAACAATTAGGATATTGAAGGAAGTTATAAGGAGGCATCCAAAAATAAGTTTTTATAATAAAGTTTTCCTTTGATCATTGGTGAAAACTTATTTGATATCAATTTTGGCACTTTATCTCAACCATGTAAATTGGAATAAAGATTTTTCACTATACTATTTTCTTCAGCTTTTAGCTGAGATAAATGATACTTCCTACTTTCATTTCTCTGTGAAAAGCTATTGAGTAAAAAACTTAAAATTCTAAAACAGAGTAAGAAATTATTGATTTGAAATTATTTCCTTTAAGACGCAACTCAAAACTTATCTCAAGGATGTCTTCAACAACAGTATAAACACAAATATTCCAAGCAGAGTGATGGGTTTTCTAAATAGAATAACTGATATGAAAACACAGAAAACTCATTGACCAACTCTAATATTATTTAATGGAATGTAAAGAAAATGGAAGGAAGCAAGAACAGTTAAGGAAAGATAAATAGAAAATTATGGCATCATCCTATAAGAATTAAGTTATGAACACTAAGGAAACAAAGATTAATTAATGCTTAGGAGAACAAAATATGTTTTTGATTTATTTAGATGATGTTGAAACAAAAGGAATCTTAAAGAAAGGAATATTATGCAGGATAATGATAACAGACCACAAAGAGATGGAAGATTTACTTTACTCTTCTTTGACTACTCTTTTTGTTGGCAAGAAAATGATCTCTAAGTTGAGGGTAAAATAAAAATGTTTAACAGATATAGGAAATATAAGATAATAATAATAGATAACACATAGCTTTGAGATTTGAAAATTTCTTTATAAATACATTTATACATTCTCCCAACAATCCCAGAAAATGTTTTATTATTACCCCATTCTACAAATAGCAAACTTGACACAGGCAGAAGTTAAGTAACTTGCTGATAGTCACACAGTTAGTAAGTGAAATAGGCCAAATTTGAACTCACATTTTTCTGACTTGAGGTCCATTGCTCTCTCTATGGCACTAGCTATTTGCCTTACAGATCAATAAATTGGAATATGGTAATAAAGTAGATAACTTCCCCAATAAGTTCAAGTAACCAAGTATAACTGAGATATAGTCTTAATGTAATAACAATAACAACTATAATAATGATGATAGATGTGATTGACTAATGTTAATGATCTTTGAAAAACTATGAAATGAAAATGTGTTAAACCATGAGTAGTAATTAACGAATCAACCCAGAGGGAGGTCTCTAATGGGAATCTGTCCTTTGTCCTATGCTATTCAACATTTTCATTACTGACTTAAAAGAAGGGATAGATACCACATATTAAGATGACTCAAAGCTATTGATATAATATACATGATGTGTCATAGTGATGATGCCAAAGGGTCTCAACAAGGTGAAAAGAGAAGCAGACTCCAATAAAATAAGGATATATAATTAGTAGAGATAACTCTATAAGAAATCATATGAGTAAGGGTCATTTTGGTAGATAACAGAGTCAATATTAGTATTTGTGAAATAAATGTTTGGAAGAAAAACTTGAAGAAAAGGACTTGATAGACATCTTCAATTACTTAAATGACTATCATATAGAAAGGATTCTTTTTTTTGCCCAACACCAGGGGCCTGACCTATGAGCAATGAGTGAAATTTGCTGAAAGGCAGATTTTGGCTGCATACAAGGAGGAAAATCTTCCCAACAATTATAACTATAAAAGAATATACTATTTGGGAGTTAATCCATTCCCTACCATCAAAGATATTTCCAGAGAGAATATATAGCTAATATTCATATAGCCCTTTATAGTTATACAGCATATACATAAATATAACATATTTATATATACTATTTATGCTTTAAATTGCATATAGCAAAACACCATGCCCCCTCTGATCCTCACAAAAACTCCGCAAGGTAGGCACTATTGTTATTTCCATTTTATAGATAAGCAAATTGAAGCAAACAAAGTTCAATGACTTGTTCAGAGTCACATAGCTAGTAAGTTTCTGAGGTAAGATTTGAACACATGTGTTCCTAACTCAAAGGCCAACTATTTCCAGTGACACTGGAAATATTATAGACACAACTTCTGCTCAGGAACAGATTGGATTACATGATCTCTGAAGTCTTTTCCAATTCTGTGATTATACCCATCCTGCTTTGATAACTTCTTCATAGAACAGATAGTAGTTAAGTTTATACAGAACTTTATGGTTAAATACACATTATGTCATTTTATCCTCAATATAGCTCAGGAAAGGAGAGAAAGAGCATGAATACTTTTTCTCTTTTATGCCCTTTATTCTATTTATTTTATGCTTTATTCTCTTTTCTGGTTCAAAGACCTTAAATGTCTTTGTCAAGATCACACACACACGTAAATATCTGGGACAGAATTCAATCCTGATCATCTGACTTACAGTCAAATGCTTTTTCTGCTTCTTTAAGAAAAAAATCCTGCTCTCCTCTGAAGAGTCCTATAAGAGATTATGAATTGTTCATTTTCATATCCTAGGACACCAAATGCATAAAACTAAAATTGAAAATAAAATCACTAAATCATGAATGTAACACACATATTTTTTCCATTCATGGAAATAGTTGCTATTTCTAGTATTTATCACTTACCTTAGCTTTCCTATCAAGCTATCATAGTCAATTAAGGAATGAAGTGGAGTAAAATGAAGTAGAATGACAAGTAGTATAGGGATTTTCTGGTGGATTGTGCCTCCTCTGAGTGAGAAAAAATATTATGAAATTCCTTAATCACTTTTCCTGCTAATCTTTCTAGAAGAAACTGAAATAGATATTTTCTAGAGATATTGTATAGGTGATTCCTATATAAGAAAACATTTTAGCAACGCAAAAGGAGGAAAATCTTCCCAATGATTATAACTGTCCAAAAATGGAATATGATAATGTGGAAGGCAGTACATTCCCCATCATCAGAAATGTGCTAGGAGAAACTAGATAGCTAACATTTACATAGCCCTTTAAAGTTTGGAAAACATTGTCATATGCACTTGATACCTCCTGAGGTTTACAACTCTTCTGTGCTTATCCTGGGAATTTCTTTAGGGCATAAGTTGGACAAAATAGTCAATAACACTAAGGTGTTTTCCAACTCTCAAATCCTGTGATTCCGTTACTTTTCCTTTTTTGCCTCTAAGCATAGTATCATTCCAATAGGAAATAGAGTGAGAAATCAACTTCCTATATCATGGGTAGAGCAGAAAAGATAAGTGTGAGAGATCAGATACCAACCCAAAATCTAAGTCTTTAATCCCAAAGCAGCTATGTAGGCTAAAACAAAGATTTCAGAAGCAAAACAAAGAACGAGGAAGCAATGTGCTGTCCATGGTCCTGAAATTAACTCATTGGCAAATGAGATGTTTTTCTCTGGTCCTGGTACTTCCCCAGTTCCTTGTGGACTGTGTACTTTGGACTACTCGTGCTCATTATGCATTCCTCAACTGCCTTCTAAGTAATATTTATTTTTTATCTTTTAAGAGATTGTAGCAAGAGTTCTTAACCTGGAGTCCATGAAATTAGTTTTTAAAATATTTTGAAAACTATTGTTTTTATTTCCTTTATATTACTAAGTATTTTAGTTTATGTTCTTAAAAACATTATTCTCAAATTTTTATAGTCTCTGCGGGAATAACAAAGCAGCCCAAGAAATAAAAAGGTTAAGAATACCTGGATTATATAGTTTATATGGCTCAAAGCCATTCGATGATATTAGCAATTCTTTTTAAATAAAGGCCTTTTTCATAGAGAAATTTCAGTTCTTTAAAAGAGCTCTGTGGTTTACTAAAGGTAACCAAGGCATTCTCCTCCTGCTCATTTTTAGAGCTAATGCATTTTTCCATTGGCAGTATCTACCCAAGAGACAGACTGACTACCCATATACATACAAACACATATATAACTTTTGAGGTCTTTTCCTACTCTTTGATGCTGTGATTAAACCCAACTCTGCTTTGATCAGTCCTTCATGCAACAGATAGTAGCTAAGTTTATACAGCACATTATGGTTATATGCATATTATATCATTTTTATCCTCAAAATAATTCAGGGAAGAAAGGAACATGATTTTTTTTTGTTTTATGTTCTTTATTATATTTATTTTATACTTTATTCTCCATATAGACATATCTATGTATATATATTTATATATGTATGTTTGTGTTTGTATGTGTGTGTGCATACATATATATGTATACATATACACTAACAAGACCTATAGATTCTTTATCTAACTGCATACCATAAAGTGAACAATAGGCATTCTAAATCCATTAGATTTTCCTAAATGGATGACTGGAACAAGAAATCACAAATTAAATCTAAGAAGTTTTAGAAAGGTTAAGGGTTTGATGCCATCATAGTTATTTGTAAACCATTCATAAGGAATATCTTAAGACTTCACTGTAAGTGGCAAAAAATATTGTTGAGTTGCAAAGGTGACTAGAATTGATCTTCAAGTCAAAGAAGCATCAGAGTAAGATTCTTTGAGGATTTTAATTGTCAGATATTTAAAAATGTCAGATTGTCCCATTCAGCCTTTATAATATACAAAGGTTGGGTAGGTTTATGGACATCTTCCCTGATATTATCTTATATGGAGACTCAGTCTCTTCATCTAACTATAACTAACTCTCAGCAGTTCTCTGAAGCACTTGCAGCTAAAATACTTGGTTGTATCATATACAACATGCCTTGCTTGAGAAATATTAGCAATCTCCTCAGTAATGCATTGTTCATAAGATAAAGTCCAAGGACCAAGGTTTGGAAGAATATTTGATCAAAATCAATAGTTGTTTTTAAATGAACAAACAAAACCTGGACATTATTCAAGTTTAATCACTGTACCCTTCACCTCACCTATTTATTTTTTAACCTTTTCACAAAAATCAGTAAATCTGCTTTTTCCACGGTGAGATGAAGTTAAGTCAGCATAAAACTGGTGAAATTTCATAGATTTTAAAGTGTTTACTTAATATCACCTTTCCAGTTAGAGTAAAATCCAAACCAATTTTTGTAGACTGACATGTATAAGACAGGTACACAATGTGTGTGTGTGTGTGTGTGTGTGTGTGTGTGTGTGTGTATGATTTCACAATGAGATATAGGAAAAGCCTTGGATTCAAGACCAGTAATCTAGGGTTCAAATACTGGCCTGACTATTTAAAATTGATGTGAACTAATGCAAGTCATTTTTTAAAAATAAGATCATAGATTTGTAGGGGGGGAGATTGTATGTCATTCTGTCTAAGTCTCTCATTTTACAGATAAGGAGACTGCAACCCAAAGAATTTAAATAACTTTGCCAAGGTCAAATACACACATACATACACACAATATTTGGAATATTCAAAATAGGAATCATAAGTGAGTAATTTTACAATGTATTTGGCATGACTGATGAGACTGACACCACTTATATACCGCATGTAACTTTTGAGATACAAACCAGTTTGGCTCAAAGAGCTGAACTAGAGAATCCAGAGCTTGTATTCTATGGCAGAAAACATCAAAATAGAAGCAGAATAGTTGCAGCAGAATAAATGTGTTATTTATGATCTCTCTATATTGGTAAATTATCCTATTCCCAAATGACTTTCAGATGACTGGAAGTCATTGGTCTTTTATCAAGTTGATCATTTCAGCAAAGGGATGTTTTTTCTCTTCTAATTTACAAAGGATGAATCCTAAGTATATAAAGAGCTGCATATCAACCTAGTTCTTACTGTCCAAAGAAACCAAAACAAGCCAGGAAAAACAGATCAGCAGCATCAGTGTCCAAAATGGAATTGGATTCTGGATTCTGATATGGTAATGTCTCCCTAGTGAATTATTTCACTTTTCAGTCCCTGTTCTCTCCTAAGTTATCACTAATTACAATAATTCCACATAATTTACTGAATGTGCTCCACTTCTGCCTTAAAGTAGCCACCCCAACTCAGATCATTAAATTAAAGTTCTAGTCATCAATAAAGATGCTTTTATCCTGGAAAAACTTGAAAAGCTGAAAGAGTTGATTACAGTCAAGTTGAGGTAAGGCAAAAATATTGCTGGGGTTACATTGATATTTCCTTAACAGAAAATTCTGTCTCCAGTGCAAATGAATCAGACACATCTATTGTAGAAGGAAAAAAATCTGAAAAGTAGTTGTAAGATGAACTTCAGGTGTTAGATACTTGTGTACAGATTTCCAAATCTAATCATCTCAAAATGAGTCCTGACCCTCAAATTTGATGTTTTGTGAAGATAAAAAGAAGATGGATCCTATTTAGATGGTTGTCAAACATCTATGAAATGACCTTGTGTTAGACTGACCTTTACAATGGTCAGCACTATAGCATCCATTAAGACTAGGAGTAGTATTATAGACAGGGGCAAATTTGCAACAGAAATAACTCCATTAAAGTATGAAAATACATTAGAAACAATAGGAATTAATCTTAGAATAAAAAATTTCTCAAAGAACTTATCCTGAAATCAGCAAGAAAAATAACTCTGAACAGCTATTTCAGTGTTACACCTTCAAGTGATATATGACTTACTTCTCATATTTTTTCTACTGCTTGGAAATGAGGCAAGTATACAACTGCTTTTACCCAGTGTTTGAAATAAATCTAACCAAAGCTAGATGGTGATGCAAACCAGAACTAAAACATTTCTTACTTACCCAACTAATAAATAGTCTGTGATCAGACAGTTTTCAGATGAAGAAATTAAAGCTCTCTATGGTTATATGAAAAAATGCTCTAAATCATTGTTGATTAGAGAAATGCAAATTAAAACAACTCTGAAATGCCAACTCACACCTATCTGAGTGGCTATTAATACAGAAACAGCAAATGATAATTGTTGAAAAATATGTGGGAAAATTGGAACACTAATGCATTGTTGGTAGAATTGTGAACTGATCCAACCATTCTAGAGAGCAATTTGGAACTATGTCCAAAGGGCTATAAAATTGTGCATATGCTTTTATCCAGCAATATCAATACTAGGTCTGTATCCTTAAGAAATAATTAAAAAGGGGAAAGGACTCACATGTTCAAAAATATTTTTATATTGGCAAATAATTAGAAATTGAGGGGATGTGCATCAAATGGCAATTAACTAAACAAATTGTGGTATTTGTATATAATAGAATGCTATTGTGCTATAAGAAATGATGAGCAGGCAGATTTCAGAAAAATCTAAAAAGGTTTACATGAACTGATGCTGAGTGAAGTGAGCAGAAAAACCAAAAGTACATTGTACACAATAAAAGCAACTTTGTGTGGTAATTAAGTATGATAGACTTAGCTCTTCTTAGTAATACAATAATCTACAATTCCAAAAGATTTGTGATGCTATTCATAAACAAAGAGCTATAAAGTCTGAATGCAGATCAAACCATATTATTTTCACTATTTTTCTCATGGTTTTCCCTTTTTCTTATTCTTCTTTCACAACATGACTAATGAGGAAATATATTTTAAATAATTATATATGTATAGCCTATCTTGGATTGCTTGCTGTCTTGGAGAAGAAAAGGGAGGGAAGGGAAAATATTGGAACTCAAAATCTTACAAAGGTTTATGCTGAAAACTATGTGAACACATAATTGAAAAAAATAAAATACTGCTAAGTATTAAAAACCCCTCCAAAATATAGCTTAAAGGCAAATTTCCCTTAAGAGAATGGAAAAGATAGATTTATTTTTAGTATAGTTAATTGTGACTTTTAATGGAAATTTTTAGAAAGATGTTTGAATTGGGCATCATAATTTATTAAGCATTATTCTCTTTTAAGGCACATTAACAAAATGTTGGTGGAGATAATAATTGATTCAGTAATTCTGGAAAGCAATTTGAAATTATGCTTCCAGGGGCAGCTAAGTGGGGCAGTGGATAGAGAACTAGCCCTGAAGTCAGGAAGACCTGAGTTCAAATCTGATCTCAGACACTTAACACTTCCTAGCTGTGTGACCCTGGGCAAGTCACTTAACCCCAATTGCCTCAGCAAAAAGAAATTATGCCTTCAAAATTACTAAAGAAAGAAAAAAGGAATGAAGAAAGAGAAAAAACCCACACATAAAGCAATTTGTACCAGCTCTCTTTTGGGTAACATAAAATGAGAAATTAGGAGTTTGACTATCAATTAGGGAATGGTTATACAATTTTTGATATTGTATACCAAATTTGATATTTTCATGCTATTTGGGAATAGTTTCATAGAACCCTCAGAAGACATATAAGATGACACAAAGTAGAATAAGCTTAACCAGGAGACTAATGTATACAAGAATGCCAACATTATAAAAATAAACAACTTTAAAAGAATTAAGAATTCTAATCAATGCAATGGCCAACCATGACTCCATAGTACCAATGATGAAGAAACTTAACCCACTTCCAGAGAGTTGGACTGAATATGCAGAATGAGATACACATTTTGTACAAGGCCAACACAGAAATTTGTTTTATTTGATTATGTATATTTTACCAGGGCTTTATTTTCCTTTTTTCAGTATGCATATTGAAAAGAAATGGGAAGAAGAAAAATAAAATTTTAATTGAAAAAAATGTAATTTTAAAGACAAGTATATTGTTTCTGAGATCCAGATGGAGAGGTAGTTTCTATATATCCTTTGGCATTTTTCTATTTTTTCATTTTTCTAATTGTCCTCATAAATAAATTTAGTAACAATTCTGTTCTTAAACTTTAAACTAGTGTAAATTCAAATTCAAATGTCAACAAGCGAGAAAATCAGAGATAACTAACAATCAATATTTTTATTCCCTCATCAGTGTTTAATGTCACTTATTCTTCTTTTAACTATCTCCTTTCTGTAAATTTAATTCATAGATATGTTCATTCTTGCATATAAAAGTTTGATAAATTGGTTTTATTGTAAATTTTAATATGCCAACAAATGTTATTATGTCAAAAAGGGTATCACTCAAGAACAGGGTTACATCTCATAGGAGCAGTTCAGTCTAGTTTCACCTTCTATCCAATAACAGAATGCCTACAAAATATCCAGCTATATTTCCAAGGATTTTTTTCTGATTTTAACCTTGATTTTTGCACTAATATAGATTAACTGAGTTTTCTCAAGAAACTGGAACCAGCATGGCACTCTAAATTGTGATTTGTTATCACCTACTGCTTTTTTGGTTATCATAATCATAGCCAGCATGCAAAGCATGTATGACACAACAAAAGATTGTCCCAATTCATAAAATTTATTGTTTTTGTTTTGGTTTTGCCTGTTCTGCTGACACACTTCATCAAGTTCTCTTGTTGATAAGCTTGGTATAAGTTAATTTGGACAGTGAGCAACGTGATGGGAAACATTTTCATTATTATCAAGTACCTATCACTCCCTTACTACCACAATCCAATCCCCTGTGGAACAGATTTCACCTCTCAGTCATAAAATAGGTTCTCCCAAGTGAGAAGGAGCACCATATCTCCCGAGAGAAGTAAGAGGCAAAAGAAGGAAGCAGACCTTGAGTTCGCAATAAGCTAGGGATATGAACTATGACCCATGGCTCATCAAAGATTGTTTTGTTTCTGGGGAATAACTTTCCTCCTCAAAAAAGGGCCCTTTACAGTTTTTGCCTACATTTTAAAGTTAGTTCAAAAGGCTTGTATTAATTGATCAATTTAGATTGTGTGTGAAAATGACAAACGGAACATCATTTTGAGTTTAAAAAACTTTAGCACCCACCAATTATCTAGTAAACATAACATTGTGGCTAGAATTGCACATCGAAAGAACAGTATCTTTTATAAATTAAAAAGTAGCCAATCTCCATAGTATAACATAAACCTCAAAATTTCTCTGAAGATTCAATAAATTAAACTGTACTATGACCAGACCATTATCACAGACAAAACTGTTGTCCACAATATCCTGGACATAGTACTAATCTATAAAAGTATAAGAGTAATATTTTTGTAGTTATTGCCAGAACAAATATTCACAATCTCCACCTTATGTGGAATGAAAAATGTTCAAAATATGAAAACAGCAGAAAAAGAATCTCAAGACTATATGAAATGGAACAAGGTTCACATAATTCCATCTACTATTTGACTTGTCCTGGGGATGTTCGCAGTGGCCCTACAGAAGATGAGCTCCCATCCTAATCCATTTATTCAATTATAAAAGGCTGTTATTTTATCTACTGGTTCAAATTGTTAACAGAGCATTAATTATAAAAGAATAGTGGAATTATACTGATTTGTTTCAGGACTCTTTTTCTGAACTTCATCAAAAATATCAAAGAGATAAATAGGAAAAAACAGTGATGAGATTTATAATCCCTTACATTTATATAATGCTTTTAATTGTTCTAAGTGTTTTCATAGCTATTGTTATTTCTTTATATAGACCACTGAAGAGCAAACATTGAACAAATGTGATTAAATAAGATTAAATATTTCCACTATGAACATTTGTGGGATACTAGGAAAGGGAAAGTCATTGATGTTTCATATTTGGAGACGGTGGGATCATGACCTCCCACCAAGGTTCTATCGAGTCTGTTTGACCAATCAGCTTTTACCTGACCATATTATTTTTTTCCTCCACCCAGGTCTCACCTTCATCCCTAGAATTCAGTAATGCTGTTTGCAATATTCTATGTGTCAGCATAGACAAAAGTCATCTCTGTGCTCTGGAAATGGCAGAGAGTGAATAATTAACATCAGGCATCAAGACATTGACATGTCATTCACTGGTAACATGGTAGGACGGAATGCCAATAGCACTTTCTAAATATGCCATGGAGGAAGGGATTTTCTAGAGCCTTAATAAAATAGACCCAATACATAATGTATACCGAGGAGCAACTGCTTTCCACCACAAAAGAATGTTAAAATTACAAAAAAGAAAGGAAACCAAAGAAAGTTGTCTATTCATTTTGCAGCCAGGACTGGCCTTAAGAGTTAAAACTAGTAGCCACTATCGCCATGAGATTTGAGGATAATAAGATGAGGGACAATCATCCCTCATCTTTATACATGTTTACAATCCAAGAGGCAGTAATGTCCTGAAAAGAGCACTGACTACATTTGGAATCAGTCTGAGTCTAAGCTCTGACATTTACTAATTGTAGCATTTGTGAACAAGTTACTTAAACTCAGTTTTCTTGTCTGTAAAAAGGGATGATGATTTTTTTATTAGCAACCTTGCAGTGCTGTTGAGACAAAAGAACTTTATAAATATTAGAGTACCATATAGGTATAAGCTATTTTACTTTTGGTTTTAGTATTTCTTTGCATCTTCAGAATCATTTATTAAAATAGAGGGATTTTTTTTCTGAGGGGCTAACACCTTAGGAAAAATAAGTCAACAGAGAGCTGATAAAAATGAACTTCAGCAATGAGACAATGTATAAGTACCTGGGGACCACGGAAATGTGGGGAGGGAGATATTAAGTGGAAAGTTGGAAGACTGTTCAAGATCAATTTTTCCTACATCTACTATTTTCCCAACAGCTCAAAAACAGAAGATCCCAGACTTTGTGAAATAAGGCATCAAATAAGAATATTATTAAATCATAATATCAATTGAAATTAGCTTATTTTAGTACATTAATTACATGTATCATCATCATCAAGGTTCAGCTCAAATACTAACTCCTATGTAAAGTTTTTCATGATCTGTCCAGATGCTAGTGCCTTCCCCACAAAATTATCTGGTATCTATTTTATTTATGTATAGATGCATACATGCTGTTTCTCTTACTCTCAGAATGCAAGCTCCTTGAAGGTAGGGACAGTTTCAAATTTGTCTTTACATCTTTTTGTCCTCCCTCTACTCTCATTTCCATCAAGTAGCAATAACCTGGCACATTGTGGGTACCTAATTAATGCTTATGGTTAATCAGAATTTTATCAAAAGCAGAATTCATTATCTTTTACCCCAAATACTCCCTTCTTCCCATCATCCCTCTACTGTAGAGTGCCAGATTATTGTCTTAGTACCTCAGGCTCCCAACCGAGGGGTCATCCCAATCTTCTCATTCTTTGTCAGCACCCTCATAGTTAATCTGTTGTTAAGATTGTCAGAACATTTCTTGAACACATACTCTTCATCACCTTATTCTTGGATTATTACAATAGGCTGTTGATAGGTCTACCTTGGAGAAGGAAATGGCAAAGCATACCAGTATCTTTTTTTTTTTTTGCTGAGGCAATTGGGGTTAAAAGCTAGGAAATTTTAAGTGTCTGAGGCTAGATTTGAACTCAGATTTTCCTGACTTCAGGGCTGGTGCTCTACCCACTGTACCACCTAGCTGGCAGGGTGAGGAAAGATAGATGAAATATATCTTTTTAAGAATATTCAATCTTACAAAGCTTTCTGTTACAAATTTTTTTCTAATTAAAAAAAATATTCAATCACATTGGACAAAAAAGAACAGAAACCTATGGAAAACTGGAAAATATCTAAAAGGCTATCTAGTTAAAATGTTTGCCTCCCTATCCTTCCAAGTAACTTTCACCTAGTTAGATTAAGTAACTTGCCCAAGATTATACATGAATAGCAAATGTCTAAAGAAGAATCTGCACTCAGGTTCTAGAACTACTGCTCTAAACCCTCGAAATGTTGACTAAGGTTGGACTTTCCACCACAGCACAATTATGATCCTCTTCAATTTCTGCACCAGGAGATTCAGAGGTCACATGAGTGACCTATAACCTTATAAGATTATAAAACCATAGAGATAGTGCTAAGAATCATCTACTCTCTCATTTGATAGATAAGGAAATTAAACTCCAGAAAGGTTAAATGACTTGCTTTAGCATTTATGGGTAGTAAGCAGCAATACTAGGATGAGACCCAGATCCTCTGAATTATTCCAGATTTAATGGTCTTTCCCTTCTTCCAGCCTTCCTTTAAAAAAAATATCCCCATATCCATTACAGGAAATTCAATCAAGATTTAGACTGATCTCTAACTGAGAAGAAAAAATTATCCTATCTTTAAACTCTTAAACTTCCAGGAGGGAGGAGTTTATAAAAATCTAAAACTATGTTTCCAACCAACATGTATGATAACTTCAGGAGGTAATGATTGCAATTAGGTTAAATTGATGTGCAGTAGGAAGATGGGAGATTGTGGTGTAGAAGATTTCAAATCCCCAAACCTTTTACTTAATGGTCATTCCCAGTCAGTCACTCAGTAAATAAATATCTGTTTATCACTTATCATATCCCATGTTGTGCTAAATACTGAAAGCAAATAATTTTTTAAAAAATAAACACCAACTCAAAGCTCTTTCTCTAAGGGAGCATAATTCAAATAGGGGAGAAAATATGTCAATATCCAAATGTCAGTATCCAAATGCATACATACAAGATATATACAAGAGTGGGTAGTAGATATTCTAAAAAGGGAAGAAATAAGCACCTAGCACAGAGGGAATCAGAAAAGGCCTCCTATATAAAGAGTTATTTGACCTAAATATACAATGTAAAGATAAGGGGCAGGACATTCCAGACAGTGGAAAGGTTCCAAAATGAGAGATGGAATCTCCTTGAAGGAACTACAAGTGAGTCTGTGTAAGCTAAATTTTAAAAGTGCATACAAGGGAGTAGGGTGTAAGAAGGATGGGATGGTAGGTAGGGGCCAGGTGATGAAGAATTTCTTTTTTTAATTTTCAATAATATTTCATTTTTACACATACATGAAGATAGTTGACAAAATTTGTTTTTGTAAGATTTTGTGTTTCAAATTTTTCTCTCTCTCTCCCTTATCTTCCCCCTCCCCAATACAGCAAGCAATTTGATGTAGGTTAAATATGTACAGTTCTCTTAAACATATTTCCATTTTTGTCATGTTGTACAAGAAAAATCAGACCTAAAGGGAAAAAATATATGAAAAGAAAACAAAAACAAAAAGATGAAAGTGCTTTGATTCATATTTACTTTCCATAGTTCTCTTTCTGTATGCAGATAACATTTTTCATGATGAAGAATGTTAAATGCTAGAGTTCATATTTTTCTTGGGAAAGTTCCTCAATCTGTTTCAGCCTCAGTTTCCTGCAGAACTAAACAGGCAAATAAGTCTAGATGATCTCTAATATCCCTTGCAACTCTGAACATTTTTTGGAACAAAGTTCTCAGTTACCCCTGAGATAATCTTCAAACACATTTATGGGGACAGCTAAATGATGCAGTAGATAGAGCACTGGGCCTGAAGTCAGGAGGATCTAAACTCAAATCCTGCCTCAGGCACTTAACCCCAATTGCCTTGCAAAAATAAACAAAACAAACAAACATATATGGAAGAAAAAATTTCTTGTTGGAATTTTCAAGTGATTTCATAAATACTGAGAAAATTGTCAAATATAGAATAAATAAATGAATAGATGACAAATAAAAAGATATATTTTAAGTAAGAGAAAAAATATTATTTTAAGTTATAAAATCTTTCAAAATACTATAGTACAATATAGCCAAACCCAAGAGTTTTGCAATCCAAATACAAAAGAGAATTTTGTAATTCTACTCAGGATGCTTGGGTTATCTTCAAAAGCAGCCAACAACTGCAGTTGGATTACAAATTCCCTAAATTCAGTCAAATGAATTGTTTCAATGAGATAATTATTAAACTATTGATCAGTGAGCTGCGTTCTCTGTGTCGATGTCAGCTTCCTTTATCGTGGACAGACTACAGGCTCTTTGTCACCTGTTTGTGTGGCTCCGTCTGCAGCAGCAGAATGTTGGCAGTGTGCCCAGGTGCCACGTGGGAGACCCAACACTTCAAAGTGGCTTTTTCTTTCCCCCTGCGAGTACTTCTCTCTGTCATTACAAGGTTCCCCTGTGCTCCTATCATTACAACAATGGAATCCATAAAACCTAACACAGAGACAAAGGAATATCTTATTGGCAACTAATGAAACATGGAAAGACTACTCAGGCAGTGTAAATAAGAAAGGGCTTTGAACCATTATAAACTACCCACTTATATCCTACCGGCCTGTATTCACCACAGATGGGAGTTACTTTCTTTCCTTAATAAAGATCATAGTATTCCAGCTTTAGGATACTCATATGTCAAAAATCGACCTCATCCAATATCTAATTTGGCATGCAAAGCCTTCCATAATCAAGTTGCAATCTTTTTTTTTTTCAAGTTTCATCTTCCATTGCTCACAGAACAAATTTCCACAGCAATTAGGCTGATCACTATCCTTTAAATGACTTTTAGTTTTCTCATTTGTCTACACTATTGCTTATGTCATCCATTCTTTCTACCTATGTTCCTCCTCATTCTATTCCTTCCATCCAAATTTTATCAGTCTTTCAAGTCACAGCTCAAGTCGCTTAACCAGCTTTCGCTAATCTTGAAAAAGATCAAATATGATCTTTGAATTTATATCTTATATGGAATTTTCTTGGCAATACCACTGTCAATTTCTTCTTCTCAAGTGGATTAAATCAACCAGAAATTAAGTGACTTGTCCAGGATAACTATAGAATGAGTGTATGAGGCTAGATTTAAATTCAAGTTTTCCTGACTCCAGCCCAACTTTATCCAAGACAATTTTTTATGACAGATAATTTATACCATTCCACTTCTCCCTTTCCCTTTTACTCAGTATATTGCTCTATCACTCTTTGATTTTATTTTTTAAAATATTATCAACTTATATCTATGCCCTCTGTCTATATATACTCCTAACTGACCTACTAATGAGAAAGTTCTTATGTATTACAAGTATCATCCTCGCATGTAGGAATACAGCTTAACTTTATTAAGTCCTTTATGATTTCCCTTTCCTGATTATTCCCTTATGTTTCTTGAGACCTCTATTTGAAAGTAAAATTTTCTATCAACTCTTGTCTTTTCATCACAAATGTTTGAAAATCCTCTATTTCATTGAATTTCTACCTTTTCCCCTGAAGAATTAGACTCAATTTTGCTGGGGAGATGATTGGTGATTATAATCCCAGCTCCTTTGTTTTTCAGAATAGCATATTCCAAACCCTCTTATCCTTTAATGTAGAAGTTGCTAATTCTTGTATTACCCCAATGTGGCTCCACCATACTTTGTTTCTTTTTAGATGCTTACAATAATTTCTCCTTGATCAGGAAGCTCTGGAAGTTTTCATCTTGGGATCTCTTTCAGGAGATGATCAGCTGATTCTTTCAATTTCTATTTTAACCTCTGGTTCTAGAACATCATGACAGTTTTCCTTGATAATTTCTTGAAAGATGATATCTAAGCTCTTTTTTCTGATCACAGCTTTTAGGTAGACCAATAATTTTTAAATCATCTCTCCTGGAACTATTTTCCAGGTCAGTTGTCTTTCCAATGAGTTATTTCATATTGTCTTCTGGTTTTTCCATTCTTTTGCTTTTGTTTTAATGTTTTTTTTTATTTTTCATAAATTCATTAGCTTTCATTTGCTCAAATCTAATTTTTAAGAAATTATTTTCCTTAGTGAGCTTTTGTTTCTCTTTTTCCATTTGGTCAATTTTGCTTTTTAAGACATTCTTCTCCTCATCAGCTTTTTGTACTTCCTATTGTATCACTCTCATTTCTCTTTCCAATTTTTCCTCTACCTCTTGCATTTGATTTTCAAAATCTGTTTTGGGTTGTGCTATGGCCTGAGACCAATTATTATTTTTCTTGGAGGCTTTGGATATAGAAGCTTTGACCTTGTTATCTTCTTCTGACTGTGTGTTTAGATTTTCCTTGTTAATATAGTAACTTTCTATGATCAGAATATTTTTTCTGTTGATTGTTCATTTTCTCAGTCTATTATTTGACTTATAAACTTTGTTAAAGTAGGGTTCTGTTTCCAGGAGAGAAGGTACAATTTCCCAAGCTTCAGAGGGTTTGTATAACTGTTTTCAGAGATTCTCCTAGGGACTGTAAGCTTTCAGTTTTTCCAACATGGTATAATAAAAAAGAAGAAGCATGTATACAATTCTCCTAACCTACAATCTTACCTGTGACCAAAAGCATTCTTCTCTGCCCTGGAATTATGAAGAGGTCCCCGATCCACTCTAACTATATATTCTAGAGTGCTATTGCTCTCTCTTGCCCTGGGACTGTGAGCCAGGATTAAATTTTTAATCTAAATTTGAGCAAGCAACAGAGTCCTTTCTCAGTGCTAGTAAAGAGTCCTCCTTCTGAGCAGATGTTCTACCTCCTTACTATCTCTGGGCTAATACTGAAACAGCCACAATTATTGCCACTATAACTGCTGCTGTTGCAGCTGTTGCTGCATCTGCCAATTCAGGGGCTCCCAAGGCCCTCTCATCCTAGTGAGATAAACCATTTCTGCTGACCTTCTAGGTTGTCTTTGGCTGAAAAAAATTTTTGTGGGTTCTGATGCTCTAAAATTGGGTCATTATTTAAAAGTATTTTGAGGGGTTTGGAGGAGAGCTTGAGCAAGTCCTTGCCTTTACTCCACTATCTTAACTCTACCTCTCAAATAGATACTTGCTAATATTAATTAAAGCAGTCAGCTACCCACTCTAAGCATCTAAAACTAGACAAGCTAGAAGAATATTATATGGTAATTTGATCACTTTAATCTAACTTTTTTGTGATTTTTCTGGAGTGCCATTATTGCTTTGATGCTATAAAGCAGTTCATCCCAGCAACTGGATACCTCCTCCATGTTTCATCTTGCCCTGAGATTCTAGTATTATTTCTGGATACTAACAACATCCAAAGGGATTGTGCAAGAGTAACATATAAAATACCCCCTTACAGAACTCTGTCTGCTCAGTTTTCCTCCTTACTAAATGAACAGGGTATATGGGATGTCCAGGGAGAACTAGAGCTATGAAGGCTTGTCATTCAGGGTTGCTTGTCTACCTTTTGTGTCCATCCAATTCACCTGTGGCTCCAAGAAGCTGTAGTTATGGGCAGGGGCCAAATCCTGGTAAAATCATTTCAGCAGATGTGCTAAACCAGATTGAAGGTAACTGACAGCCTCAAACTCATTGGTGAGTTAAGGGGATATCTACTCTTTCCCCTGGTAGAATGGAAAGATGAAAATAATTTGTTTCAAGGGCTACAAAGGCAGCTGAAGCAGCATTGTGGAGTGCTTAGAGATTGGGCAGACA
Source organism: Myrmecobius fasciatus (assembly GCA_023553655.1). Lineage (NCBI taxonomy): Eukaryota > Metazoa > Chordata > Mammalia > Dasyuromorphia > Myrmecobiidae > Myrmecobius > Myrmecobius fasciatus. The sequence goes on from JAJPUD010000318.1 coordinate 305,410, forward strand.
TTGAAGACACCAAGGTCATCCATTGCATCCCAGGCCATTGCTAGTCATCTTGACTTTAATCTAGCCACTGGACTTTGATGATCTAGCAAGAGAGAGAGAGAGATGCTGACAACTCTGTGCAATGCTGCCTGCTTAAATCCAATTTCACACACAGTCATCACCTGTGATATCACTGGTCATCTCTGAAACCAAAAGACAAAAACAGCAGTCATATCTACCTGAAAAAAGTGAGTGGGAAGTAATAATCTTGTTGCCTCACTGTCTTCCCTGATCCAGTACAGTGTAGTAGGGAAAGGGAGGCTGAATTTGGAATCTGAGAGTCTGGATTTAAATCCCAGCTTTACCACATCCAAATTAGGTCACACAGAGCAAATCATCTAACCTTTCTGGTTCTGTTTCCTTATTTACCAAATGAATGGGGTTGAACTAGATAACATCTACATTCCTTTGCAGCTCTACATCTATGATACTGTTATTTATTTTTCTCCATCCCGCCCCACCTCAAAAATTGGTAATAGTATCTCCCTTGGAACTCATATAATAATTTATTTTGCAATGGTCCAATGAACTTACATGTAATGTTATATGTTATTTGTGTTGTATCCCCCGACAGACTGTAAACTCTATAAGGACAGGGACTCTATTTTTTAAGCTTCGTAACTCTCTCATCATCATGCATGTTTGTGTGTATGTGTGTACTTAGTAAATATTTTCATTGGCTGGTTGCAATTTAACCATGTAAAATTATAAAACATTTTTCCAAATTATTTTCCAAAAAGATATACTGTCCAAAATGATAGTATGCTAAATTTAATCTAAAAAACAATTATTAAGCACCTACTATGTACTAAGTACTCTGTTAAGCACTTGGGATATAATTAATCTGCTCTTAAGAAGTTTACAATATAAAGGGGGAGACAACACACAAAATAAGGCAGGAAAGAAGGGAGGGGACACCAGATGATGCCTTGTTCCATGAAACAAAATGAGCAATTTCTGTCCTCCCTCACTTAAATCCAATTCACTTGCACGTCATGGCATCACTTCCCTGATGTCTCTGTCCTCTTCAAGAAGGAAGGACAAACAATAAAAGGCATCCAGCATTCCTTTCAGAGGGTGAGGAGGCTGAGGGAAGTAATGTCAATTAAGACTTGAGTTAGCAACATGATGGTAAATTTAGAAGTGATGTCAAATGGAATTTAACTCCCAGATATTCCACCAGTTAGAGTGATTGCACTGGGCACGTATAATTTACACCCACATGTAGTTAGCCTTTTTGTGAGTAAAGATTCTACATATGAAAAAAAGAATAACTGACATTTCTATAGTGCTTTAAAGTTGTCAAATTGTTTTATATACACTCTCATTTAATCCTCACAACAACATTTTAAGCAAGTACAAGTATCATTTCCACTTTTAAAATAAGGAAAGTAAGACTCAAAGAGGTTAAGTGACTTAGTCAGAGTCACACAGCTACAAAATATCTCAGAGGTATAATTCAAATTCATGTCTCTACTAAATTCAAATTCATCTCTTTTATAGCTATACCAAGCACTCATACAATATTATGAATTATCCTTAAGACAATAAAATTGTTTTCTCTGTGTAGATTTCAAAGATTTCCAGCATATTGCATTCCTCTATCAAAATTTAATTCATTGTTCAAGTGAAACTTCAAACTGGTAAGTAAAAATGTTTCTCAATTTTCCTTTTCTACATGGTGAATACAAATACAAAGTCCTGGAAGACAAGAAAATAGACTGAGAGATTAGAGATTCATAGACATTTTTTTAAGCTGGAAAGTGCCTTGCAGATGATTTAGTCCAACCCGCTCATTTGACAGTTGGGAAAACTGTTTTAAACACTGGATTTCCCCCACACACATTTTCCCTTGGTATAAAAGAGTTCATTAATTTATTCCAAAAAGCACTTGGTTTTGTTGTTAGAGTAAATGACTGAATGATTTAAATTATATGCCATTTTCTTTGTTCAGAAAGTTTCTGATTAAGCTTTTCCTTTTGTCCGTGTAACCATGATATTTGTTAGGAAAAACATAGTTATAAATATAAAAATATCTTCATTAGCATCAACAAAGTGTTTACCAATCAGCTTACAGCTATTAAAGGGCTGATAACACCAACCAGGCTGTACTCTACTGATGAACAATTCTGACTGGTGGCCTAATTTTGCAAAACAGACGGTACATAGGCTCCCTCTGAGGCTCTGTCCATCATTATCAGTAGCAGGAGTGGAAGTCTCATATCTTACCTAAAAAAATTCTGTTCTAAGAGGTTCTACCACTGTAATATCTCTCACTTGTGTTCCCTTCTCTCCTCTAACATTGCAATTATCCTGGTTCAAGATAATTCCTGGAATATTACAATGACTTCTGGTTTTCCTGCCTCAAGTCTCTCCTCATTCTAGCCCATCCACCACTAAGTGATCCAATGGATTTTCCTAATAGTAGGTCTGACCAAGTCACCATCTCTCTGTTGGTGGTGGTTCCCCATTGCCTCCAGAATCAACTATACAATCTTGTTTGGCTTTTAAAGTCCTTCACAACCTGACTGACCTTTGCCCACCTTTCTCTTCTTATACCTGACTCCTTTTCACAAGTTCTGGGATCTAGTGACACTGCCCTTCTTCTTGTTGCATAAATATGACCCTTGCTTGGAATTCTCTCCTTCTTCATCTCTGCTTCCTGACTTTGCTGACTGCCTTACTTCAAGTTTCAGCTAAAATACCACGTTCATGACTGAGGCCAGTTCCAATGATCTTGTGATGAAGAGAGCCATCTACACCTAGAGAGAGAACTGTAAGAACTGTGTGGACCACAGCATAGCATTTTCACTCTTTTTGTTGTTGTTTGCTTGCATTTTGTTTTCTTTCTCATTTTTTTTCCTTTTTTCTTGTGCAGCAAGAAAATTGTATAAAAATGTATGCATGTATTAGATTTAACATAAAACATGTTTAATATATATTGGATTAGTTGACATCTAGGAGGGGGGAGAAAGGAGGGGAAATTTGGAATGCAAAGTTTTGTGAGGGTGAATGTTGAAAAATTATCCATTCATATGTTTTTAAAATAAAAAGCTATAATAAAAAATATAAAGTACCATTTTTAACAAGCAACTTTTCCCAGTCCTCCTTAATCTTAGTATCTTCCCTACAAAATGAATATATATGGATGGATGTATACATAAGTGTGTGTGTGTGCTATTTGTACACAGCTGTTTGCATATTGTCTCCCTTACTAAATTGAGTCCTTCATAAATATTTGACTTAATTTGAATTTCCTCACTATCAGCACTCCTTTCAATGATACAGATATTCAGCTATCCATACCTTATCATACTCTTACAATTCTTATCTTTATACTTCTATATATACTCCATAATACTCTACCCAAAATGCTAAAGGCTTTTCTCTGGTTCTTTTTAATATTTCATGGACACCAGTGTAACACTCAAGCTGTCTATCTGTTATGCTCCTCTTCTACATGGATGGCATGCCTTCTTTTCCTTTTGATTTCGGAATTTAATTAAAGGTTACAAATATTCAATGGAAGGACAAAGCTGAAAATTGTAAGAGTACAAGAAGGTGTGGATAGCTGATGTTCTGCACCATTGGAAGGAGTGCTTATAGTAAGGAAATTCAAATCAAGTCAAGCATTTATGAATACTCAATGAATATGTCAAGACATACTAGTCATTTCTGGTCATCCTACAGAATCTCTGTGGAGGGTTAGGAGAAAGTCATTATCTCTTGTGGTATAGATAGACACTGTGGTTCAGTGGCTAGAGTTCTGGAATTGGAATCACAGGACCTGAGCATGGATTCTGTCTCGGTCACTGGATAAGCAGTGAGGTGATCCTGCATAAACCCCTTGTTATAATTACTCAAGGCCTTAAGCTCCTCTTCTGTAAAAATGGAGATAAAAATACTTGTCCAAAATATGTATACATATATTTGATTTGTCAAGTATTTTAACATAATTAACATGTAGTGGATGTCCTGCCATCTAGGGGAGGGGTGGGGAGTAGGGGGGGGGGAATTTGTAACAGAAAGCTTTGTAAGGGTTAATATTGAAGAATTACCAATACATATATTTTGCAAATAAAAAAATAAATTTAAAAAAATTCTTGCCCAATCTTCCTCACGGGATTTCTGTACGGAAAGTGCTATGAACATCTGGAAACATTTTTATAAGTAAGATATATTATTTTTAGGAAGGAAATATATCTATTGCCTAGATTTGAACATGAATCTGGATGGACCCAGTATGGAGCTTGCCCAATAATACGAATAGCTGAGACAGAAAATATAGATAGATAGCCATTTGGGCCCAGAATTGAAAAGGAAAGAGGGATGGATTGCTTTTTGGAAATTGCAAAGCATTTTTACTGACCCCGAGCATATAGCATGAAAGCCAAGGCTCACCTTTTCAGTACAAAGATTTTACCAGTATTGTAATCTGACAGTGAGACCTAGAATGCCAGCACCTCCCAAGAACTAAAGATGAGCATCATACAGAGGGCAATGCAGAAGTGTGTAGTGGGTATGAGCAGGCTGCAACATAACAACAATAACAAATATACCTCTAAGATTTGTGAAGTGCTTTGCAAATGTTCCCTTATTTGATTCTCATGATAATCTTCAGAAGTAGGTATTACTATGATGCCCATTTTACAAGTGAAGAAACTAATTCAGATAAAAGTTAAATTACATGTCCAGGATCACACAGCCAGTAAGCGCCCTAGGTCAGATTTGAATTCAGGTTTTTCTGATTCCAAATCCATTCATCTTTCCATTGCACCACCTAGCTGCCTATTTAACCACTGAAGAACTCAGAAAAAGAACAACGGTAAAAGCTACCATTGAAAAACTTTAAGACTCTATGACAGAAATATCTCTAAGAAATTTTAATCTCATGGCTAAACAAGGAATCACAGTTAAATCGTTAGAATGCCCTGGATCTTTCCTAATGTCAAAAAAAAAACCTGAAGGAGGTCTCCAGTACATTCAGTAAACTTTCTTTGGTGAACTTTTGGGGACACATAGAGGAGAGTCTCCCAGAAGAATAATCCTGGATATTAATTGAGGTAGGATAAGGGAAACTCAAAAGGTAATAGAGTGAAAAGAGAATTTGCCTCAGAGCCAGAAACCCAAGTTCAAACCCTATTTCTGTCATATACAAGCTATGAGAATGGGGACAAGTCATTGATTCTCTCAACCTCATAGTTACTTTTCTCATGGTATTTTTTATTCTTTTTCCATTTAATGGTATTTTATTTTTTCTCAATTACATGTAAATATAGTTTTCAACTTTTATAAGATTTTAAGCTCCAATTTTTTCTCCCTCCTTCCCCTTCCTCCTGTTCAAGACAGAAAGCAATTTGATACAAATTTTTCATATATAATTATATTTCCACATTAGCCATGTTGTGAAATAAGAATCAAAACAAAAGGGAAAAGCCATAAGAAAAAAAAGTGAAAATAGTATACTTCAATCTGCATTCCAATTCCATAGTTCTTTCTCTGGTTGTAAATAGCATCTTCCATCATTTCATGTTTTTAAACCCAGGATCTGTCAGTTTTTTAATATGACTATATTTTGACATAACTGATTCCCTGTTGCAATCCTATGTACTTTATTTTATGCATTTAGAAATGTTGTTTGGGAAGGGATGCAAAGACTTCCTTCACTGTCAAAGGGGCCCATGACTCAGAACTCCTTTAAGATTATAAGTTGCAGAATGATTGTTGATCTACATAGAAAAAGGAAGTTTTATCACTGAGATATAAAACAACAATATAAAGAACAAAAAAGGAAGGTCGTTGGTCAACATACAGATCAGAATTGTACAACTACTGTATTTGTCTCTATTCAGTCTCTAGAGTCTACTGTCTTAGCAAAATGTGGGTGGCTGACTTTCTGGCACCTCCTGGTATTTCCATTTCTGCCCTGTCCTGACTGATTGACTTTGACAGATTATTCTGTGGAAAGACTAGAAGACGACTGTGGAGCAGTAAATAGAGCAATGGGCTTGGAGTCAAGAAAATATGACTTTCAATCCAGTCTTAGAAACTTACTAGTTCTGTGACTGGGCAAATCACTTAACCTCTGTCTTCCTCACTTTCCTCAATTGTAAATTGGAAGATAATAAATAATAGCACCTACTTTGCAAGGTTGTTGTGAAGACCAAATGAGATAATATTTGTAAAAACACAACATAGTGCATAGCACATGTTTGGCACAATATAAATGCTTATTCTCTCTAAAAGCTATCAGAGATGCAAGCTACATGTGCAGTAAACCAGTTCCCTTTGTTTGATTTGGTTTTCTTGCTATTCTGGGAGCACATGGTATACTTAGTCTGGGTTCTCCTATAGATATCATTAGCTGAATAACATTACTGTGGAAAGAAGGCAAAGTCTAGGCTAAGGTAGTCCTCATAAAGAGAAAAATAATGATATAAATGATAAATGAAATAAAGATTTTAGGGAAATTTTATGGTATTTAATTAATCTACCAGTTTTACTAAGTTACTTTCAAGTGAAATGGCTTTTCACCGGAGCCTTTTGAAAAGGTTGGAAGGGTATTCCCTGAGCTGCAATCATTAGCATATAGATGTCTCTAAGTGTTAATTTCTGTTTTCACTGAATGAATGTAATTTAAAATGAGGACCTTTCAAATCAGTTAACTTTGGTCATTTGAGAAAGATAAGAAAAATGGACTCAAGCATGAACCCCCAGCAGAACCTGCTTCTTCAGGATAAGGACTCAGCATCAGAGCCTCATGCTACACTGGGAAATCACAGACCTGCTTGGAAACAGGAGGATGGCTTAGGGTGAGTGGGTTAAAAGGACCCCAAACACTTGCTTGCACTAATAGTTAATCATGGAAAGAAAATTGAAAATGAATGAAGAAATCAATTTAAGAAAATATGGTAGTTCTGTCCCCCATGGATAAACCAGTGTTATAAATATTATAATAAAAAGATAGAACAATATTGAGCAGCTCAAACTGTTCATTCTAGCACAGTGCTAGGCACTCAATAAATATTTAGAACTTTTAAAAAAATCTGTGATTTCATTTGTATAAGGAGTACCTCAGTAAGAAAACTCTAATTACTAATACAGATTTGCAGCTAGCTGGCACAATAGAAGGAGTGTTGGATCTGGAGTCAGGAAGACTAATTAATATCCAGTCTCAGAAACTTCACAGCTTTGTGACATGGACAAATCATTTAAACTGTCTACCTCAGTTTCCTCATCTATAAAACAGATGATATGTATTTTATGGTAAGTCTTAGAGTTGTTGTGAAGATATAATAATTCTACAGCACTTTGAGTATCTTAACATGCAATATAAGTGTTAGCTTTATTAAATTATAGACTAAGGGAGTGGCTGGGTCATTCAACTAGTTAAGTATCAAAGGTGGGATTTGAATACAGTTCTTTCTTTTTAAATTCCAAGGTTGGCTATCTATCCATTAATGATCTTTTAAATCCTTTCTAGCTCTAAAATTCAATGATTCCTAGCATTTCAATCCTTGAAATAATTTTTATATCCTCATCAAAACTAAAATTAATTGGCCATTTCTATTCTTATTATAATACTGGTCACTGAGACTCAGATCAAAACCATTTTAGCAAAGGAAAAATTTAGCATAGTCATGTAATTAGCCAAAACTATGTAAAGAAAACTCATTTTTTCTAGAGACATACTATTTATTTCATGACTGATATGGATAGCTACTATACATTCAACATTTTTAAGCTTAAGTAGCAAATATTCCCCTACTAACAGGGAGATTTCATGAATTTGACATGTGAATCAATAGTCCCAAACTTAAAAAAAAATTTTACCTGGATATTGGCAGTTTTATATTGGCCCCCTAGGCTTTTCTTACTAAATTCTATGAAATATATACATTCTTTAGAAATATAGATAATTTTTAAAGCACCAGGGACAGAAAGTAATAACATTAACTAATGCCACACATAGTAATGTTTATTAACAAATCTGTGCAGTGTGCTTGACATTTCCCCTGGTATCAATTTGTTTTGCTTTGCTTTCTCCTATAGTAGCACAAGTGAATTTAAAATGTACACATTGTAAAATACATGAGTCCTTTTCTAAAAAGATATCTTACAGACATCCAGAGGTTCTAGAATGTGGGAAGATATTCAGAAAACAGGGAAAAGAAGGAGGTATAGGAAAAGAGGGAAGGAAGAAAAAGGAGAAGCATGAGTAACAAAAGAGGAGGAAGAGAATGAGGAGGAGAGAAAGGAGGAAGATAAAGGGAAGCAGGAGGAAAAGAAGAATGAGGAAGAAAAGGCAACAATCCTCAAAACCTGACCCATAATCCAGAAGGTTAATGGCAAAGAAGTATGATACCAATTTAATCAGTTTCAGGGATCATTATGGGAGTTGTAAAAGCCTGGCAGCAACCTTGAAATGTTGTCAAATTAGGCTCTATCAGTAGTAATATTAATGGGATTTGTGCCCTGGTCTTTATGATGGTCTTTCTGTTAGAAATCAACATAATTATCATCTCCAAATTGCAAAGAATGAATAAAGAAAGAACAAGCATTTCTTAAGAGCTATGTATGTGCCGGGACTTAGATTAAGCTCTTTTGATAAAATACAAAATGGTAGCCACTACTCTCAAGAAGCAAGGGCAGAGAATGAATATAATTGAGTGGCAGCTGAGGAAGATTTTTTTGAACTGGGAAGATGCAAGGATGGTTAATAATACTATAGGGAAATTAATTGATATGTTCTTTCCAGAAATGGTATTGTTGATTTGACTACTGTTCCCAACGCTGGAGGTGTAATGGGGTAGAGAAAGGGCATAGTAAGTGATAGCAAGGCATAAGATTGCAGAGCATATCAGAGTAGTAGGTCTGGATTAGGCTAGTTATCGAGAAAGCTCATCAACTGTAGTGCCTGAATGAAATGCTTTCCAAATATAAAGGAACCAGCAGAAGAAATCTTACATGATAACATGTAAGAAGCGGATGAGGTACATGATGTCATCCCTGTCATTCTGTCTGCTCCTAGAATTGTCCCAAAGATGTTTTTAGTGAATTCACAGAAGATGAGTCTACATTCCAATATTCCTGTTCAGTTATTAAAAGCAATCATTTTATCAACCTGTACAAAAATTCATAGAACATTGAATACAAAAGACAACAGGAATAGAGATATGCGCTGTCACCACCATTACTAGCTGAAGACCAGTGAAAGAGATGAGATGAATGAAAAAATAAATAAACAAATATATATCACATATTTCAAATTGTGAAAAAGTACTTTATATATATCATAATTGTCTCATGAATAAGAATCAATGTGAATCATCATTATTGATATCATTTCAAATCATTTTATTAGTTGCAACAACAAAAAAATAGGCCTGCTCTTTGCTTTGGATATTACTCCATTGTATTATTTATAACAAACTGCAGTGAAACAAACTGATGCTCTCCATCAGGATCCTACCTGGCAGACAGAAGAGGAAAATACATATAAGACACCGGCACAGATAATTTAAACCAAGGCCTGTACTTGGCAGTTGTTTGGATTTTAAAAATCTAATTTATTGATTATTAACAGGAATGATTAGCTCCTTTTTTAAAAAAAATGGCATTTCTTATTTTAAGACATTGAGAAATCAAATTATCCTTAGATAATTTCCCCCTCCTCTTTCTTCATATTTCATTCACTATAGTATTATTACTTTTCTTTCTTTTTCCTCAGCACAGGTTCTTAGAGTCAGTCCAGTTTCCTCTCCATTATCTCTGAAACACTTCCCTTTTCCTTCCTTCTCCTAACACTACATAGTGGTAATGGTGATAAAAATGTAGTACAACTGCTGGCAGGCTGCTTCCCCCCTCACCCTAACTGGCCATTGTGATGACAAATAGTACATTGAAGAGTCAGAGAGTAGAAGTGGGAGGACCTGTTAAGCTATTATTACAATCATCCATGTGGATAGTAAGAGAGGCTGTATAAGAGTGGAGAAAATAGAATGGAGAGGAAGAGACAGGATCTTATAGGATGGATGGATGAATGGATGGATGGATGGATACAAAGAATGTTGCAAAGATGGGATTGACAAGATTTGGTTATTGATTAAATATAAGGCTTCTTTAGAGGCAGATCAGTGGTACAGTAGATATGTTAGGTCTGAAATCATGAAGACCTAAATTTAAAGCTGACCTTTGGACAAGACATTTAATTGCTCTCTACCTCACTTTTCTCACCTGTAAATGAGGAACTCTCCCAGGGTTGTAAAGTCTCCAACTGAGATATTTGAAAAATTCCTGTCAGAGGCATTTAAAAAATGCTTGCTTTCTTTTTTCCTTCCTTCCTTCCTTCCTTCCTTCCTCCCTTCCTTCCTCCTTTCCTCCCTCCCTCCCTCCCTTCCTTCCTTCCTTCCTTTCCTCCTTCCTTCCTCTTTCACCAAGGCAAGTGATTCTGTATTAAAAAGAATAAGGAAAGAGGAAGACCTTATGATTAAATATTTACTTACTTGAGGCAAACACTTGACATTTGAGAAGTCAGCAAAAATACCTTGCCCAAATAAATGTCACCAAGAAGGCGGAGTCAAGATGACAGAATAAAAACAGGAACTCACCCAACCTCTCCCCCAAACCACTCCAAATTCCTTTAAATAATGACTGTAAACCAAACAAATATCACATGGTATAATCGAAAGTGCACTAGAAACAACAAGAAAAGTTGTACTTGAATGCTAGTTCTATCACTTATAGTGAGGAAGGTATTGAATTTTTTTAGTATTGGTTTCTTGGTCTATAAAAATGGTACAACACTAGTTTTACCATCTAACTCATAAGATCTCTATCATGATTAAATGGAACAGCTATATCTATCCTAAAGCTTTTTCTGATTACTTCTTAAGTTTTAATACCTTCTCCTTTCTTAAGTTTTCCTATTTAATTCTTTGTTTAATAAATGTGTGCTTAACTGATTTAATTAATGATACAAATGATACAGCTACTTAAATGCCTCTTGATGCCATCTCCATGGCAGCTTTGACCCTTCCACAAGGAAATTTATTTCACTTCTTAGCTTGTTCAAAGACCAAGTCATTTTTACTCCAGTTAGTATAAGTAATACATAAGGAGAAATAAGGGACAAGGTAACCTTACAATTTAATACATTGAATAAAAAATGTAAAGACCAGATTGATTCATTTATCAAATTTCCTCTCTATTTCTTTTATTTCTTCTCATCAATGAGTGAGATCATATTTTAAACATGTTGAAAAGTTTAATATTAATTATTACTAATAATTAATATTACATTAATGTTAGTTAATTATTATTTATTTTATCAATTGCATTTATGCTACAATACAAAGAAAAGAAAAATTCCATGTAAGGCTTCTAATTTGGAATTATGTCTCCTCAAACACATGTTTCAGTTGGTTTTCTCTAAATAAAAATGTTCTTAAAAGAGCTTGGGCATTTTGAACAATGCTAGGACTAGTACAATTATGTCTCAAATTAATCTCATTAGGATGACTTCCTTTGTCATTTCATTAATATACTTTACCTTCTAAAATATGTTTGATCTTTCACTGACACAACTCAGCCTTAATCACCATCACATTGTTCTTTCTTTATATACTTCAAAGTTTAAGGTAATCTGAAGGCAAAAATCTTCCCATATAATCCCACATAAGATTTCACATAATTCACTTGTCTAAATTCATTTGTCTGTTGTCTTTTTATATTGTATAATGAACAATATGTGACAAAATAACTTGAATCTATTCTAATTAATTGTTTGTAATTTTATTAGGTTTGGATAGTAGTCCTATCCAATGTAGATGGATCAAATCCAGTGCTCAGGATCAAGATCTGAGCATTTGTTTAGCTCCTTAAAAGATCTTGAATATTCATTATTGAAATTCCAAAGTACTATGACAAAATACAAGATCTTAGAAGAAATGGGTTTGGGTCTGCCACACCAGTAGTCAATGTGGCTACCTGCTATGATAAATTTTCCAAAGAATATGTTATTGGAAGTTGTTTTAACCTACTTCATTTATTTTTCTAACCTTATCTCTTGGAATACAGAAGCATCAGAGTTCAATTTGCCTTTGTGGTAAATGGAGGCAATGTAAAGCCACTGAGTATCTCCAGGCAATCCTTTTCCTAATTAAAGACTGTGAGGGCTTTCATTATTTTCTGTGTAACATGTTTGCAGCTTTAAAATTTATTGGTTCAGCTGTCAACATATAAATTCACTTTGATGATATTGTTCCAGCTTAACAAGGCCTCTTGGAATTATTTATTATTAAATTCCATTACTTTCTGCAAATGTTCATCCTGATTAAATTCATTGTTTAAGAGTTTCCTACAACTCTTACAACACCAACCCTCATTATTCTAGGATGTGGATACTGCAGTGATTACTCTATTCATAGTTCACCTTGATATTTCTTTAAATATCCTGTAATGAAATGTCTTCCAATGAAACTATGGAAGATAAAGATACAGATATATACAGAGAGACATATATATATATACATATATATATATATATATCTACACACACACACACATTCAGAAATACATATGTGCATGTGTAGAAGATGAAGCACCTATACTCCAAATGTATTTTTATCATCTTTCTTTTAACACTGCAAAATTTTCCCATTGTTTGTAAAACAGGAGTGTTAGACAAGTTGATCTCTAAATTCCTTCATACTTCTAAATTCTTTGATCTTGTTTAAGACCCATTACAATATATATGAGAAGATTGCTCTCTACAAATGTAGGCAGAGAAAAACTTATAAGAATGGCTTACATACCCCTAAAAAGTGCTCCATACTCTGAAATTTCATCTTCTTCCCATTAAAGTGTATATAGAAAGGAGAGAGGGAGAGAGGGAGAGAGAGGGAAAGAGAGAGAGAGAGACAGAGACACAGAGAGACAGAGACAGAGACAGAGAGACAGAGAGAGAGAGGAGAGAATAAGAGAATAAGAGTGAACGCTCTAAGAGAGATGGAGCAATTTATCTATGATACAGTCAGGAAAAGGTCAAGGTCACTAAATCAGAGTCTATATCAGCAAGAAAAGTATAAAAGATAGGAAGGTGTTGGTTATATAAGATTTTGAAAGTCAAACAGACTTTTGTATTTAATCCTGAGAGCAAATTAATAAATATTTATGAAAAAATAAGTTTCTTCAGTTTCTTAAAGAAAAGTTAATAAACTGAAGTGGGGAACTCAGAGCTAATTGATACAATTAATTATTTAATGAGAAAAAAAGTTGTATTTTAATCATTAACACAGAACTATCATAATACATTCCTTAATTACCTTAAAGTCAGGATGAGAATGAATAAGGAAAATAAGAAAGTATCAGGTGAAGAGAAATGGAAAGAAATGTGATTATCTCACATGGAATCTATAAAAAGATATTTGATCCCTCAAATCACGTTACAAAGGTAATGTTCCATAAGAAATTTTGGATATAAGGAATTCAGAGAAAACGTGAATATTTTTTTCTCAAACAGAGCACAAAAATCAAAACCTAAATAATGCCATACATGGAAAGAAATTCATAAATAATACAGATAAAAACAACACTAAAAGGCAGTTGAACTCAGATTAATTGCAATGACATAGCCTAATTCCAGAGAATAAATGATAAAATACACTTTTTGTGTCAAAAGAGAGATATGGACTTACAGGTGCAGAATTTTTCCCAGGACTTTAGTCAAGGTCACTTTTTTTAGTATTCAACTGTTAACATTTGTTACCAGGGAAGATTCCATTACGTGAGGAGAGTACATAATGAACTAGTAATGGTTTTGAAAAACAAGATGTATCAATAATTTAAAAAAAAACAATAAGTAAAAGCTGAATACTTAAATTAGGTATTTTCTGTTTTTATTGATGTCCCTGAGCTGAGACTGAGAATTTCCCATGGTTTCATATATTTATCTCTGCTTACAGAATAAAGACACGGAGAAGAGTTAGGCTCCAAAGTTGGATACCAAGAATAAAAAAAAAATCAACAACAACAATAACAAAAAAAAATACTTTCCTGAGTTTGTTGTACTTAGCTTTCTTTAGACCTTTTAGTGTTTTATGGAAAGCCATGGCTAAGCTGTTTCATCCATCCTTGTAATTTTCCTAAAAGTACTGCAACTGAAAAGCTCCCATTCCTGTCATCCACATTACTCTTCATTGGAATAACCAGCTCTAAGTGGCAGTGACCTTAATAAAAAATGCATACTGAATCAATCTGAATATGTTTCCCACAACTGATTTCTTGATTCTAGCTATCATACCAGGCAAGAAGCAGGCATTAAAGCAGTAGCTAATTCAATTACAGTAGTACCTCTCCCATCCAAAAAAATAGGAAGAATTCCAATAGAGTACATCAAATCTGAAATTATGTTGGATCATAGCCTTGATCCAATAACCTAAGTTATTCACAGTTGATCATATATATTGCTGTTACTGTGTACAATGTTGGCTTGGTTCTCTTTACTTCACTTTACATTAGTTCACAAAAGTCTTCCCAGGTTTTTCTGAAACCATCCTGCTCATGATTTCTTACAGTACAATAGTATTGCATCATAATCATTGCTCAATCAGTGGTCATCTCCTGATTTCTAATTCTTAGCTACCAGAAAAAGAGCTGCTACAAATATGTTGATTTTCCAGAATTGTTCTCCAGAATGGCTGAAATAGTTGACAACTGCATGAACAGTGTATCAGTGTCCTGATTTTCTTTTTTTTTTTTTTATTTGCAAAACATAAGTATGGGTAATTCTTCAACATTAACCTTTACAAAGCTTTCTGCTACAAATTTCCCCCCCACGCCCCACCCCTCCCCTAGATGGCAGGATATCCACTACATGTTAATTATGTTAAAATACTTGAGTGTCCCAATTTTCAGTATCTCCTCCAGCATTTGTCAATTTTCTTTTCTGTCACATAAGGTCCTTTAGTTTCAAACAGGAAAAAATATGGGGGAAATAAGAAAAGTGTAAAAGATTGAGATGTAAGGGCACTTCATCAAGAATCTACCTATTAATTGCACAAGAAGAACTAAAGGAAATGTTTGAAGAGACTTTTGAAGTTTAATTAGTCTTCTCCAAGGATGGGGTATCCAAAAGAATTTAATACAGAAGCACACTAACTAGGCCTTAAAACAGAAACAAAAAAGAGGCATTGATAAATGTCTGAACCATTTAAGAAAAAATTTGAGGACAAGAATATTCAAGAGGTAAAAGAAAAATTTCTGGACTAAGGGTAACAAGTTAATGTGAGATTTGGAGACACTTCTGCTAAATAACCTTGCCTAAAGAGCCACTGAAGAAAGTCTACAAAAAGTGTTTGAAAAAGCACCTTTCAACAGTGTATTCCAAAGAGTCAAAGCAGATCTGAAAGGTATGTATTCATTGAACCAAAAGGCACCAAGTTTGTTTTTAAAAATTAATGGTTTGGAGCAGTTAAATGATGCAGTGGATCGAGCACTGGCCCTGAAGTCAGGAGAACCTGAGTTCAAATCTGGCTAGAAAAACTTAATGCTTTACTATCCATGTGACTGGGGCAATTCACTTAACCCTAATTACCTCACCAAAAATAATAAATAAATAAATAAAAAGTTAAAGATTCCTTAAAGCCTACCATATAAATTTAGATTCCTTTGCAAGATATTCAAGGATTTCTATAATCTAATTCTCTTCAATTTTATTTCAGGTTTCTCCCCTCCACACTCTAATCTCCAACCTCATTGCCCCAAGCTCTCCACCTAAACATGCTATTTACTCTCCATTTGAGAGGTTTTGTTTATATTGCCCCCTATGCCTAGAATATTCTATTTTCCTCTCCTTCATCTATTTAAAGCCCACTCACTCTTTAAATCCATGCTCAGATTCAACCTACTCTGAAAGCTTGCCAGTTCTCCCAGGTCTAGAATGCCTTTCTTCTCTCTTCAGAATTCACATTTGTTTCTCAGTTCTCAGATGCATTGACCACATAGTAGAAAACTTTTTTCCTCTTCTTACTCCCCTATTTTCATAGAGTAAATTAATTACAGTTACTTGTGTTTGTGTCATATCTTTACCTATACTCTCTGTGAAGATGGTACTATGTTTTTTTAACTTTTCAGGGAGAGAGAAAAATAGATGAGAAAGAATTGTGGAGACAGAGAAAATTTTAAGATATGTTATTAAGTGGCAGAACTTACCACCCAAATGAACAGATGAAAAAAGAATGAGATATTGTATTTCTAAGATAAGCAAGATGATGTTGGTAATATAGATGTAGATGGAGAAAATGTCTAAGTTTTGTTGAGTTTGAGATGATGTCAGACAGACCTGGAGATGTTATATAAGGATGGAGAATGTCCAGCCCTTAGATCATAAAAAGTCTGTAAAATCATTTAGTCTGGGCCTGCCAATGCAACTGCCAATAATGTTGAGCTGAAAGCCAGGTGGTACAACCTCCCACTGGTTGAGTTGAGTTTTTAAGTTGATAACTTTGTATGGTTTATAAATATCCAAATGACCCATGGTAGAAAAAAAATAAGTTCCCCACCCTGCTAGAGAATAAGTGAGATTTTAGACTAATTTGTTAGATAAGTAGCAGTCATCTAAAGATAAATTTGATTAGCTATGAATTAAGCAGTGGAAAACTTCATTGAATTCAGCTGAATTCAGTTCAACATCAGTACTTTGAATGGCCCTGAGTAAAGTTGCCCAAATTTTTTTCAAGTTTTTTTTAATTTTTCTAAATAAATGCAAAGATAGCTTTTTAACATTCGTCTTTGTAAAACCTTGTATTTCAAATGTTTCTCCTTCCTTTTTCCTCCCCCACCCACACAGCAAGCAATCTGATACAGGTTAAACATATGCAATTCTTCTAAATATATTTCCATGTTTGTCATGCTGAGCAAGAAAAAAGCCAAGCAAACAACAAGAAAGTGAAACTACTATGCTTTGATCCACATTTAGTCTCCACAGTTCTGTCTCTGGATGAAGTTGGCTCTTTTCATCACAAGTCTACCAGAATTAATTCAAGTAATCTCTCTGTTGAAAAGAACCAAATCTATCACAATTGATCAACACATAATCTTGTTGTTGCTATGTACTATATACTCTTGATTCTATTCATTTCACTTAGCATCAGTTCTTGTAAGTTTTCCAGGCTTTTCTGAAATCAACTTACTCATCATTTCTTATAAAACAGTAATATTTCAAAGTTGCTCAATCTTCTCATCCTCAAGGTGAAATTGATAGTGTTTCCCCTCAATACCCTCCCTAAGAGGAGAGTAAATATAAATAGCTATAGCTTCTTCTTCGGGAAAAAAACATTGCTAATTGTACGTGCATTATGTACATGGGTATATGTGCGTATGTATAATATATGTGTGTGTGTGTGTGTGTGCTTTTATATCTCTGTCCCCATAGTCACTCTACCTGGAGCATGAAGAATCATTCTCATGGACAGCATCCATTGAATTCTCCAGTCCCCTAAGTAGTTTTGGGTGATGCTTCTGACCAAGAAGTAAGGACCATCATATATATTTCTTTCACATTTAAAAGAACTCTAATACTCATGGTGAAGTAGTACACAGTTTGTGAACTGAGCCAACTTTTTGGAAATTTATCTAATAAGGTTCTGAGCATCTTTTGTTGTTCCCAGATCTGTTCACAACTAGGAAAAATAAAACATGAGGAGCCAAAGGAACATGTGGAGCAAATGGAAACAAAAGAAAAAGGAGTGCCTCCAATTGTTTGCTTACTACCATAGCAAGAAGAGTTCATGCACTTCAGAAAAATCTCTTTCTTTGCTAAGAATTTTGGAGCCAAGGTTACTTATTATAATTTCATAATTTACTAGAAATAGCTTGATAGTAAACTAAGGAGACTCCATTGTAGTCCCATTTTGATCCATGAAGTTCATGCTCCAGTGTTTATATTTCACAACAAACGTTCAAATTGGAAAATTCACTGGAGTAATTAAGATCTTTAATTGGAGGAAAAGTATGCAATTCACAAAGTGCACTTAATTAGTCCTCATACTATTAATCCACCAGACACAATTTTCAAAACAGTTTTAAAACTCCACAATATGGTCTTTAAAAAAAAAAGAAGAAGAAGGGGGATGGGTAAATGAAGGTACAGAAAAATATTTCTCTAACCAAATAGTTTTACATGTACAATTTAAATATGTTCTAATACAAAGACTCACAAATTTAGCTACATTTAACCCTCTTCCCTTTAAAATTGTACTGCTTTCTTAAATTCATTCAGACTTGTTTTTAAAAAATAATTATATAAATCATTAGTATTAAAAAGTTAATATAATGGTATCAAGAAGTCACTTCATAGAATGGCTGCATATTTAATCAACTGTTGATAAATTTTTCATAATTTGAGTTCAGGTTCTTGTCTTGAAGCTTAACTTGATAACAAATCTAGCAATTGGTAAAAAACTAATTGGTACAGAATAAGTGAATAATTTATACAGAAAGGAAAAAAATAAGGAGTGTTCAATAGGTAAGATGACCATCAGTCATAGCTACTTCTGAAAGGTAACAGCAAAAGTCATAGTTGACTATGAATTCATGGTACGCTGCTGACATCCACAGGCTGTCCTTTCATAATTTCCTGAATCCTTAGAGTTATAATAGTGCATAGTTTGTGAAGTAAGAACCATTAACTTTTAAATATGTATGCCTGTCCTTAATTTTAACAATTTGTAAATTACTATATACTGATTGTGTTCAGCCCTGCAAGTGCTTAACCTCTGAAAACTTGAAACTTGGAGAATAAAATCATTATATACATCCTCTACCAGGTTCTACAAGTTGATATAAAATAAACAAATTTAGTGATAGGTGGCTGTAGAGGATATAGAACTGGATGTGGAAAAAGGAAGATGTGGGTTCAAATAAGACCTCAGTCACTTAGCCTCAATTTGCCTCAGTTTCCTCATCTGTAAAATGGGGACAGTAATAGTACCTACCATTCAGGGTCATTGGGAGAATCCAATGAGATAATAATTGTAAAACATTTAATATGGTGCCTGGACTATAGTAAGTACAATAAAAATTACTATACAAATATTAGGTGATAGAAGTAAGGTAATAGTGGTGGTGGTGGTAGTAGCAGTAAATGTAGTAATATATGGACCGAAGGGCCTCCCTTCATCATATTTTATGGTACCATCTGCAACCCTTAGTCTTCTCAGTTATGATTTTTATCTATGTTTATGTGTAAATCCTCCATTAATGACTGACCCACTGTGCTAGAGGCCATCCTTGAGTTCTTCTGACTTTATGAGAGTGCCAAAATGTTTCTTTGGTTTTGTTTGGGGGTTTTTTGTTCAAACCTATGTTTTTATTGGTTTGGACCTCCCTTAGTCTCTTACAGTGTTGCAGAGGACATTGAAAGATTAAGTCCTTGCCCATGGTCATACATCTACCATATATCAAAAGAGAGACTTGTACCTTAGTCTTTTATTCTTTGAAACATACATCTCTAACAATATAGTTTTCATGTTACTGCTATTGAAGTTGTCTTTATAAGAACTGTAATTTATTAGTAAGCTCTAGTGACAAACTTCTACTTATATAAATTGATGTACTTTCTCTGCAACTTATGGTGGTAGCCAGTTACCTGAATAAACCTAGGTGTTTTGATTCTGAAGCTAGTTCTCCATCCATTGCAATACATGGCTTCTCATTGTTTGTGTCAGCAATAAAAAATATTATCACTATGTAATAGGCTCACTTTCTTCCTCTCCTTAACAAATTCTGCCTTTACACTTTAGTATTTAAGCCTAGATGTTAATGTTTCTATAAATATAGTTCATTAAACATCTTAAATCCTATTTTAGTCACTCTTTTCATTCACATACATCATACTCTTTGATCTCACCATCAAAGACAACAGTTCAACCTTCCAAGATTCAAAGCTCTGAAATTCCTTACATACCACAACTTATTTTCATGTAAACTCTCCCTCTTTCCTCATTCCTTCTAAACAAGAGGTTCTTAAGCTATATTTGTGCTATGATCTTTTTGGAAGTGTAGTAAGATAATGCACCCCTTACTTCCTCAAATAACATTAAAAAACATAAAAATGTTTCTGAATGCATAAAATATAAAGAACTAAAGAAGAAAACAATCCTATTGAGGTATAGTTATCAAAATACTTTTTTAAAACTATTTCATGGATCCCAGGTTAAGAACTACTATAAAACTACTTTTATTCTCATCATGTACTATAGTCACTCTACCCCTTCCTACTCTCAATATATCAGGCCCTGCTCTGCAATTACCTTCTTCCCTTCTCAACACTGACTTTTAATGAACAAGTACAATTTTACTGTTGTGTACTCTTGCATCTCTCGTCCTATTAATGGCCATGCCTTGCTATGCCCAACCTTGCACAGATTTACCCCTATAATTTGCCTTCTTAGCTGAAGACTAAATGAAGTAATACAGTCATTCATGTTGATTTGACCTGATAAAAAGTTATCTTATTTCAGCTAGACCCATATTGATATATGGCAATTATTTTATTCTACTCTGACTATACCCACCCACACACACACACACACACATATAATGATTTTAAACCTTCTTTTCTCTCCTCAGTCCACCTACACTGTCCTTTCACTTTTTCTCTCAGCAGGAGACTTTACCTCCTATTTTACCAAGAAAATAGAAATCTTCTGTAACAAGTTCCTTATTCTTCCTAATTCTAACCACCAAAAGAAAAATAAAAAAATATTTAACAAAATATTTAACTTTATACCCATTCTGTTTTCCTTATTTCTTTACCTAGGTCGACACTTTCCTTAATCCCACACCCTTCAATTTGTTCTAGGAACTTGCTCATTGAGTTATCACTTCTATCTCGACGTATTCTCTTTTTATCCACTGGTTCCTTTCTTAATGCCTACAAACATACCCAGGTGTCCCAAATGCTTAAAATATATATCTAATCAGCATTGTTATCCCTTCAAGCTACTGTCATTTATCTATCTAAACTTTGATTGTGTGGGGGGGTTTTTGTTTGTTTGTTTTACTTGATAGTCATTGATTCCATTTTCTCACCTTCCACTCCTTTCACAATCCTTGCAGTAAGCCTTCTGAACCTATAACTTAAGTGAAATTGCCTTCTCCACAAAGTTATATATGATATTTTGACTTCTAAATAGTCATAACTCCTTCCCAACACCTTATCATGATTTTCTTAACAGAATACATATCATTCAAAATGACCAAAATCCCTACATTTTTCTTTAGTCTCATTCATTGTACAAAGGATGAGGTATTTTGATTTCAAATATCATTTAATATTGCCCATAATCAAAAGTTAGGCTCCTAGATAAAAATTAAATGAACGTTAAGTCAGAAGAACATAGCTGTCAAATGATACACTGGTTAAACATGCAGGTGCATTTACCAAAAATTTATATAATAAAAGGAACAGAAATTGCTTCACTTAATAACAAAAAAACAACAAAGCCAAATCATCCTGACCATATTAATTAATGAAACTGGAAAGGAAACAAACTTCTATGAAATAGTGCAGTTTCATTCTCCCATAATAATCTACTCTTCCTCAATGATGATGGAAACTCCACATAAGGATTCTATCACTTCAATATATGCTTACTCTGTAAAGGATGTAGAAAGGACACTTTAAAAGTTAAGCCAAAAGAATAGCTGGACCAGACCAAATACATAAGAAGGAAACTGTGCTGACTGTGGCACAATTTAAAAGCAACTTAGAGTTTGATTTTAAAAATATCTCAAAGGGAAAATTGAAAAAAGAATGGAAAAGATTGTGAATGATATTATTACAGAAAAAAGATTGAAAAGATGTAAGAAACTACTGCACCATGTGCTGACTTTCTCATTTCTATAAAATCTTTGTAAGAATGGTCAATGCACCAGTGAGGGTGCCTTATAGAAACATGAGAAGGAACAGGCAGATTTTACTGATGATCTTTTCTAGCAGTTTACTTTGACAGTCCCACAATAGACTGAAAATTATCAAGAATACAACATCCCATTCTGTAATATTTTTTGATTACAAAAAACTAAATGTAATTTATGGGGGTTGGGGGTTCTGTTGAGTCAATTACCGAGACTCATTTAAAGTGACACATGATATACCCAGATACTTCAATCTGATTTGAACAATCAATCAATTCTAGGTACAAACTAGGTATAAACAAAACCTAAACATTTAATTGAATCAATCTATAAACCATAGGCCTTAGAACAAAACACTGACCAATTTAGAAATCCTTGAAAGTTATTAGATTTAAAAAAAAGTGGCCTTGCATATAATGCATAGCATTATATTAGCTGGAGAAAATTTGGTTATAATTTATGAATCATCTCCAAAAATAGCAAAATGATTCAGAACCCAAGATTTGTGTGTGTAACTGCTAAGGATAGAAGCCTTTTGGCCAAACTCCTGTATCATTTAGTAAGGGGAGAAGAGCCTCATCCCAGCCTAGGGTTCAGTGTCCATCCTTCCCTGGGAATGGTTTGGATGCATCATTGTAAAGCAAGGACTGGTCCAAACCTCCTCCTGACATTTAGAGCCATAGAATCATAGGAGCAAGGGAAGACATCAAAAATCATTTTGTCCAATCCAGATGGTGGAGTATGACTCTAAACAAATTTTAGAGCATCAGAACACTCAAAAAGATAGCGTAGAACATTTTCCAGCAGAGCCGGCTTAGAAGGTCAGCAGAAAAGGTCTATAACACCAGAGTAGTAGTCCAACATGGGATCCCAGTGCAGGGCCATCTGTGCAGCCTTTCCTTAGCTCTTGGTTCAAGTCCCAGGAGCCCTGGCTCCAGTAACAGCAAAGCAGGGCCCCTGAATCAGTATCATTATTGGTGTTTTCCAGACCTCTCAGTCTAGAAGTGCACAATCTCAATGCAGGAGACATTAGCAGAGCCCCAGTCCCATTCCAATCCCAGTGCCAGCAGAGCAAGATAGCACACTAGATCATTCAGCTACTATGGGACAGGAACACTCTTAAGAGATGTCAAAGAAACAAAAATGGCTAATTGGGAAAGAAGGTACAAAATATTACTGAAGAAAATAATTCCTTAAAAATTAGAATTGAGCAAATAGAAACTAATGACTATGAGAAATCAAGATAAAATGAAGCAAAACCAAAAAAAAAATAAAAATATAGAAAAATATGAAACATTTCATTGGAAAAACAATTGACCTAGAAAATAGATCTATGAGAGAGAATTTTAAAATTATTAGTTTTCCTGAAAGTCATAATCAAAAAAGAGCCTGGACATCATCTTTCAAGAAATTATTAAGGAAAACTGTCCAGATATTCTAGAACTAGAGGTTAAAATAAAAATTGAAAATCCACCAATAACCTCCTGAAATAGATACCAAAATAAAAACTCCCAGGAATATTTCAGTCACTCCCAGGTCAAAAAGAAAATATTGCAAGCATCCAGAAGGAAATGGTTATAGTGGAGCCACAGTCAGTATAACCTAAGATTTAGCAGCTTCTATATTAAAGGACTGGAGGACTTTGAATATGATATTCCAAAGAGCAATGGAGCTAGAATTACAACCAAAAATCACCTACCCAGAAAAACTGACTGTAATACTTCAGGGGAAATAGTGGATATTCGATGAAATAAAGGATTTTCAAACAATCATGATGAAAATTTTATTTTAAAATGAGAAGCATAAGGGAGGGGGCAGGAAATAGTAATCATAAGGATCTTAATAAGGTTTATCTGTTTACATCCCTCCATGGGGAGATAATACTTGTAGCATAAGAACTTTCTCATTAGGGCAGTTAATATAATATAATTATAATAATATAATAACAATTCACAGAACACAAAGTTGACTATGAATGGATAATGTCTAAAAATAAAATCAAGGAGTGAGAGAGAAATGTGCTGGATGAAAGGTAAAGGGAAAAATGGGATGTTGTAAATTATCTGCCACAAGAAAAAGACAAGAAAAAGTTTTTACAGTGAAGGAAAAGAAAGGTAAGTGAGTAAATCTTATTCTTGTTTGAATTGGCTCAAAGAGAAAATAAAATACACATTCAATATGGGTATAAAAATCTTTTATCTGGCAAAAAATAGGAGTGGAATGGGATATGAAAAGGGGAAAAGTGATAAAGAGAGGGTATAATAAGGTAGGGAGTAGTCAGTAGCAAAACACTTTTTAAGGATGGGCAGGATGAAAGGAGAGACAGAATAGAATAAATGGAGGGAAATACAGTTAGCGATAAGTAATTGGAAAAATAATTTTGAAACAAATTTCTCTGATAAGGCTTTATTTTTTAAACATAAATGTAACTAAGTCAAATTTATAAAAAAAATAAGAGCTATACCCCATTTGATAAATGATCAAAAGATATGATCTATGACCAAAGGGCTATAAATTCATGCCTATCCTTTGACCTAACAACACCACTACTAGACATGAATTCCAAAAGAGATTTTTTTAAAAAGGAAAAGGACCTCTATGTACAAAAATATTTGTAGCAGCAGTCTTCTCAGAAGGGCAAAAAAAAGAAAGAAAATTGAAGGGACACTGATCAACTGGAGAATGGCTGAATAAATTTTGATATGTGATTATCATGGAATATTATTGTTCTAAGGGAAATGATTAGCATGATGCTCTCAGAAAAAAAAACCCTGGAAAATTCTCCATGAACTCAAGTAAAGTGAAATGTACTGTATACTAAGTAATAGTAATGTTCTTGAATGACCAGCTATAAATGACTTTAGTATTCTCAGCAGCACAATGATCCATAACCACTCTGAAGGATTATGATGAAAAATCTCCATCCTGGAGAAGAAACTGTGTCTGAATACAGATTGAAGCATATTCTTTCTCTCTCTCTCTCTCTCTCTCTCTCTCTCTCTCTCTCTCTCTCTCTCCCTCTCTCTCTCTCTCTCTCTCTCTCTCTCTCTGTCTCAAACTTTATTTTTCTTGAGAGGCGCTTTTTATTAGGGTAGAAGATCTATGATCTCTTTCACAACATGACTTTTATGGAAATGTGAATAACTTCACAGGTAATTTCTTAATGGTGGCTGGGAATGGGGATAAGGGAAAGAATCTGAAACTCAAAAGTTTTAAAAACAAATAACTGGGAAATATTAAATAATTTTTAAGGTGAAAAAAAAAGAAAGACAAAGAGACTTGCCAAAAGTCATAAAGAAAAGAAATGGAAGAGTTGAAATTCAAATTTGGTACTTTTCTCGTTACAGCAAAATCCTCCCAGGAGGACTAGGAAAAATGTTTTGTTTTGTTTTGGTTTTTTTGTATCAGGTTTGTAATGCTGTTTGAAAAGCATTATTTTCCCACTGATTTTGAATATCTAATTCCTTTGAATACATTATCTCCAATTGTGGAAACAAATAAATTTTACTGCTTGTATCTCTTGACCTGACTTTGAACAAAAACATCTCATTGTATATTTTTGATACATGGATAATAATTTAAAAACAATAATAATAACTACAGCTAGCATTTATATATAACTTTAAGGTTTGAGATGTCCTTTACGAATATTTTCTCATTTTATTTTCATAACAACTCTCTGAAGTATATCTTATTTCCATTTTTGAGATAAGGAGATTCACACAACTAGTAACTTTCTAGGGCCATATTTCAACTCAACTTTTCCTAATCTCAGGTCTACTGTCCTATCTATTGAACTACTTACCTACCTGTATATGAGGTAATGTTCTGTATAGGCATCAAGTTAATTAAGTTCAATTCAATTCAACAGGCATTTCATCTATGCAAAGTAATGTGCTAGGCACTGAGAATACAAAACAGACATGAAATTGTTTCTGTCTTCAAGTTTATGTTATGCTGGGAATAATAATAGTAGTACATAAATACAGTCTCTCTCCCTATCTATCTGTCTCTCTCTATGTTTGTTTGTGTATGTTTCACTGTCTCTATCTCTCTTGGTCTCTGTCTCTCTAATTTCTTGCTTCTTGCTCTGAAACCACATATTCATAATGGGTTGAATCATAGGGGAAGCTTATCCCTCTACAACAAGGGTGCTTAAACTTTTTGTCATTGTCCCCTTTGATAATGTAGTTAAAATCTATGGACTTCCTTTTTTGCAAATAACATTTTAAATGCATAAAATAATATACAAATGATTACAAAGAAAATTAAAGGTTAATGAATATAAAAATGTATGTTTCTCATTCAAATTTATAGCATTCCTGAAATTTATCATGGACTCCCAGAAGATGCCAGTTTAAGAATTCTTGTTCTTGGGACACTAATACATTGTTGGTGGAACTGTGAACGGATCCAACCATTCTGGAGAGCAATTTGGAGCTAAGCTCAAAAAGTTGTCAAACTGTGCGTACCCTTTGACCCAGCAGTGTTTCTACTGGGCCTATATCCCAAATAGATCTTAGAGGAGGGAAAGGGACCCACCTGTGCAAGAATGTTTGTGGCAGCCCTTTTTGTAGTGGCTAGAAACTGGAAACTGAAGGGATGCCCATCAATTGGAGAGTGGCTGAATAAATTATGGTATATGAATATTATGGAATATTATTTCTCTGTAAGAAACGACCAGCAGGACGATTTCAGAGAGGCCTGGAGGGACTTGCATGAACTGATGCTGAGTGAAATGAGCAGAACCAGGAGATCATCATACACAGCAACAACAGTATTACATGATGATCAATTCTGATGGACATGGCTCTCTGCAACAAAGAATTGTCTCAAACCAGTTCCAATTGTTCCCTGAAGAAAACCATATACACCCAGAGAGAGGGAAATGAAATATGGACCACAACGTAACATTTTCATGATCTCTATTGACATTTGCTTGCATTGTGTTGCCTTTCTCTGATTCTTTTTTTTTCTTGTAGACAGGATTTTTCTTGCATAACTTCTCAAGCATTTCAACATTATTAACATGTAGTGGACTTCCTGCCATCTAGGGGAGGGAAGGGGACTGGGGGTAAAATTTGTAATGGAAAGCTTTGTAAAGATCATTGTTGGGGAACTACCCATACATATGTTATACAAATAAAAAGCTTTAATAAAAAAAAGAATTCTTGTTCTTCAGAGAAATAAAGTTTTCATTTTGAACTCTGACTCTTTACTCACCCATCTACCTAACCCTGGATACTGTTGGAAAAGCAATTATAGCTTAGGCTTGGTTCATATGTAGGATATCCCTTTCGATGGAAAAAAGAAAGGTACTCAACATACAGTGTAAATCATTATAGGATAGCTACTTATTTCCTCTCCACAGAAGAAATACTTGATACACAGGCTAGTGAACATGTTTTTTTTTAAAGGCTATAAAATTTAACTATTATACTCTCCTAGATTTTCTATGCTTATGAAAGAAACACAAAGCAGAAGAATTAGCCACTATTATAATACCCAGATTTAGGTCAGCCAAGTTAAGAGATGTGTTCTTTGGCATATATGTGCAACCATCATATCACCAGGGTAGAGAGAGACCATCCACTACAGAAAATCTTAGAGCAAGTTACTTGCCTATCACAGAGGGGAAACAGAGCAATCACATTTTTAAACATCTACTAAATAGATGGTTCTTCCTGAACAATCTTTTGCAATGTCACTCTGACACAATCTCCCCTCCTTTCAAATATCAATGAAGGAAGAAAAGTGAGAATGGAGCAGAGGAAATGGACTAGGACAGCAAGGATGGTTGGAGTGAGTAGAATTCATGATGAGGAAAAGGAATAAGTTTAGGAAGAATAAAGCAGAGGGAGAGATATAAGAATGGGAGCTTATAGTCATAGAGCAGGAATGTCAGAGTTTTGGATCACAGAGAATGAAGACTAATGAACAATAGTAACATTAAGTGTATGACCATTATTCTCTATGGATGAGGCTGAGTGAAGTTGAAGATTATGGATTTTAAGATATTAATGAACTGGCAGGACTAGACTTTTTTTTAAAGGAATCCCCTCTTTAACATTGAAATCCGCAAGTAGGAGAGAAGGGTTTGGCAGAGAATGCCTAGGAAACAGGTTTTGAACTCTTTGAGAAAGAAGAATGGGTGACAGGCTGGTAGATAACAACAATCAGGATCTGGACAGGGTGATATATAGTAGGTACTAATTGGTGTTGATTGAGCCAGTCAATGAATCACTTCCCTGCCCACCTCCTGCACTTAGTCTCATACTTCCATCTGGTGAGAACACATCTTGATTGATTCAATCACAGCTGTGAACTAGTTGTGAACAAGGTTTAGACATCACCCTAGGAATTGGTTGAAGGTCTCTCCCCCTCCCTCCCACTCTTCATTTCTCTCTCCCTATCTCTCCCCGTCTCTCCTTGTCTCTTAGTCTCTCTGTTTTTCTGGCTCTTTCTCCTCTTCTCCCTCCCTCCATTTTTCCTTCCTTCCTCCTTTCTTTCACACCCCCTCTTTCTTTCTCCTTCATTTGCACAGAAGCACCTGAGGGTTTATCTAGCAAGGGAAACAGAAACAAAGATGAGCTCAGTAGCCAAGGTGGAAAAAATCATCAGCAAAGGAATAATCAGCAAAAGGAGAGAACGATAAAAAAAAATAGTGCTGAATTGTGATAAAGGAAAGAAAAGATCTAAGAGGTCCATTGGCTGTTCAGACATCTCAGAAGAGAACACTCTGGCTAACATCAGGATTTGAAACCACATCCTTAAGGTCTGAAGGAAGTTCCAAGTAATGATCTTCTTTATGGACCTTCCCTCCCAGAGCCTATCTATTAACATACATAGTAACATTTTCTGCCTGCTTCTTTCCCCAAAAGTTACTAGTAATCTGAATTTTGCCTTGATGACAGAGGCCTGGATGAGATAGGGATAAATATAAAATTAAATTAAAGCAGAAATCAATGTTAGAAATTTTCTTAACTAGGGACTCTGAGCAATAGGGGATATACTCCTAACTTTTCATTTAATATAAATTCCTTAAAGCATCAGAGAAGGGAACTATGTGGGCCTGAGGGAGAATTATACTGCACCTAGGCTTAAAATGGACTAATTATTATAACGGGATATGGCAGATTATATCTCCTGAGACAAAGAGGATAGGAAAGAAAGGTCATCTGCATCCTCTGCAAAAGTACCCACATCCACTGATATTACGGATGAATGAAGTGAATCTCCAAGGAGAACAATGGCAGTAGAGGGAGGATGTGGAAGTGACAGCAAAGAAGGAAAGAGTTTGCCTACTCCTCCCTCCTGTCCCAGAGGTTTAGGATTAGATGTAATCAATGAGATTAGCTGTAACCAGTACTGAAGCATATGCTGAGGATGCAGTATTTTCTCTTGAGGAGCCAGTTTTTTGTGAGCCCCAGAAAATGGAAGGACTATGAAATCAAGAGATCAGATAGGAAAGGCAGTTTTGTTAACTACAGCAGGAATTACAGAGATCATTATATAAGGGAGGACAGAACAGATTAGAGACTCAAGACAAGTTTGAATAAGGATATGAAGGAACAGAGAGTAAGTACAAAGAAAGAACTGCTTGCCTAGAAAGCCTGAGACTGAGTCACAGGGACTGAGAAGAGGAGGTAATTTGCCAGCTATAGGATAGTTAATGACCTTAATCTTCCAAGAATCCTCCTATGGCAGACACTCTACCACAGTAATAATGGAAGACTGCAGTGTCTATTTTCTCCCTACTCCTATGGCTGAAGTTCTTGTCTGTGTGGCTACAGACCCAAGTATCTGATATTATAGAGTTGCTAGTTATAGAGCATCAGGGTCAATCAATCAGTCAATAAACATTTATTAAGGCCTAATATTAAGTGCCAAGCACTGTGCTAAATTCTAGGGATACATAGAAAGGTAAAAGACAGTACCTGCCCCCAAGGAACTTGCAATTTAAGGAAGGGACAACATGCAATATCTATGTATATGCAGGATAAATTGGAAATAATTAACAGAGGGAAAGCACTAGAATTAAGAGGGATTTGGAAAGACCAATAAAGTCAATAAGGGTGATGTTGATTTTCTAACCCTTCCCAATAAATTTAGGAGCCACCCTTCCTGGAAATTCCTTATTAGTGAGAAATGATTGATCCCCATCACACAGAGAGAGTGCCAAGCCTAACAGCACAGGGGAAACACACTAAGCCAATCAGTGTAGTGTGTACCTCTAAGAACATCACAGACTAGTTATTGCTAAACCTTGGGTGGCTGAAATGATCCTTCTACCAGCCAGAGAAGAGGCAGCATGACATAGTAAATAGAGAACTGGCTACAAAGGCTGAAGTACTGAATTCACTGCCTTTTCAGACTGGCTATTTGATTCGGGTTAGATAAGCCCTCTCAGTTATAAGGAACTCTAAAACTGTAAATTTCCCACTTGGATTGATAAAAGTAGTTTACTCATTCAGTGGTAACAGCCCTAGGGTCTACTTCAATACATAAAATCAGTTACATTCTTTTATACTTTAATGCCAGCCCTATATAATTTCAATAATAGTTTTTATAGAATATTATAGTCATATGGTACTTCCTCATAAAACCTTTGAGGTAGGTAGGGTCCTATTATATTTCCATTTTACAGATGAGAAGAATGACATTAATGAACTTATTCAAGACTCTACTTTAAGAGCCAAAACCTATATTTAGTTTCTCTGAGGACTAAAGACTCATCTCTCATATTCACTAGTTATGTGTCCTGTTATTGTTTAGCCCTTCAATTGTGGCTGAGTCTTCATGGATTATAGCACACCAATATTGTTTTCTTGGCAAAGATACTACAGTGATTTTCCATCTCCTTCCTACAGCAGAGAGATTAAAGGATTTACCCAGGGTCAAACCTCTAGTTAGATGAGACAGATTTGAGTCACATTTGAATTCAGTTCTTCCTCACTCCAGGTTCAGTGCTCTATGCACTGAGTCACCTAGCTACCTCTGCTTCATGTCCTAACAAAAAATGTTTACCCATTTTGTGCCTCAGTTTCCATATCTATAAAATAGGACTATTATACTATCTATCCCCACAGGATTGTTGTGCCAAAAAAGACAAGGTACATAAGTTTCTTCGTGAACTACAAAGTGCTATATAAATATGAATTACTGTCTTTGGATCCCATACTCACCTCTTATAACTCTATTATTTATTTAAATATAACAAAAACATTCTGATTCAAAATGTCTAATATTGAAAATGGTAGTCATTTTGAAAATGGTAGTCATTCTGCTTGAAGGTGATCTCTCTCATGGACCTGATTCCCTGAATACAATACATGGACCTGAAATACAAATAATATTTTCTTCCTCAGAGCTTCATTTTATTTGGATGCCTCTTAGGCACTTTAAAAAATTCATATCCCTGTATTTCCTATCCTTAAAAGTCTTTGAGAGAGACAGACATTTCTTATTTATCTTTTTATAATCCATTAGTATCTAGTATTTAACAAATACTGGATGCTTTTTTTTAATTATAGCTTTTTATTTTCAAAACATAGGCATAGTTTTCAATATCTACCCTTGTAAAACCTTGTGTTCCAAATTTTTTTCTCCCTCCCTTTGATAGCAAGTAATCCAATATATATTAAATATGTGTAATTCTATACATATTAAATACTGAATGCTTAATAAATATGTATTTGTCATTACATTTGTAAATAAATGAAAATTGCAATATTAAAAAAATTACCAAACAAAAAACTTTCCATATATTTTTCCTCCTAATCAAATTGGCTTACAGTTTATTCCCTGAATGTGACATTTCATCTTTTGTATCTGGAAGATAAATCTCTGCTTAACTGCACCTCTAAGAATTCTTAGCTTTCTTCAAAGCATACCAGATACCACCTCCAGGAAGAGATTTTGCTCGACCCTCTCAGGTATTAGTGGTCTCTCCCTCTTCAAATTATGTTGGATTACTTTCCATATATTTTGTATTTACATAACTATGGACACATTAGTTTCCCCATAGAATGATAAGTAGTCATGAATGATATTTGTCTTTGTATCCTCGAAGTGCCCTACATTATCCTTCTTTTTGTTATTGAACACAACAATGAACTACAACAATATCCCCAAATAATCCTACCCATAGTAGATGCTTAATGTTCATTTGTGGGGTTTTTTGAATAACCAATCAATAACTTTGCTAAAGAAAGCACTG
The DNA here is from genome assembly GCA_023553655.1 of Myrmecobius fasciatus. Taxonomy (NCBI): domain Eukaryota; kingdom Metazoa; phylum Chordata; class Mammalia; order Dasyuromorphia; family Myrmecobiidae; genus Myrmecobius; species Myrmecobius fasciatus. The sequence goes on from JAJPUD010000318.1 coordinate 337,589, forward strand.
GGTATTTTCTGTTCTTATGTCATATAATGCTATCCCACATTATTAGGAGCTGCCTGCCATCTGTGGTCAAAGAATGAAAATTGACATGAGAATGTTAAGAAACAAAAAAAGAGAAGCACAATCATATTCTTGGTCCATAGTCCTAATGTGGAAAAGAAATGAAAACATTTGGAAAATTCCAACAGAAGCCAATTTTTGATGGCCGGAAAATCCTTAAGGAAAGATAATAAACTACTCTCAGTAAAGAAAAATGCAAAGGAAAATGTGTCAAATCATCCTACAAATAATTGGGTATGTAACTACGAGACAGAATCAAAGTCTAAATTTTTATTGGGCAAGAAACCAAGAAATAACTTTTAGGGAAAAAAATGTATTGGATAACTTAATTGCTGTTACAACAGGTTTATTGTGCCTTTACTTTTAACTGAGAAGAAGTCTCCAATTTCTCCTGCTTTGTTAAACTAGGGGCCATCCATGTTGAGTACAAATAGAAATCTGAAGTTAATACTTATGCAAACAAAATCCATTAAAATCTGTTCTTTGTTATCGTCATCCAGTTGCTCCTTCTATGAAAAAGGATTGACTTTCTGCTTCTCAGTTCTGTGTAACTATAGGCTCCTACAAGAAAAATTTCATCATACACTCTGTCTTATATATAAACTTAAAGGTGCCCCTATTCTATGTGCATACAGAGTTAAAGATAATTCTTTAATATCTACCTTACTTCTCACTTCATTAGTCTTTTACTCATTACATCTCTCAAGAACAAACTCATTAAATGGAGAAATTTTCTTACTTGTTTCCATTATTATAATATTCTTGTCTCTTCTATCCTAAAGATTAATAAGCATGGAAAAAGTTCTATAAGGTTATATAAATGATGGCTGTTACAAACCACCATATTAACATATTAGAGATTTTAGATATAGGAAATATTGTATATTAAGACAATTACATTCTTGCACTTATTCACTATACATTTGGTAAGCACATACTACTTTCAAAGCACCATGTAAGCTAGATGGCTCAGTGAATAGAGCACTAGCCTAGAGATAGGTGGACCTGAATTCAAATCCAGCCCTCAGACACTTAACATTAACTAGTTGTCTAACTCTGGGCAGATCACTTTTCCAATTGCCTCACCAACAACAACAAAAACCACATTATTCAAGTTGTTGCCAGAGGACACAGAATAAGATAAAGAATAGCTCACCATCAAATTTAGTAGACACCCATCATTTGGGGAATAGCTGAATAAATTAAGGTATATGAATGTAATGGAATATTACTGTTGTATAAGAAATGATGAGCAGGTTGACCAGAAAAGCCTGGAAAGATTTACATGAACTGATAATGAGTAAAGTGATGAGAACCAGCACATTGTACACAGTAACAAGAAAATTACATGATAATCAACTATGATAGGTTTAGTTCTTCTGAGCAATGCAGTAATCTCTAGGGATAGAAAATGCCATGCACTTATGGAGACAGAATTATAGGGACTGAATGCTGATATACTGAATGCTGCATACCATTTTCACCTTCTTTTTGTTTGTTTAGTTTTTCTTTCTCATGATTTTTCCCTTTTGTTTTGTTTTTTCTTTCATAACATGACTAATATGGAAATATGTTTAAAATGTTTGTACATGAATAACATATCAGCTTGCTTGTTGTCTTAGGAAGGGTGGAGGCAAGGGAGGGAGGGAGAAAAGAATTTGAAACGTAAAATCTTAGAAAAATGAATGCTAACAATTATCATTACCTGGAATTGGAAAGTTAAAATACAATTGAGGAAAAATAATTGAATATCTTAACACCCTGTCCTTTTTACACACACATATACACACAGTAATTAGGGTTTTCCAGATTGCTGGTGCACCATATCCCTCACCCTCTTGATATGGAAGGGATAATAATAATGTAAGGTATGGTCTCTACCCTTAAGGAGTCTATAATACAGTTAATGAGAACAAGCTGATACATTTAAATAATACTGAATGTAAAATAATATGTACATCCTAAATTATGTGATAGAGGAGAATTGATGACACATTTAAGGACTTCAGAGGGGTGAGATCTCAATGAGAAATGAAGCAGTAACAATTGGCTTTAGGGAGTAGGAAGGAAACAAGTATTTATTGAACATTTACTATGTCCCAGTAACCATGGATATAAATATAGGCATTTATAAATTATAATTACATTTATTTTATAAATATAAGGTATAAATATAAGTAAAAAGAAAGATAGTCCTTGCTCTCAAGGAGCTTATATATTAGAGGGAAGACAACACACAGAAGGGAGTTGCAAATCTGGGGTAAGGAGAAAGGTGGTAGTATGAAAAAAGTATCTTCCATGGAGCATGGTTTTGAAATTCAGAAGTCAGGAACAGGGTGGGAAGAAAAAGAAAATCCAACTTGACCTCTACAAAATGGAGACTTCAAAGGAGGAACAACACAGTAAAGATATGAGCCTTACTGACAGATGTTCCAGGGTGAGAAGACTCCAGGCAGAAAAGTTTTGATGTCCATGTGAAGGAGGTCCCAGATATTGCAGGAAATTCCCAGTTTTAGTTTGCATCCAGCTCCAAATACTAGATATTACCCTTCTTTTTTTAACTTCTTACATAATATAAGACCCCTATATTTGGACTAGATGTTCATAAACAAGACAGTAAGAATACAAAAGCAGCATTTAAGGAAAATTAATCAAAAGATGTTTGATAGCCCTACAGAACGTGAATACTATAATATTGTAGTTCAGACATTTAAAGAATTCAGAAAACACACAGTTCCTATATTCCCCAAACTCATAATCTAAAAGGGACAATTATTCATAATTGTTTATTTTTTAAAGTTCAAATTGGAAAAAAGTTTAAATCCAGAAATTTTAATTAACTCTTAAATAAATATGTCTTCTTCCCAGTTCACTATTTATGTAATATAAATTAATGATTTCTTCTTCTTTACTTAGTTATCTTCCTGGAGAGTAGCATTATTAAAAAAAAACTTGATACTTAAAAATTTATTTTTAAAAATTTTCTCTTCTGAAAAGATACAGTGTCAACTATAATGAGTTACATGGTCAAAGAAAAGCCTAATAAAATCTGTCCATATCTGGTCAATTACCTAAATGGCAGAGAGTGGCAAAGAAATGGATAATGAAATATAGTGATATAAAAACATTTGCTTTTTATCTCATCTACCCTACTAATCAACTTTATTTCCTGCAACTCTTCATTATATACTGCCTTTGAATGTAGGCATCACTAATATTCTGATCATTTTCTCCTGAGTAAATAAATAAATCACACTATAAAGATCTAAAAATAAAAAGGAAATGAGAAATCTGTATGGTTTCTCTTTCTCAACCTTCCTCCTCAAACTTACTTGCAAGTCACTCCATGATCAAGACAAAACTCAGTCTCAATAGCAATCTGACTCCAAAGCATTGTGTAATGAAGAATAAGTTATAGTCACCAAATATCAAAGACACTGACAAACTGGTTATCCTGCACCAATTTTTTAAAATTACACCTATTGATAGTGCCAATTTGTACAAGGGACAAAGTTGCTAGTTTCATTACAGGTTCAGCTAGGTCCACATAGGGCCATCTTTATAAACTGAAATACTGCCATTTTTACAGGAAGTATTTGTTTTCTCTGTCTTTGTTTCTGTCTGTCTGTCTCTCCCTCCCTCCCTCTCTTTCTCTCTCCCTTCCCCTCCCTATGTTTTTTTTATTCACATTGCATATTTTCTTCAAGGGCATTCTGGGAAATCCAAATGTTATTTTATGGTCAAGTGACATTTACATTCTGCCATTAACTGTCTGAAGTGAAAATAGCAGAGTTGTGGACAAAGAATTGTCTTGGGAATCAGGAAGATTTGGGTTCAAATTCTGACTTATCTGTCATAGTGATGGTTTGGACCAAGTCACTTCCCATTCCCCAGGTAAATCTCTAAGACTATTACAGGTGAGCTGTTGATCTGTAACAGTGTTAGAAGTTTGCCCAATTACTTCATGTTTACTTCAGTTATATGGAAAGTCAATAAATTTTGTATAATTTTCTCAGAAAACCTGAAATGTAAAAGTTCACATGAAAGAGTATGTCACTTTTAACAGACTCAGCCTACCACTTCAGAAAGCTTGCCCTGCACAAAACTGAAACTGTTGTTCAGAAGTTTGTCATGTTCAATCCTCCAGGACCCCATTTGGAGTTTGCCATTTTCTTCTTCATCTCCTTTTATAGACAAACAGGGTTAAGTGAATTAGCTAGTATCACACAGCTAGGAAGTGTCTGAGGCTGAATTTGAACTCATATAAAGCTTTTTATTTACAAAACATATGAGTGATTTTTCTACATTGACCTTTGCGAAAACTTTTTTCCCCCAAGCTTTTCCCCTCCTTCCCCCCATCCCCCACCCCTAGATGACAGGTAATCTAATACATGCTAAATAGGATAAATTATATGACAAATACAATACATGTATACATATCTAAACAATTATCTTACTGCACAAGAAACATCAGATCTAGAAAGAGAAGAAGAAAAAACAACCTAAGAAGGAAAACAAAATGCATGGAAATATTCACAGAAAGCATTAAAATGCTGTGTTGTGGTTCACACTCAGTTCCCACAGGCCTCCCTCTGGATGTATATGACTATCTTCTTCGCTGAACAATAGGAACTGGTTTGAATCACATCATTGTTGAAGAGAACCATGTCCATCAAAATTGATCATCGTATAGTCTTGTTGCTGTGTATAATGTTCTCCTGGTTCTGCTGATTTCACTCAGCATCAGTTCATGCAAGACTCTCCAGGCCTCTCTAAAATCGTCCTGTTGGTCGTTTCTTACAGAACAATAATATTCCATAACATTCATATACCATAATTTATTCAGCCATTCTCCAATTGATGGGCATCCTTTCAATTTCCAGTTTCTTGCCACTACAAAAAGGGCTGCCACAAACATTTTTGCGCATGTGGGTCCCTTTCCCTCCTTTAAAATCTCTTTGGGATATAGGCCCAGTAGAAACACTGCTGGGTCAAAGGGTATGCACAGTTTGATAACTTTTTGAGCATAGCTCCAAATTGCTCTCCAGAATGGTTGGATCCGTTCACAGTTCCACCAACAATGTATCAGTGTCCCAGTTTTCCCACATCCCCTCCAACAATTATCATTATCATTTCCTGTCATTTTAGCCAATCTGACAGGTGTATAGTGGTATCTCAGAGTTGTCTTAATTTGCATTTCTCTGATCAATAGTGACTTGGAGCACCTTTTCATGTGACCAGAAATAGTTTCAATTTCTTCATCTGAAAATTGTCTGTTCAGATCTTTTGACCATTTATCAATAGGAGAATGGCTTGAATTCTTATATATTTGAGTCAATTCTCGATATATTTTAGAAATGAGGCCTTTATCAGAACCTTTGGATGTGAAAATATTTTCCCAGTTTACTGCTACCCTTCTAATCTTGTCTGCATTCATTTTGTTTGTAGAAAAACTTTTTAACTTGATATAGTCAAACTTATCTATTTTGTGATTAATGATGACCTCTAGTTCTTCTTTGGTCACAAATTCCTTCCCCCTCCACAGGTCTGAGAGGTAAACCATCCTACATTGTTCTAATTTGTTTATAATATCATTCTTTATGCCTAGATCATGAATCCATTTTGACCTTACCTTGATATATGGTGTTAGGTGTGGGTCAATGCCTAATTTCTTCCATACTAGTTTCCAATTATCCCAGCAGTTTTTGTCAAATAGTGAGTTTTTATCCCCAAAACTGGGGTCTTTGGGTTTATCAAACACTAGATTACTATTGTCATTGAGTATTTTGTCCTGTGAACCTAATCTATTTCACTAATCTACTACTCTATTTCTTATCCAGTACCAAATGGTTTTGGTGACCATTGCTTTATAATATAGTTTTAGATCTGGTGCAGCTAGGCCACCCTCATTTGCATTTTTTTCATTAATTCCCTTGAAATTCTTGACCTTTTGTTTTTCCAGATGAATTTTGTTGTTATTTTTTCTAGGTCAGTTAAATAATCTCTTGGGAGTTTGATTGGTATAGCCCTAAATAGATAGATTAGTTTAGGTAGTATTACCATCTTTATTATATTCGCTCAACCTATCCAAGAACACTTGATGTTTTTCCAATTGTTTAGATCTGACTTTATTTGTGTGGAGAGTGTTTTGTAGTTTTGCTCATACAGATCCTGACTTTCCCTTGGCAGATATATTCCCAAATATTTTATACTATCGATAGTTATTTTGAATGGAATTTCTCTTTGTATCTCTTGCTCTTTTATTTTGTTGGTGATGTATAAAAATGCCGATGATTTATGTGGATTTATTTTGTATCCTGCAGCTTTGCTGAAGTTGTGGATTAATTCTAATAGTTTTTTAGTTGATTCTCTAGGGTTCTCTAAGTAGACCATCATATCATCTGCAAAGAGTGATAATTTGGTTTCCTCATGACCTACTCTAATTCCTTTAATCTCTTTTTCTTGTCTTATTGCCAAGGCTAGCATTTCTAATACAATATTGAAAAGTAATGGTGATAGTGGGCAACCTTGTTTCACCCCTGATCTTATTGGGAATGGTTCCAGTTTATCACCATTACATATGATGCTAGCTGATGGTTTTAAATAGATGCTACTGACTATTTTAAGGAAAAGTCCATTACTTCCTATACTCTTTAATGTTTTTAATAGGAATGGATGTTGGATTTTATCAAATGCTTTTTCTGCATCTATTGAGATTATCATATTTTTTGTTAATTTGGTTATTAATATAGTAAATTATGTTAATAGTTTTCCTAATATTGAACCAGCCCTGCTGAATTTGAACTCATGAAGATGAGTCTTCCCAATTCCAAACCCAGTACTATATACATCTAGTTGCCCAAGACACTATATAGGCATTGTCAAATGATAATGTTTTATTTTCATTTGGGGAAACTGAAACTGAGTACTGATTTAAATGTGAATAGGGTAGAGGAGGGTGGAGAAAAGGGATAGAGGAGGGAGAGAGAAAGGGAGGAGAAGACAGAGCCTGGAGGGAAAAGAAGAGGGAAAGATAAGTATTCTAAGGATTTTTTCTCATAAATGTAACTAAAATTTAAAAAACAATGAATAATGATTCTTTGTGGTATGTCCTAAATGTTAATAGCAATTCATTAATATCTTAAATGCTAGTTAATATCTTTTTTTTTTTTTTTGCTTTTTGCTGAAGCAATTGAGGTTAAGTGATTTGCCCAGGGTCACACAGCTAGGGAATGTTAAGTGCCTAAGAGCAGATTTGAACTCAGGTCTTTCTGACTTCAGGGCTGGTGCTCTATTCACTACACCACCTAGCTGCCCCAATAATAATCTTTTAAAAATAAAATTATATATGCTGAAAAGACAAAAGCTTTCTACTTGTTATAATGTCATCAAAAGGGTGATTTTTTTTCCAGAATTTCAATTTTTTGCAGATATCTCAGATGAAATGTTCTGCTTATTAGGCATGAATAATTCATTCATTTTCAAGGATATCTGCTGCCATAGTCTAAAGGGCAAATAAAGCGAAGTCACCTCACCCCACCAACAGCACCTCAGTATGTTTACAGAGGGAAGACAGACAAGGATCAATCAGTCAGTCAATGAGCATTTATTACTGGGCAAAGTGCTGAAGCAGTCTCAGATTTCTTAAGTTGTTTCTAATGATATTAACCACAGTAACAAGGCATATGAGTTTCAAATCACAGGAAGGGAAGAACTCCTTGGCATCTATTGTTCTGGCAAGGGGGGTAATTAGGGATTTGGCAAAAACTATAATAATTGTTTAATCATGCAACTTTTACTCATAATATGATAATACTCATAATTCAACTTGAGCTGATGATTACCATACTGGTTAATTAGTTGGCTGGCTTTTTAGTAGGTCCAGCCAATCATTATAAAATCAAAATAAAATGAAATGGGCCACAGTGACTAACTTTATGTGCCACCATTTCAATAACAATCAGGCCAAAGTAAACACCAGTATACTGAATTAATGAATATTATTTGCCTGGCATAAATCAATGGATAGTATTCCTTTTTAAAAATGTTTCTTACAGAACATCAATAGATCTGAACCATAAAAAACTAAATAGGCTAAAATAATAGTATAAAATACTTGAGATTTGCATATGGTATGCAGTGTATCCTCAATTGATAAGCCATTGCTTAATGCTTATTTGTTTTGAGACTGTGGTTTCCTCTATTTCATTTCCAGATTGGAAAGGTAGCAGCTACTCATGAGTTTAATCCCACTACCAACTGGCATGGAAGATCTCACCTTTTTATCTAATCTGGGCCATGTTGCCCCTTCTTAAACACTTTTCCTTTCTTCCCCCTCCCACTAGGACTCACTAAATTGGTGCCAGACTCTGTATGGGCAGCTAGTTGACTTAGTCCAATGCAATTCAGAACACTGGCACTCAAGAGACCTGCCAGCCTCAGCCTCAGAAGCAGGGACTGATTATGAGCATGCACCACTATGCCTGGTCATAGCATACACTGTGAAACCTCAAAAGTAGACAGCACATGGGTAGGCCGAGCGAATATAATAAAAATGACAATACTACCCAAACTAATTTATTTATTTAGCGCCATACCAATAAAACTCCCAAAAAATTATTTTACAGACCTAGAAAAAATAGTAGCAAAGTTCATTTGGAAGAACAAAAGGTCAAGAATTTCAAGGGAATTAATGAAAAAAAAGACAGATGAAGGTGGCCTTGCTGTACCAGATCTAAAACTATATTATAAAGCAGCGGTCATCAAAACCATTTGGTACTGGCTGAGAAATAGAGCAGTTGATCAGTGGCATAGGATAGGATATCAGGACAAGCTAGGTAATAACGTTAGCAATTTAGTGTTTGATAAACCCAAAGACCCCAGCTTTTGGGATAAATACTCACTATTCGGCAAAAACTGCTGGGAAAATTGGAAACTGGTGTGGAAGAAATTAGGGCTTGACCCACACTTAACACCACACACCAAGATAAGATCTAAATGGGTTCATGATCTAGATATAAAGAGTGATATTATAACCAAATTAGAGGAACATAGGATAGTTTACCTCTCAGACCTGTGAAGATGGAATAAATTTATGTCCAAAGAAGATCTGGAACTCTTAATTGAACACCAGATAGATAATTTTGATTATATTAAGTTAAAAAGTTTCTGTACAAACAAAACTAATGCAGACAAGATTAGGAGGGAAGCATCAAATTGGGAAATCATCTTTACATTTAAGGGTTCTGATAAAGGTCTCATCTCTAAGATATATAGAGAATTGTCTCATATTTATAAGAATTCAAGCCATCCTCCAATTGATAAATGGTCAAAGGATATGAACAGACAATTTTCAGATGATGAAATTAAAACTATTTATAATCATATGAAAAGGTGCTCCAAATCACTATTGATCAGAGAAATGCAAATTCAGACAACTCTGAGGTACCACTACACACCTGTCAAATTGGCTAAAATGACAGGAAAAGATAAAGATGAATGTTGGAGGGGATGTGGGAAGACTGGGACACTAATACATTGTTGGTGGAACTGTGAACAGATCCAACCATTCTGGAGAGCAATTTGGAGCTATGCTCAAAAAGTTATCAAACTGTGCATACCCTTTGACCCAGCAGTGTTCCTATTGGGCTTATATCCCAAAGAAATCATAAAAGAAGGAAAGGGCCCCACATGTGCAAGAATGTTTGTGGCAGCTCTTTTTGTAGTGGCTAGAAACTGGAAACTGAATGGATGCCCATCAGTTGGAGAGTGGCTGAATAAATTATGGTATATGGATGTTATGGAATATTATTGCTCTGTAAGAAACGACCAACAGGACGATTTCAGAGAGGCCTGGAGAGACTTGCATGGCCTGATGCTGAGTGAAATGAGCAGAACCAAGAGATCATTATTCACGGCAACAACAATACTATATGAGGATCAGTTCTAATGGACATGACTCTCTTCAACAATGAAATGCTTCACCAATTGCTCGGTGAAGAGAGCCATATACACCCAGAGAGAGGGATGTGAAATGTGGACCACAACATAACATTTCCATGTTCTCTATTGAGTTTTGCTTGCATTGTATTTCCTTTATTGGATTATTCTTTCTTGTAGATATGATTTCTCCTGCACAAAAAATGATTCAATAACTATATATATATATATTCGATTTCTTAAGTATTCTAACATAATTATCATGTAGTGGATATCCTGCCATCTAGGGGAGGGGTGGGGAGTAGGGGGGAAAAATTTGTAACAGAAAGCTTTGTAAGGGTTAATGTTTAGGAATTACCCATACATGTGTTTTGCAAATAAAAAGTATTAATAAAAAAAAGTAGACAGCACAGAAGTAAAGAACCGAGTCTACAAACATTTCACTTTGAGCCCAAGAAATTTCTTTTATTATGTTCATAATATATTCAGCAACATTATTAGAGTAAATAAACCCAAAACTGTTTAAAAGATTCCTGTTTGAAGGATTACAGAACTATAACACTATACCAGAACACACAAAAATAAGTTTTTTATATTTAATTTAGACTACAATTTTAAAATACTGAATTCAATGCTAATTGAAGTTGCCTCTAATTTGTGATTCACAGACTATTCTTTGTAGTTTATTGATGAATTGTCTATTCTTCTCAACAATGGCAGCTTTTCCACAACACACAGACTTTAAGAAATCATTCTGAAATTCTTTTCTCTCCACTCTTTGTGGGGTAACTTCTATTTTGGTTAAAGAGCAATCCGAGAACAATAATGTTTTAACTTGCAAGGAAGTACACCCTTATTGAGCTGGTAGAACTCCACTAATTGTATGAGATCAGTAAATCTTGTGTGACCATCATCCAAAGTATGAAACATTTCACCATCATCTTCTAGCTGCAAAGAGAATGATAAACTGTTTAATGGTGGCAAAATGCAAATGATTTAGACCACCAAACAGCCTATAGAATATTATATCTTCCCCTCTAAGAGTTTTACGGTCCAAACAGAAACAAAGCAATTTTGGAAGAAAGAATGAGGAAGAATTCACTTCCTGCCATTGATATCATTAACATACTTAAGTATTTCTACTACATTTCTATCCCAATCCTGAAATATCAACCTAATAGGACATGTTTTTCCATTAAATTTTTGGCATTAATGAGTTGGCCCTTGCTGGAAAATACTGATCACATAATCAAGAAAGTAGGAGAGCACAAATTATAGGCTCCAAATCATTCTGAAGAGGAGAACAGGAGTAATGCAAGCATCAAGCTGTAGTAGTTAGTGAATGGAGAAACAGTTTTAATATCCCTTGCTGAGAGTAGAGGGCATCTCTAACCCCTTCCCTAAAGTAACTTCATCCCTACCAATAGCACCCTGCCCTCAGAGATGAAGGGAAAAAATAAGTTGTCTTATACTTAGGAGAAATAGTAGTAGTGATGGTGGTGGTGGTGTTGGTGGTAACTTGTCAAAGGAGATTAAAATCATGTGGAAACAGAAGATACCTAGATCAGTATTTCATACATTGGTATAAAAGTTCATATAATATTAAAGACAAAAGAACAGGACACTGATTTTTTTCTATGTGAATCACCACCCCCCCCAAAAAAATAGAATGAAATTATAACAATAATGATAAATACAAAGAAACAGACTGCGCCATACTCTGTAAAATTTAATATCTATCAAATAATTAGAATGACATGACCTGATAGCTAGAAATATACACTGTATATTTTATATATGATCTCCCATGAAATAATATGGGACAAATCCCCATATTAGAAATATAAGTATTTATTGTGGAAATTGTAATGGACCCGGGTCATTATCACATTATCAGATTGAACCATTTCCCACAATTTCCTGTGTAGAACACTGATTCATAAAAAAAAAAAAAAAATTTAAATGAACATTTTACTCATATTATGCAAACTACATAATTTGAAAGGCATTCAAAGTTTCTATACTGAGGAGCTGAAGATCATGTGAGAATAGTTTGAAGCAATAGGTCATTCCTAATATTCTCTTTTTCATGCATTTATATCAAGGGTTCTTTTAGTAAGCACATAAGGGATGACCTTATAAACCAATTCCATTATTCAACTATAAAATTAACTGTTTTTTTTTAAATCTACCTATGTAAGTTCATGGAACACTGATTATTAAGAATAAATAAGGGGCAGCTAAGTGGCGCAGTGGATAGAGCACCAGCCCTGAAGTCAGGAGGACCTGAGTTCAAATCTGGTCTCAGACACTTAACATTCCCTAGCTGTGACCCTGGGCAAGTCACTTAACCCCAACTGCCTCAGCAAAAAGCAAAAAAAAAAAAAAAAAAGTAATAAATAGCAGGATAACAACTTGCTTCAGAACTATTTCTATCTGAACCCAATTAAAAGGAAAGGGAATGATAAAAAAAAGTAGTTTAGAAATTGACCTAAGTCCAGAAAATATGTGTGTGTGTGTATGTCAATACTTCCCTAACATTTCCTTTCAAGGTCATAAAACAGGGCATTTAGGAGAACCAAGGAGAAAGAAGCTGTAACATGGTTTTGCAGAGAGAGAAGTAAATAAAATTCAGAAGAAGATTTCTTTAAGGGGTCTTTTAACAACAGGTGGCAGGGGATACAACATTGCTAACTCAATTTTATACAACTGAAGGAAATTCAATTTTTCCAACATTTTCTCTATTCCTTATATTAATTCAGACCTAAAAGATATTTGTGCCAAGCATAGCTCCAGTCAAAACAAAAGCTTCCAAATATCATTTAATAAAAGAGTTTAAAAGTTTCCCAAAATTGTACTTATCAAGATAATTCCTAGTACAAGAATGTGCAATGATAAATTACTTACTGGTATAATTTGAAAATGCTTTATTTTTTGTCCATGGCTCAATGAAAGAACGAAAGTTTTGGGGTTGCTTTGGCTGTCCCGTACCAAGAAAACTCTAAGGAGAAAGAAGGCAGTTCATTTTGTTTCTATAGAACACATAGATTTAAAAAAAATAGAAAGCAAAACATAGAATAAATGTGCTAGTTCTGCCTAAATGCTATAAGCCCATTCATATATACTTTCATGTGTATTTCAATGGTTTGAAATCAACTCAGCAAGGTCAAGAAATTTTGTGCAATTTTTCTCAGAAAATCTGAACTACAACTATAATCTAAGTTAAAGTATGTCATTTTTAACACACTCAGCCTTTCATTTCCTATGGCTTTCCCCCCAAAAAATAAAATGTTTTGTAAGTATCAACAACTGGCAACATGTGGTTTTCATATAGGAAAACAGTATTGACATCAAGGTGTGAATACTCTATGAACTAGAAGAAATGACATCAACATCCTATTATTTTACTTCACAAGTCACTTTAGGCCCTGAAAAAGAAAAAAATTCTCACCTGGAAAGAGGCCTTAATTACTTTTTCAAAACTCTGGTATGTTATTTGCAATCTCTTTCTTTTGTTTTTTAGTTTGGTTGCTAATGTTACATATTATACAATGAGAATAATAGGAAAGAAATAGATGTAATGCCATAATCCTCAAATGACTTTTTTGTTTACATAAAAGCAGAAAATTTAATAAAATGGGAAAAAAAAACACAAGGACCATAAAGACAATAGAAAAAAAAAAGGTTTGTAAAACAAAACTCACTTTACCCTTGAAAGATGAGGCAAAAAAAATCTTCTGATATATCAAGCTAGAAAACAAGACATGGCCTAATGGCCCGAGAGAAAAATACTGCCAGACATGGATCCTTATTTACTGGCAAGACAGCACAAAACCAGTTTTGTATTAATTGCTGGCAAACAGCCTGTTTTCAACAAACCACATTGGCAAATCCTACGCTACTTTCTCTGGTGCTTAGTTAGAAAGTCATTTAGATTTGAGCTGCACTGCCTGTCCAGTGATAGTCCCATTTCATTTATGTTAGTGTGAAATTCCAGACATTACATCATTGGCAGATAGGACAAAAGTGAATTTTATTGGTAAATCAAGTTGTAAATCTTTTTTCTCTCCTTAGTAGACCACCACCACCACCTAGTGGACTAATTCTTTCCAAACTGATACAGAACAAAGTTAAACAAAGGTATATTCTTCATATATTCTTTTAATATCAAAATGACATAAAACTGAAGGCATATGAAAAATTAGGTAAAAGCCCCCCCCAAAAGACCTTTTTTAAAAGTCTTTTATGCTTACTGCTCCCATTAGGTTGTAACTCAGGTAGTCTTTCAAATATAACTAATATTTAATAAATTACATTTCATCTCTCACATCTATATGCTATGAAGTTAACAAAGCAATTTCCTCATGACAATCCTGTGAGGCACATAGTACGTATCCAATAAATACTTGTTGATCAACTATGATTTGCAAATCTTAAGCATTTTTCTATTTTCAAAAAATGCTTGTGATAGTTCCTTGCATAAAAACTTTATTTACCGCTGGCCCTAACAAGTCCCCATAAAAATGTCCTCTTGAAATCAAATTATTTTTGTTATTAAATTACCAGCATTACTTTGTTAATTCAAACTACAATATGGCCTCATTTACAATAACTAAAAACATGAAGTAGAATTAATGAAAATTACTGAAATAATCTTTTAAGAAAAATAGAGTTCTTTCACCAGATTTAAACAATTTGAGAGCAAGAGACCGGTAGTGTCAGATTTTTCTATCCCCCACAATATCTAATACAGCATTCATCTACTCTTTTCCAACTATCATTCAATCCACTGAAAACTTTTCATAAATTTACAAAATTATTATTATGAAACTCTTATTCGTGAAATCTATATTTCAAAATTTAAGGGTTTTTTTATATTTATTCTGGCTCTGTTGTTCATAGGTTTTTCCTTTTGGACTGTCAACTAGAAGTGAGTGTTCCACAAGATTCTTCCCTAAGGCCTTTTCTCCCTCTCTCAATAACCTTATCAGCTTCTATAGATTTAACTATCACTGAGAATGACTTTAAGACTTATATAAATTTCAATGCTGCATCACCAATCATACATTGAACATTTCAAACTAAATATTTTGGATAAATCTTAAACTCAACATGTACAGAAATGAACTTATCTTGTACCCTAAATTTCCTCTCTTCTAATTTACCTTGTGCCAAAAGCATCACCATCATACCAAACTCAAGTTTGTAACTTCAGCATTATCTCAACTCCTAACTCTGTCTCACCTAGAATATCCAATCAGTTGCCAAATCTTATTGTTTCCATATTCACAACACCTCTCATTTCTAATTCTCCATGAGCATAGCTGTCACTTTAGTTCAGTTCTTAAACCCCCTTCTGCCTAGATCATTGTAACAACCTCCTAACTAACTGGTCTCTCTGCCTTAAATTTTTCCCATTTTAGACCATCTTACACAAGGCTATCAAACTAATTTCCTTAAACAGAGATATAACTATTTGTCATACTTATACAACCAATTCCTTTGTCTTCCTCCTGTTTATAAGATCAAATATATAAATTCTTCTATTTAATTTTTAAAAACCTACACAAACTGGAACCAACAAACCTATATTTCCAGTTTTAATGGGCATCCAGCCCAATTGGAGATCTCTAAGATCTCCCAATTGGAGATCTACAACATTCAATCTCCCATCTCCATGCCTCTGTGCTGGATATCCCCCATGTCTAATGTACTAGTAGAATGTACTACGTAGAATGTGTCCACTCTCATCTTTAAGAAAGTGCTCAAGTATCATCTTCTGAATGAAACCTTTCCTTCTTTTTCTCCCCTCCCTCTCTCTCTCTTTCTCTATATACATACACACATATACCATATAAAATATATGTGTGTATGTGTATGTATAGACATATATATATATTTGCTGTATATATACATATATTTGCAATATGCTTTTATATGCATTTACTACTCCATTAGAATATATAGTACTTGAAAATTGAAATTATATACTTATACCCCCAGGGCCTCCACAGTACCAGGTCCATAACAGGTACTTCAATAATGCTTGCTTTATTGATTCAATAGTAAGCACACTAATAGTCCATGGTTTTGGCTGATAAACCCAGTAAATTTTAATTGTTCTTCAACTATTTGGCTATCTTTATTAAAGTATTAAACTTAAGGTAAAAGGAATGGGCAAGAATATAATAGGCATTGTGGGAATTCAGATAATATCACTACATCATCATAACAGAATAAGTTCTATATATAAACTCCTATAAAGAAATTACATCATACCAAGGCAAACTTTGTCCACAAAGTATCTTAGGGAAGCTTAGAACATAAGACTTCTTTTAAAGTTTGATTAAAGAAAAAATAAAGGTCTTGTATTATCCACACATTAAATTTTATAACTTTATTTTATTTAGCTCATCAAAGCACCAAAGAAAATTATAGGAATATAAGTATAACACTCCCCCAATCACACTTAACATTTCTCATAATCTGTTAATTATTAATATAAATGAGTTGGAAAAAATTAAATAACCAGAAAATCTGTATTACAAATAGGAAAAAAATCCAGCATTTAAATTGTTCAGGCAAGTTCCTCCCTCTCTAGGCAGGGTTTGGGATAGGAGATAGTCCTTTTACAGCTATCTGAAAAATGCAATTAGTAGTATGTACACACTAACATAGCAAATTAATTGTAAGCTTAAATTAAAACATGTTTGTTGTCTTTTTTTTCCCTTGCCGTCACTGCCAAGTTAACTGGCACCCAAAAAGCAAGCTCTGCTTTTTTTTAATTAACATCTGTGACCAACAATAAACTTTCTCAAATTTGCAGAGTGGGAAATGTAGCTGATGGCCAAGGAATCAACTAAGGAGAATATTCCTCATTTGTTTTTGCCTTCATCTGTTTTGTTCCTTGTAACAATAAAAAGGCCAGTTACAAACTGTGGGAGGAGCAAACAATAGATACATTCAGTCCAGACATGAGCTCTGGTCTCTGCACCTCCTAATAAAAGTAGCTGTTAGATGCTCATACTTACCCATCTACAAGTCCTTGTTGAATGATCAGCCGCTGAGCTTCATCTCTAGAAATTCTGTGATGAAACCATGGTTGGGCCCTATGAATAGCTGAAGAAGTCACATGAATAGATTTAAAGATTTCTCTCTTCAAATGACATAGAATCAGATGAAACTTCTACCATATCTATCTCGAGTTCAGCTACACATTTATGACAGAAATTCTATTTCCAACAACATAAACAAACATACCTAAGTTTGTTGAGGAACTATGAGAAGCAGTGGGACTACCATGTGTGTTCAGTCGTAAACATCCTTTTTTCTGAACACGGGAGAAGAAAAGACACTTTTCAAAATTTTGAATGGAGAAGAAAAGCAAAAATTATTTTTAAAAAATAAATCTTTTGAAAAAAATCTGTATACCCTCCATGCTAATCCTTCTTCAACAGCAACTGAAAGAGCCTCGGTGGGATTTTCTATAACTCTGCTTTTATGGCCTGAGAAGTCCATTGCAACAAGGGAATTCTCTGAAATGCTTCTCTAAAAAAAAATCACTCAAATTTTAAAATATTTTAGGATGTTTTCTTTCAATATTGGTCTTTGTTCTAGAACATGATGATCCACTGAGCAATGGGGGCTGATGAACAAACAAGCCAAAAACCTTCCAGGAAATTAAGAAGTTAAAACACCTGTTGTTGTTTTTATTTAATTAGGAAAGTCCTAAAACAGAAAAATATGTATATATATATTTGTTTTGATTATTTTGAGTTGTTAGTACAATAAGATTAAGCTGATAGACTACAAAGATTAAAAACATACAGTACAGAGAGAATCCATCTGTCAAGTGAAGCAATATTATCTGCTCACATTCTCATTTAGGCTTGAAAAAAATATAACTCAGAAGGGAATAGTCATTTCAGTGGCCTTCAAAAATCTTTTTATTTCCTGCTGGCATGAGACAACATTTCTTTCATCCCTTTAGAGCTTTATTTGTTCTACCTCACAAAGTGAAAACTGTCATTTAGAAAGTTACAGCATAATTTAAAATTTTCGGCTAATAGATAAATTATGTTGTAACTTTCTAAAACACAATTTGCACTTTGTGAGGTAGAACAAATAAATGTAAATAAGAGCTCTAAAAACCAAATTTCTTAATATTTAAAGGGATGAGAGAAATGATTACATATGCCATCTTGAACTAACCCAACAACTTTCTCTATTACTTTTCTCCAAAGTTGTGAACAGAAGACCTAATTTCTAAGAATCAATTTTTTTGGTAATAGTAGATGAGATTTGCCTCACCAACAAACATTGAGTTAGTTGTCCTTAGACTAGCAACTGTAAATAAATAAATGAATAAACAAATAAATAAATAAATAACACAAAAAAAATAAAACCCACAGAATCTCAATTCAGGCTACAATAGAGTTGAACACACCTTTCCCTGCACCATCCCCCAAATAATGACAACCCTCCAAAAGAACATACAGTTATTTCCCATTAGGTAATAAGGAAGGGGCAAAAATAAAAATGAAGATCTAATGGCAAATTAGTTTCCTACCTGCAACTGGGGGACCCCATGGCTCAGTAAGGACTTTTTAGATCTGTCTTCTTGAATCCAGCCAGCCCTTGTTTCATGTAACAGATCACAGTCAAGTGTGTGCTTAAATAAAAACACTCCCCACCAAAAAAATTCAGGACTTACTTTGAGCCACATTACCCTTCAGAGAATATTACCATATTGTGATGTTCTCTTCAAACCATCCTGGAGTACTCATCTTTTTATGGAACACCTCTATTTCTAGAGATCCTGCATGCAATCTTCCATTTGTTAGAGGCTTCTTTATGTTATAACTGACAGCTGCTCTTTCCAGACAGATGCTGTCTCTGTAATCTCTATTTGCTGTCACACCTTAGCTTGCCCTTTTCACCTTGTGATCTTATGGGCACGGCTGCCGACCAGCCAGATGTACTTCTGCTTTGCTGACATTAATGAAATGCCTCCACCTGCCTCAAACACGTAGGTCTGAACTGAGTATCTAGCCTCCATCATAATGATAGCTTTATCCTTAGAATATCTCTATCTTCACATACCAAGATTGGCTATGTAATCTAAAGTTCCCTGATAACATAGAAATACTGTTAGGAAGGAAAAATAAACACAACCAGGTGTTTCCTTTTTTTTTTTTTCTTTCCTGGAGTACACAATTCAGCAAGGAAAAAACAAAATCCTACACTTCCTTAATTAACTGACATAAGTCGGGAGAAAACAAATGCAGGAATACAGAAAGTATCTATTTCCCTTGATGTAACAGAAATAAAGAGTATGAAGAATCTACTTCTATTTAACATGGAAGTGTGAGGGATGATCTGACTTAAACAGCTGCTTTCAGCTTGTTCATTCTACCACAGAGGAAAGCAACATTTAAAGGAGTCTGTAAAGCTGAGTTACAAATCTCTTTTTTCTAGCATTTGGGCAAAGTGCTCCCTGTAAAGAAGTCTGAATGTTTCTGAAGGCTCCGTTGCCTTACCAGGACCCATCCAGTTAATATCCTAAGCCATCAAGATAAGATTTTTGTACTGGAATACGCCGCTATCAATAAGAATTGGATTTTCCTTGTCTTTTCTAGGACTAGTAAAGGACAAAAATATTCATTATCATCTATTCCTACTTTTACCCTCATTGTGATACAGCTGGCTGAGGTCAGCAGTTCAATTCATAGCAAGAAATAGAGATTCTCAATGTTCATTCCTCAACTGATACTTTCACATGTGTTTTATAAGCTATTGGTATATCTCATTTGGTAGTTAGGGGATACAATGGATAAAGTGAAAAGCCTGAAATCAGAAAAAAAATGAATTCAAAGCCTGCTTCAGTCACTTACAAGCTGTGTGACTCTGAACAAGTTATTTAAAGTCTGTGCCTCATTGTTCTCATTTATAAAATGGGGATGATAATATTTATATATAGAGAGAATGTTTATGTGTGTATTTATGTATATATAGTGTGTGTATCTCTCTCTCTCTCTCTCTCTCACACACACACACACACACACACACACACACACACACACACATTATCATTGTACCTGCCTCCCAGGCTTGCTGAGAGGATAAAAATCAGATATTTATAAGTACCTTGCAAACTTTAAAGAGTTATGTAAGTTATATACATTTTTATCATATTATATATAGTTATATAACTAAAACTACTACTACTGGTCTTGTTGATATTTTTGTTATTGAAAAATCCCTAAAGAGCACTTTGAAAAGGAATGAAAAGAGCACACAGTTAAATACGCCACTGGGATTCTGTGTGAGCAAAAGGAATCAAAGGCTGTACCAAAGGCTGTACCTTAATGTAAAAATTGTTCTTAGGCACAGTTTTAAAATAGTGAAAGACAGCAACGTTAAAACTAAACTTAGGCCTTCACAAATGTCCTTATACTTCTCAAAACCAATAGTGTATGCACAAATAAATACCTTTGTTACAAATATGATAAATCAAGAGGGCAGGGCCCTATAATACATATATTGCTCTCACATTTCCATTCAAGATTTTTACTGGAAGACAATCTGCATTTTAAGGAATCTGCAATCATTGTTTATATAAATATTTTGTAGTATCAAGTGATGATTAGACACTGATGAAAAGACTCAATCCAGAAGGACTAATCTCAAATCACTCTTTTCATTCACAAATAAACCCAGAAAATGGTCAACAGTTTTACTACCTCCAAATAAGAAGGGTGATAATATCACAACTGTACACAGTTAGTGTTGGTACATGAGTGATGAAGACAGATAGTTAATAGCATACTTTCTAAAAATTAAACATTTTACCACTAAAAAAAAATCAAAATGCTATCACATAACCTGAACAGCAATTCTTTAGTTCTTTGAAAGAAATGTGTAGTTGCCAAAGAAAGATATTGGATTTACACACACACACACACACACACACACACACACACACACACACACACACAATCTTTTAGGATTAAGTCTGCAATAACTATTACTTTCTAATGGAGATGAAGTCTTACTGATGTATTTCTTCCCAATGATATAGATTAATTCATTAATGGCTTCCCACCCTATATGACTGCCACCCAGACCCATGCCCAAGTTCACCAATGGAGTCTGGCCAGCATGATTCCCTATATTCTACACAGAATACAAGAATTATTTTTAAAAAACAGACCTTAAACCTACAAATCTATTTTTCATTGTGTATAAATATAAGAATAAATGATCAAGTTATTTGCAAAATGCTCATTTTGAAGTGGTCACTTTCAGAAAATTCAACAAGATATATACAGCTCTTATAATGTGTGGTTTGCAGGCAGAACAATACAGCGATGGAAATTTACTCTTCTGTAACTTAAAGAAACATTACTAACTGCTTTGGAGCTCTTTTCCTATATAGTCTATCAAGCTTTCTAATCAACATTATTTCATGCCTCATTCTTAGAACTGAGCATTTCATCTGCTACATTACACGTAGGGTAAATGTTCTTTCCTTGGGCACAGCCATGAAGAGAATATTTTAAATTCAAGTGCAAATGCCAGTTTCAAAAATACAAGTTAACCTACTTGTAACACTAGTATAGAAATCTAAATTCTAAATATATTTATCATTATAGGGTACGTCTAAGATAGTATGCTATATATTTAAAGTATCAGAATATGTATCTTGAATTAATTTACAGGAAATTAAAGTCAGATCCTAAAGAACAGAAATAGGTATTTGTATCACAACACATTTTAAAGAACGCTACACTACAATGTATGTATCAATAAATTTTCAGTTTGCATTTATGATGAATCAGGGAGACAGGGTCCTATAGTTCATATACTGTTCTTATAGTACTATTCATTTGTTTTTTTTCTGGAAGGTAAATCCATACTTTAAAAGATTTGTATCCATTGTTTTATAATTAAATTGTAGTTTTAGCTCATGAGCCAGGAGCTGAAAAAATGTTATGTCTTATAATCTCCAGGTCCAAACTAATGGTTAATTTCAAACATAAAACCTTAAAAATCAAACAAATTCACTGATAAAATTAATATGATCTGCTCTGATGAAGGAAAGGTTCTGCAACTTTACTACTGGAGTTGATTCTTAAAATAACTTTTGAAAATAAAAAACTTTATATAAAAATAACTTTTCTCAAATATTTTGAGTCAATAATCATGTGACTCAAAAACAGTTTTAACAAACATATAATGAACAAATGAGGCTTAACTGGAAATGGAGTATATCAAGAAATAACATTTAAAAATAAAAGCCTTCAATAAAACTTTACAAATAAATTGCAAAAGATTACAAAAGTAAAATTAAACAGATAATGAAGGGATTTCATCACATAAAATTTCTGTGATAAGTCTAAAGAAAAGAAAACAAAATACATCAGATCATTATTTCTTCCTAGTGAAGTAATATAACTGAAGAACAAAACAATATTTACCATAGGTGACATATTCTGAGAGCTGCAGCCACTTCTTCCTGGACATGGATTCATATAATTCTGGTACAGCTGCATCCCATACTGCAAAAAATATATATTTTCATCACTTTCATCTCATGAATTACAGACAAAAAATGTCCCTGTCATGCAAAAATATGGTCTTCATATTTTACTTCTGATTTTAAGTTAGCACAATACTTTGGAATTATATACTTTTGATTTAAAATAACTTTGGAAAATATTTTTAAAAATCAGACTTAGCTAAAGAAAAAAATGGAAGTGAGTCATGCTTTAAAAAAAACAAAACCTTAAAATGTAACCTAATGGAAAGCATCATTTCTCTCCAAAATTCAAGTTTTCAAAGATCACAAAATATCATGTCTATTTTCCTTATTTAAACATCAAACAGGCTACTATTTAGTGAAGTATACTACTACTTAGTTGGGAAATTTATTCAAATTACTGGATAAGCAAATTTTTGCTTAAAATTTACTAAGCAATTTGGTCTCAAATATCTTAAGACTTAATGTTCACAAATAACACACAGGAAAGACTCCATTTCCCTAATAATGAATCCTATGAAGTGCCTGCATATCGTTGAATTTACACTAAAGTTATAATTATGTAAAATATGGTAACTGGTTCCAGTCCAGTGGAAATATGCAATGCAAATTCAAATAATGTAACCACTTCATAGGACTTATTTGTGCTAATTGGGACCTAGCTGTATCTTTAGAAGATTCCTTCACAGAGAACAGATAGGATTTAGAACAGTGAACCAAGGTCCCTACTGGGTTATTTCACAAACTCTCACATAACTAAGACCCCTGAGGTCACATCTTTATGTGTCATAGGCAACATTTTAGAAAAATCAAAAAATTTGGTGAAATCAACATTATTAACTCATTTCTTTCATTTTTTGCTCAAATTTCCAGGAACTCAAGTAATAAAGAGGCAAAAGCCCTAACAGTCACACAAATGAACCAAAATAAAACACTGAAAATATGTGACTATGAACAAAAAATTCTTACTTTCAACATTTAATCTTTATATTATTCATGTTGGCAAGCAACAAGAAAACAATTGTAAAGTTAATCTAGAGCAAAAGTTCTTAAACTCAGATCTGAGAATTTTATATGTGTATTATGTGCATATGTGTATGTATTCATATGCATGTATAAATACATTTTACACATGTTTAAATTATTTTTTCAACATAATTGGTTTCCTTTGTAATGCTACATACTTTATTTTGTGCATTTAAAAATTATTCTGAGAAGGGATCCATAGCCTTCATCAGAATACCAAAGGGGTTCATGATATACACCAAAAGAAAATGCAACTACTTTCAACAAACTTGTCCTTGAGTCATTGTGTCCTGAAACTGGGAGCTATCCCTCTAGTCTTATTGTACTTTATACATGAAACATCAATGGAACATGATTTCTTTATGCTTCCCTGATAAATTTTCTTCTTTGCAAAGAGATAGAATTTACTCAAAAGAGAGAGTTAGGGTAAACAGTGGAATGAAAATCTCACCCTCAAGATGTATATTGTTGGAAATACTTGAAACTATTGAGAAGAATTGATTCTCTCCTAGAAATATTTTATTTAATTTCAAATATGGGAAATAAACATGTTGTGTGCACAAATTTATTTTTAAACCAAAGGAAAAAAGATAATTTTAAGATTTTGTTTTTACCTAATATAGATAAAATACCTTAATTTATAAATCTGCATTAAATTCCCTTTCAGATTCCTTTCAAATAATAAAAAACAAATCAGAGGACTTATTTCAATCTTAAATTCTTTGGATTTTTTAAATTATTATTTGAATGAAATTAATCATTGGAGCTCATCTTTCTGAATATTTTCTCCAAAGATTCAGATCTCAATCTGCCCATTCTTATACATGAAGATTCTTATATACTTATTGAGGATCTAACCAAGGCTGTGTGTATGTGGGTGTGTGTGTGTATAGTATTTGTATCTGAAGACAATACCAAATGATCACAAAGCCCCTTCCAGATTTATTAGTCCACATTTTAATTTAAATTGACAGGTCAATTTTAGTTTTACTATAAATATATTAAATAGAAATTTGTTAAACATACACACCTTACTAATATTATGTCTTCACCAATAAAACTTGGATGAGTTCAAATTACTAGAATAAAGCAATATCAACCAAAAAAAAAAAAAAAGCCTCACTGCAAGTAGTATGGAAATAAACTATTCTAAAAATTGGATTTCTTTTTCTTGTTTTTGAGGTATTTGGGTTTTTGGTTTTTGGAAGACAACTGAAGTTAAGTGATTTGCTTAGAGTCATACAGGTAGTAAATGTTAAGTGTCTGAGCCTATATTTGAACTCTAGACTTCCTGACTCCAGGGTCTGTGCTCTATCCACTGCACCACTTAGTTGCCCCTGAACATTGTATTTTAAGAATAAAAACTGTATCAAATTAATTAAGACTAATAAATTACAATTTTCACTTATGTAAATGTCAAATTTCAAGAGCAATAATAAAGATAAGATGGTACCCTGTTGTACCTTGTAGGAAAAAGCATTGCATTTTATGACATTCTGTGTTCAAATACTGTTCTATCACTTAGTATCCAGCTGACTTTGGCAAATGATTTAACCTCCTTTATCCTCAGTTCCCTCATCTAGGAATCATAGATTATTCTTCTTCTTGTTCTTCTAGTTGGATATAAATATGGTATTCCTCAGATGACTCCTTTTCAATCAATTTAAGACCACAGTTACTAAAATAATTGGTTTTAAGTCATCTGTTGTCATTTCCTCCAAAGTAAGGACCTTTATTAAGAAATGGTGAACAAATTCAAAGCAGCCTTAGACTAAAATAATGGGATATCCATCATCTGAATGTTGTTTTTATTTTTTATTTTATTTTTAAATCATGAAATAAAACAAGCATTTCCATGACATAGTATGATTTAAAAAAAGATTATCACACATGAAACTGCAAATTTATTGTGCACAACTTGCTATTCCTTTCAAACATATAACAGAATTATAATGTAAATTTCATTTGTTCTCCTTTTTCTTCTCTCCATCCCATTCAGAGATAATTACCATTAGACACAAATACACATATGTATATATATACATATATGTGCATATATACACACATATATATTGTAAAATCATTCTGAACATACTTCTATTTATCATTTCTTTCCTTGGATGCAGAAAATATGTTTCTTAACATGTCCTTTAAAGTTGATTTTTAGAACATTCATTCTTTTTTCCTATCTCTCTCTTCAATGTGTACATTCAACTAACAGAATTCTTCATAACCTCAAAAGCAGTGGTTATACATTTTTACCACCCTCAGCTTACTTGAAATCTTTTTTTCCTAATATGATTGCCTAATTTGTACTATGGAAACAGAATTCTAAAATATCAAGAGATTAAGGACAAAATCTAAATACACTAATGCCATTAAAAAGAACTTTAAGAATTGTCTTCGTTGCAATAGTGATTCCTGTGTAGTACAAATACAGATCTAAGAAAGAAATTATATTCAAAGCAAAATTTACCAAAGAATTGAAATTTTAAAATTTTAGAGCTAGAACTTAATCTAATAACTCAGAAATCTAGGATATTTGCACTATGTTATACTATTATACTAACTTGGTAGATTTTTATAAATAGATGATCATCATTTGTAACATTGGCAACATTTTTATAAATGCAGATGAAGCACTGTAAATACAGATGCTTTAAAGAATATATTTTTATCATGGGAATGTTACAATGCCAAATTCTATTATTATTTATATTGTATTAATTTCAGGCAGAAATAAGCCTAACTGTTCTTAAATATAATAATCTTACAGAAAGGATAAATTTGAAATCATCACATTCTAATTAATATGAAACTCAATGTCTACAGTTTTGATTTTATGTGTGTATATATATATACATATATATATATATATATATATATATATATATAAGAGACAGAAAAAGAGAAAGAGAGAGATGGAGAGAGAGTCTCTATCTTTGGGTAACATTTCATGTTGGAAAATTCCTCTACTTCATATGATAAAAGTATTTGACAAGAAATAGCTTCACAAGAAAGAGTACCTTAAGCAATCTAATCGCGGTCACCCAGCACGTCCTACTCTGCTCTTCATCTGCATAGAGCAGTTTCAGGTCTCGGCTCCCTCCTGCTTTGTTAGGCTAGAAGGCCACAGCACATTGTTTAGCATTAATGCATATCTTGAAGGTAACACCTGTTGAAATAAAAGCCACTAAAATTCTCCTATTTATGAGAAAGCTGCTTCTTTTTTTTTTATCTTAAGAAAAAGTTCAAAGAAACTAAAGCTTACCTAAAAATGCTGTGATCTGCTTTTATGCATCTATCAAAATAGTAAGCCTGTACCTTTAAGCAGAATCCATAGTTTGTTGGGGCTCCATGGGTCTTTTTGCTTGCCAATGCCACATAAATATCACTATTGCCAAATTCACTAAAAAACTGCAAATGCCGTGGTTCCTAAAAGGAAATGAAATGGAAACAGTTTTACCTCCTTTAGCTTACTTGAAACCTTTTTTCCTAATATGATTGCCTAATCTGTACTATGGAAGCAGAATTCTAAAATATCAGGAGATAAAGGACAATATCTAACACTAATGTCATAAAAACAAAAACAAAAAAAATGCCAGATAAAATTAGGACATTGCATCATTTAATGATGGCTTCTTTAAAAAGATAGAGACCTTTTGTAGGGGTCCATATGCAGATTTCAGGGGATCCATGAAAAAATATTTCACAGAACTTGTATCCTCTGTAGTTTTGTACCTTTTATAGTGTACATTTTAAAAAAAATTTCATCTGAGAATGGGTCCATAGATTTCACCAGACTTAATAAAAGGACTTTATGCCATGCCAAAAAAAAAAAAAAAAAAAAGCCAAGACCTCACACATTACATAATCCTTCAACCAATGTCCTATTTCAAAAGCCTAAGAATACACCAGGGAAAAGATACTTTTTATCTGTCAACTAACAATCTATTATTCAAACTTGAAAAAAAATTTTCCCATGATGCAAAATATAGCTTTGCCAATTTTGTGGTTAACCATCTATTTCACATCTCCTGTAAGGAAAAAAGATAAACTGGACTAGTTTTCTTCCCTAATCAGTTTTTTCTAATATTTACTACATAAAAATAGCAACCATGATGGCTGATGATCTGAAATAGCTGCTAAATAAAAAAAGAAAGAAAGAAAACAAACACCTTTACAAGAGAAAACAGATAATGGTTCCTGCTTCAGTTAGGATTTACCATCTCTCACATTTAGCTATAAAATTACACACTGTACACAGCATTGATGTGAGCTACATAACTAAAAATTCCTTTTCATGGAGAAAGATATATTACATAGGCAAATTTAATGAAATTAGAGGATAGGGAACTATGTCTGAATTTAAAGGCAAAGCAGAATCTTGAATGATTATTTCTTCCCTAGGAAATCAATGATATTTAGGATGTGGTCATGGGAAATTACTAGGTCATTTTGCTTCTCTGATAGGTTAATAACACAGAGTGTGCTGGAATTTGGGCTTGAAAGTTTAATCAGGAATAGTCCAAACTCATATATTTCTCAAAAGGCTACATCCAGGGCAACATAAGCAAGGAAATCTGCAGAAAACAGTAGTAAGACTAGAATAGCAGTCAGGACAAAAAAGTTTCAGTCTCAAATTTGCCACTGAACTATGTGACCTTTAAGCACGGCACTGGTCATCACTGGCCCTTGATTTCTTAGAAGAGAATTACAGAATCATAAAGTTAAGAAAACTCCAAAATCTCTCTTAAAACATTTTATACAACATTCTCAATGAGATCTCAATCTAACTTTTGTTTGATGATCTCTAAAATGAGAAAGAATATACTACCATTTGAAGCAGCCCAGTTACTTCTGGACAGCTCTAATTACTAGGAAGTCTTTCTTAATATGGAGTTCTTCTATGCTCTTCCTGCTCCTATGTAACTTCCTCCCACTACCCCAAGCTCTGCCCTATAAGGATAACACAATAAGATCAATACCTATTCTAAGTGATAGTCATTTAAGTTTTTGAAAGCAGTTATATTTGTGTATGTGTGTGTATGTGTGTATGTATACATATATATATAAGCATATATATATATATATAATAAACTAATTGTGTCATAGTGTGATTGCTGGTTTTCTTCCTGCAGGTATTATCAAGCAAAGAACTGAACACAGTATTCTGGCTATGGTCTGATCAAATTATGATACAGTAAAAGTAACACATCTCTTGTTCTGGATGCTGTACTTCTCATCACATTGTGGAGCAGAAAAAAAAGGTCAGAGTAAGACATTTTTGTAACCTGAGACAATTTAGGAGATTATTAGAAGAGGTCTATAATACTGGGGTGGGAATCAACCTAGAGTAGAGCAGCAACACCAATCATGGATATTGAAAGTATTGGTGTTAGCAATAGCAACAACTTTGGGAGCTCTAAGCCCAAAGAAATGATAAAAGGGTTGAGAACCAGTAAGCAAGAGACCCTTTGCTGGCAGGAGATGCAACTGATTGGCAACTCTATTGCCAATACACAGTTCTCAGACATAGTTCAAGAGTAGAAAAGGATGTTTCTGTTCAGTAACAAAGGAATAATGGCCCTGATTTAAGTTCCAAGGCAGAGAGAAACACTAGCACTTGTGGTTGCAGAAGAAGAGAGTCTGTGACCACAACTCCTTGACCAAGAAAACTGCCAATACCAGCTACTAAATAACAGTGAAGATGAGCATGCAGACCAGGAGAGCATACCTCTCCTTCGATCAAAATACCTTGGAAGCACCAAAAATTTTCAGTCCCCCAGAACTAGCTTTGAAAACAATAGAACAAAAAAGGTTCAAATTTAGGACAGTGCACCCTTCCACCTAGGGAAACAGAAACCAAATGCTACACAACATTCAAAGATAAGAAATAAATTTTTAAAATGAGCAAACAACAACAAAAAGAACTTGACCATAAAATGTACTAGGATGACAGGGAAGGCCAACACATAAACTCAGAAGAAGGCAATAATGTGAAAACAGCTACAAATAAATCCTCAAAGAAAAATGTTAACTGGACACAATCCCACCAAGAATTTGTTTAAGTGTTAAATAAAGAGGTAAACGTAATAGAGAAAAAGTTGGGGAAAGAAAATGAGAGTGACACAAGAAAATTAGGAAAAGAAAATTAAGAGTTTCTTAAAAGAGGTCCAAACATACTGTAGAAAACAACAGAATTCCAGGGACAGAGCCAAGATAGTAGAATGAAGCTAAGAAGCCAGTTTCCCTTGAATGTCACATGAAACCAAGTCTCTAAAAAGAGTCTGATGGAATGAAATCACTCTTCACCTTAAAATAGGTTCCAAAAACTTCCAGAAATGTCAGTCTCACTGGGATGAAAGGGGTGTTCAGCCCAGCTAAGATTGTTCCCAAGAAAGACAGTGAGAGGATCTTAATCAGAACAAATCAGCAACTGAGACCTTCAGTCCTGGCTCAGTAGTAAAGCTGACCAATCCCAGGTCAGAAGGCAAATTGCCAGCCCAGGAAATCAGACTGTTCCATGGCAAGAGCATACAGCGCTACCCCTTGCTGTGAACAAGATACCAATCACAAGGGGCCCCTGTCCTCAAAGTCAAGGCTCAGAGCTGCACAGGAATCTTGGGACAGCACTCCTTTTATCTCAGGAGCAGATCTTGACCATAAAACCTTTTTTTTTTTTTTCGGAAAGCTACTATGAGGACAGAAAAAGACCAACATATCAACCCAGATGAGGACAAAATGTACACAGGAGAAATCTCTAAGAGTGCTATGAATTAATTCCAAGCACAAAAAGACTTCTTGAAAAAGCTCATAAAAAACTTTAAAGGGAAAAATAAGGGAGGCAGAAGAAAAAGTGAGAAAAGAAATGAGAGATATGCAAGAGAGGATCAACAGATTAGAAATAGAAGGCAATTCCTTAAAAAAAAATACAGTTGGCCAAGTGAAAAAAAATCCACTGAAGAAAACAACACCTTGAAAAATAGAATTAATCAAATGGAAAAAGATACAAAAGCTAACTGAAGAAAATCACACATTAAAAACTAAAATGCTAATGGTAAATAAATGCTAATGATTCTTTGAGACATCAAGAATCCATCAAACAAACTAAAAAAAATGAAAAAAAGTGGAAGGAAATGTAAAATGCCTCCTTGGAAAAACAACCAACTTAGGAAATAAACAATTAAAAAAATTTTGGTCTACCTGAAGTCCATGACCCAAAAAAGAGCCTGGCTACCATTCTGCAAGAAATCATCAAGGAAAACTGCCCCAATACTTTAGAAATAGGGAGGGAAATAGTCACTTAAAGAATCTATTGATCATCTTAGGAAACTGATCCCACAAGGAAAACTCTAAGGAACATTGCTGCAAAACTCCAGAACTACAATCTCAAGAAAAAAATACTTCAAACTGCTAGAAAAAAACCAATTCAAATATCAAGGAGCAACAGTCAAGATTATCTATGATCTGGCAGCTTCTACAATAAAGGATTGGAAAGCCTAGAATACCATATTCTGGAAGGCAAAGAACCTGGGGTTACAACCAAGAATTAACTACCCAGAGAAACTGAGCATCATCTCTCAGGGGAGGGGGTGTAGATGGATTTTCAATGACTTAAAAGATTTTCAATTACTTCTATTGAAAAAAATCTGACGAGAAAATGTTATCGTTAAACATAGGACTGAAGACACACATAAATAGGATAAAAATTGATTGTTTAAAGTTTATATAGTTTACATCCTTATTTGAGAAAATGATGACTCCTGAGAATTGTATCTGTTACTGGGGGAGTTAGAAGGGGCATACATGGATGTATGTATGAATGTAAATATAGACATGAATGGACTCTAATGTGATAACATCAAAGAAAAAGACATTAAGGGGCATGAAAGGATTATATTGAGAGAAGAGGAAAGGGGAGGTAAAACTGGACAAATTACATCCCATGAAGAAGCACAAAAGACATATTATAATAGAAGGAAAGAAGGGAGAGGGATGACCATTGTCTGAAGCCTATTAGTTTTGCCTCAAAAAAGGAATAATATTCACTCAATTGGGCATGGAAATTTATTTTACCCTGTAAGGAAGTAAAAAGAGAAGGGTGAAAGAAAAGGGAGGGGCTGAATAAAAGGGGAGGCAGAAATACTAGGAGAAAGGGGTAAGAGAAGGGAGGAAGGGAGAAGGAAGAACAGGTTAAAGGAGGAGGGATTAGAAACATTACTACAGAGGGGTAGGGTGGAAAGAAAAAAAAACAAAAGTATATACAGGGAAGAAAATAGGATGGGAAATACACAGCTTACAATCATAACTGTGGCTGTGAATGGGATGAACTCTCCCATAATATGGAAGCAAATAGCAGAGTGGATTAAAAAATAGCATCCTTCAATATATTGTTCACAATAGACATTTGAAACAGAGAGATACATATAGAGTCAGGGTAAAGGGCTGGGGAAATATTAATTATGCTTCAGCCAAAGCAAAAAATCAGGGGTAGCAATTCTTATCTCAAATAAAGCCAATGTAAAAATAGACCTAATTAAAAGAGATAAGGAAGGAACTACAGCTTGTTAAAGGGTACCACAGATAATGAAATAGTATTAATACTGAATGAATGTGCTCTAAGTGGTGTAGCATCCAAATTCCTGGAGAAATTGAAAGTTAAAAGAACAAGTAGACAATAAAACTATACTAGTGGGAAACCTCAACCACCCCTCTCAGAATTAGTTAAATCTAACCAAAAAATAAACAAGAAATATTAGGGAGAGGTTAATAGAATCCTAGAAAACTTAGATATGATAGATCTCTGGAGAAAATGGAATAGGGAAAAAAGGAATATACTTTTTCTCAGCAGTACATGCCACCTACACAAAAAAAAAATTGACCATATATTAGGGCATAAAAACCTTACAATCATATGCAGAAAGGAATATATAATGCTTCCTTTTCAGACTATGAGACAATAAAAATTATATTCAATAAAGAGCCAGGGAAAGATAGACTAAAAATCAATTGGAAATGTAAAACTATATTATAAAGCAGCGGTCATCAAAACCATTTGGTACTGGGCTAAGAAATAGAGTAGTCGATCAGTGGAACAGGAGAGGTTCATAGGACAAACCAGGCAATAACTATATCAATCTAGTGTTTGATAAACCCAAAGACCCCAGCTTTTGGGATAAGTATTCACTATTTGACAAAAACTGCTGGGAAAATTGGAAACTAGTGTAAAAGAAATTAGGGCTTGACCCACACCTAACACCACATACCAAGATAAGATCTAAATGGGTTCATGATTTAGATATAAAGAGTGATATTATAAGAAAAGTAGAGGAACATAGAATAGTTTACATCTCAGACCTGTTGAGAAGGAAGGAATTTGTGTCCAAAGAAGAACTGGAACTCTTAATTGAACAGATAGATAGATAATTTTGATTATATTAAGTTAAAAAGGTTTTGTACAAACAAAACTAATGCAGACAAGATTAGGAGGGAAGCAATAAATTAGAAAATCATCTTTACATTTAAGGGTTCTGATAAAGGCCTCATTTCTAAAATATATAGAGAATTGTCTCATATTTATAAGAATTCAGGCCACTCTCCAATCAATAAATGGTCAAAGGATATGAACAGATAATTTTCAGATGATGAAATTAAAATTATTTCTAGTCATATGAAAAGGTGCTCCAAATCACTATTGATCAGATAAATGCAAATTAAGACAACTCTGAGATACCACTACACATCTCTCAGACTGGCTAAGATGAGAGGAAAAGATAATGACAAATGTTGGAAGGGACGTGGGAAAACTGGGACACTGACACATTGTTGGTATCCTAGCTGCCCCTTAATAATCTATTTCTAAAGAATGAGTAGGTGGGGCAGCAAGGTGGCGCAGTGGATAGAGCACCAGCCCTGAAGTCAGGAGGACCTGAGTTCAAATATGATCTCAGACACTTCCTAGCTATGTGACCCTGGGCAAGTCACTTAACCCCAATTGCCTCAGAAAAAAAAAAGAAATAAAAAAAATGAGTAGGTCAAACAACTCAAAAAAACAATAAATAATTTCATCCAAGAGAATGACAGTAATAAGACAACATAGCAAAATCTATGAGATGCAACCAAAGCAGTTCTTAGGGAAATTTTTATATCTCTAAATGTTTATATGAATAAAATAGAGAAAGTGGAGATCAATGAATTGAGCATGCAACTAAAGCAGTTAGAAAAAGAAAAAATTAAAACCTCCAATTAAATACCAAATTAAAAATTCTAAAATTCAAAGGAGAGATTAATGAAATTGAAACTAAGAAAACTACTGAACAAATTAATAAATCAAAGAATTGGTTTAATGACAAAACCAACAAAAGAGATAAACCTGTGGTTAATTTGATTAGAAAAAGGAAAGGAAAAAAAATTACCAGTATCAAAAATGAAAAGGATAAATTTGTCACCAATGAAGAAGAAATTAAAGCAATAACTAGGAGTTATTTTGCCTAACTATATGCTAGTAAATCTAACAGTCTAATTAAAATGGATGAATATTTACTTAAAATTTTTTAATATTTAATATTAAAAATTTTAAAAACATTTACTAAAATATTGCCTAAATTAACAGAAAAGGAAATAAATTATTTAATAGTCCCAGTTTTAGAAAAGAAATTGAATGAGCTATCAAGGAACTTCCTAAAGAAAAATTCTCCAGGGCAGATGGATTTACAAGTGAATTCTAACAAACATTTAAAGAATTAAAGAAATTAATTCCAATACTGTATAAACTCTTTGGAAAATAGGTAAAAAAGGAGTACTTCCAAATTCCTTTTATGATACAAATATCTAAATCAGGAAGAGCCAAACAGAGAAGGAAAACTACAGATCAATCTCCCTAATGTATATTGATGCAAAAATCTTAAATAAAATATTAGCAAAGAAATTATAACAATTTATCGGTGGAATACTACACTATGGCCAAGTGAGATTTATGCCAGGAAAAGAGGACTGGTTCAATATCAGGAAAACTATTCCCATAACAATATCAATATCAATATTATAAATAACAAAACTAACAGAAATCACATGATAATCTCAATAGATGTAGAAAAAGCTTTTGACAAAATATACCACCCATTCCTATCAAAAGCACTAGAGAGCAAAAAAATAAAAGTTTTCCTCAAAATGATAAGCAATATTTATCTAAAATTGTCAAAAAGCATTATTTCTAATGGGAAGAAGCTGGATGCAATTCTAATAAGATAAGGGATGAAACAGTGGTACCCATTACCACCACTATTATTCAATATTGTTCTAGAAATGTTGGCTTTAGCAACAAGAAAAAAAATTAGAGGAATTAATTTAGGCAATGAGGAGAAAAAAACTATCACTCTTTGAAGATAATATGATGATGTATTTAGAGAATCCTAGAGAATCATGCAAAAACTTATTTGAAACAATTATCAGCTTTAGGGAAGTTGCAGGATATAAAATAAACCCACACAAATCAACTATATGTTACTAACAAAGCCCAGCAGCAAAAAGTAAAAAGACATACAAAAGAGACTTAGCGGTACCCAACCTAAAATTTTATTAGAAATCAGTAAGTCATCAAAATCGTATGATTCTGGCCAAGAAATAAGAGTAATGGATCAATGAAATAGCTTCAATACAAAAGACACAATAATCAATGTATAGTAATCTAGTATTTGATAAACTCCCACACTCCAATTTCTAGGAAAAAGAACTCACTATTTCACAAAAAATTGCTGGAAAAACTGGAAAATAATGTCAAAAACTCAGCACAGATCTACATTTCACACCTTATTCCAATAAAATAAAAATGAATACAAGGCATAAAGCGTGATACCATAAAGAAATTAGGATAGCAAGGGACAGTTCACCTATCAGATCTTTGGAGAAAACAGCAATTTATGACCTAAGAAGAAATAGAGAACATCATGAAATGTAAAACAGACAACTTTGATTACATTAAATTAAAAAAAAAAACTTTACACAAACAAAATCAACACAAATAAGATTAAAAGGGAAGCACAAAACTGGAATAAAAAATTTACATCCATTGTTTCTGTTAAAGGCCTCATTTCTAAAATATATAAAAAATGGTGTCATTTATAATAATACAATTTATAAGAATATAAGAATACATTTCTAAAACATATAAAGAACTGTGTCAAATTTATAAGAACATAAATCATTCCCCAATAGATAAATGGCCAAAGTATATGAACAGACAATTTTCAGATGATGAAATTAAAACCATCTATAGTTATATGAAAAAAATGCTCAAAATGACTATTGGTTAGAAAAATGCAAATTAAAACATGTACACGTATAACCAGAAAAAAATAATTTAAAGAAGGAAAAAAAAGATAAAAGAAAAGAAAAGAATACTTTAAAAAACAGAATTGGCCTATCAGTAAAAGGAGCACAAAAATTCATGATGAAAAGAATTCCTTAAAAGACGGAACTGAGCAACTGAAAGCTAATGATTAATGAGACATCAAGAAAGAATAAAGTAAAGTCGAAAGAATGAAAGAATAAAGTGAAGTTGAAAGAATGAAAAAATGGAAGAAAATATTAAATACCTCATTGTAAAAATAACTGACCTGGAAATGAGATCAAGCAGAGATAATTTAAGAATACTGAATTACCCAAAGTCATGATTGTAAAAAGAGGCAAGACATCCCATTTCAAGGAATAATCATAACAAATTAAGCCAATATTTTAGATCCAAATGGCAAAATAGAAATTGAAAAAAATCTACTGATCGCCTCTTGAAAGAAATCACAAAATAAAAATCCCCAGAATTATCATAGCCAAATTTCAGAGCTCCCACATCAAAGAAGAATACTTCAAACAACTAGGAAGGAATAATTCAATATCATGGAGCCACAGATAGGATCACACAAGATTCATATTAAAGAAGTGGAAATTTTGGAATATGATATCCCAGAAAGCAAAGGAGTTAGAATTACAAACAAGAATCATTTACCCAGCAACACTGTGTAATCCTTCATGGGAAAAATAAAATTTAAGAAAGTAGAGAAGTTTCAAGCATTCCTAATGAAAACACCAGAGCTGAAGAGAGTTTTACATTCAAACAAAATCAGACTCAAGGAAAGATAAAAAGATTAAACTAGAAAGAGTAATCATAAGCAACTCAATGAAGTTAAATTTTATATTTCTATATAAGAAGATGATACATGTAACTTCTAAGAGCTTTATCATTATTAGGGCAGTTAAAAGAAGTTTAAATGGACAGAGGACAAGGGTATATTGGAATAATCTCCAATAAAAGGGGTAAGAAAAAGAAATGCACTGGAAGAAGAAAGAAGAGGCAGAATGGAGAAAATTTTCTCACATAAAAGTTATTCAAAGAGGAGTATTTATAATGGAAGAGAAAAAAGATGTGGGCAGTGCCTGAACCTCACTCTCATTGAAATTATTTCAAAGAATAAAGAATACAAATACATTCACTTGTGTATGGAAATATAACTTATCCAAAAGGAAAATAGATGGGGAAGGGGATAAGAGAAGTAGAAAAGATGATAAAGGGGAGATAAGAGAGTGACATTAAGGGAGGTGGTGATTAAAAGCAAAAATAGACATTTGAGAAGAAACAGGATAAAAAGGGGAAAAGAAAGATACAAGATTATGGAATGGAGGGAAATACACAGTAATCATAGCTGTGAATGTGGATTGTAAATGAGCTAACTTCATCTATAAAATAGAAGTAGATAGCAGAATGGATTAGAAACCAGACTCCTAGCTGCTCTTTATAAGAGACAAACTTGAAACAGAAAGATTTAATAGATTTAAAATAAAGTACTGGAGCAAAATCTAATATGCTTCAGCTAAAGTAAAAAAAGGGGGGGGCAGCTAGGTGGCACAGTGGATAGAGTATCAGCCCTTAAGTCAGAAGGACCTGAGTTCAAATCTGGTCTCAAACATTTAATGCTTCCTAGCTGTGTGACCCTGGGCAAGTCATTAACCCCAATTGTCTCAGCAAAAAAAAAAAAGTCAGGGATAGTAATCATGATCTTAAACAAAGAAAAAGCAAAAGAAAAATAGTTCTAATTTTTAAAAATCAGAGAAACTACATTTTGGTTTAAAAAAAAGATATAATACACAATGAAGGAATAACAAAAAATCTTAGAGCAAGTTTCTCTGATAAAGACCTTATTTCTCATACATATACTGTATTCAGAAATGAGTCAACTTTCTTAAAAATAAAAAGAGCAATTCTTCCATTAGTAGTCAAAGGATATGATCAGGTAGTTTTCAAAAATAGAAATCAAGGTTATCTATAGAAAAAAAAATGTTCTAAATCACTCTGGCTCAGAGAAATGAAAATTAAAACAACTTTGAGGAACTCAAACCTATCAGAAATGACTAATGTTGAAGGGAAAATAGGTACACTAATGAAAAGCTAATGGAAGAGTGAACAACCATTGTGAAAAATAAATTGATTATATGCTCAAAGTGCTATAATAATGTGCATACTCTTTACCTGAGCAATACTACTACTAGGTTTGTATCCTAAAGAAATTGAAGAAAAGGGAATAGGGCATATATAGTTATAGTTATTGTTATAGTTACAGAAGCTTATTTTGTGGTGGCAAAGAATTGGAAATCAAGGGGATGCTCATCAATTGGGCAATAGCTGAACAAGTAGTAATATATAACTACATAGAATACTTGTGCTAAAATAATGATTTGAGATGAAGATTTCAGAAAAACATAGCATGATTCATATGAACTGTTTGTTGCAAAGTAAAATCAAGAACTAGAAGATCATTGAACTGTGAAAGACTTGGCTAGTCTGATGAATACAATGAAAAAATACTGTCCACCTCCAGAAAGAGAACTGATGAATTTTGAGTTTAAATTGAAGTATACTTTTCTCATTTTATTT
The DNA here is from genome assembly GCA_023553655.1 of Myrmecobius fasciatus. Classification (NCBI taxonomy): domain Eukaryota; kingdom Metazoa; phylum Chordata; class Mammalia; order Dasyuromorphia; family Myrmecobiidae; genus Myrmecobius; species Myrmecobius fasciatus. The sequence continues at coordinate 376,078 of JAJPUD010000318.1, forward strand.
TTCTTGATTTTTTTTGCAATGTGACTAATAAATAAATTTGCAAAATTTCACATACAAAATTTATATCATATTGATTGCCTCGCACTGAAAACCTTTAGCTCTCTGACTATTCAGATAGAAATTCAGAAAGTAAGAAATCTTAAATTCTAAGACATAAGTTTCCATTTTCAAATTTTCCTGAAAGCTATATAATTTTTTTTCTTCTGCACTGATAAAAAAAATTATCAGAGAGAAACTGGGCAAAAATAGCTAATACCTAATGAACATTTTAAGTTTTCAAAATATTACATCCCTTGAGTCTCAGGGAAACAGCCATCACCAAGGTGTGGGGTTACTTCTTTCATGAATGTGTATTTCCAGCACTTAATATTGTGACTAGCACAGATTAAGCATTTAAATAAATGCTTGATTGACTGATACACAGTTCAACTGACCAACTAGTAGTACATATGCATGTGAAGAGAGAGCAACAGAGAGAGAGAAAGAAAGAGAGACAAAGAGACAGAGAGACAGAGAGTATGTGTGTGTGTGTGTGTGAGAGAGAGAGAGACAGACAGACAGACAGACAGACAGAGAGACAGAGAGAAAGAGAAATGGGGGAGTAGTGAGGGAGGAGAGACAGGTAGAGATAGAGAGGGAGGAAGAGACAGAGACAGAGAGAAAGATTCAATGAAGGGCATCTAAAACTGAAAAGCCAGTAATGATGCACAAGCTTTTTTCTGAAAAAAAGAGCATTTTTAAAATATAAATATTCTTTCAATAAATATAACGTATGGATGTGAAAAGTGTAATAACCCAACCTCCAAAGAATTTCTCATGGATTAATGGAGTATGTGAGCAAGCTACGTGTGTGTGTGTCTGTGTCTGTGTGTGTGTATGTGTGTCTAAAGAAGAATGAAATAGATGAAATAGCATAAAGTATGTCATCAAAAAACATTTGACCAAAAAGTGAGATAGAGCCTGGCCCTGAAACTAAATTCTAAAATAAAATCTAAGATTAAAGATATTAGTAAAAAGAATGATATATATCATTATAGGTTAAAATTGTCCAGAAGAAAACCTAGAAGAAAATAGCTCTCCAACTCCAAGCAGTAACTCAAAGAATGAAAAATGTTTGACTATAAGGACTACCAGGGTCCCTAGAAAAATTAACTTGAGATTATAAATTATACAGAGAATACTTTAAAGGGAAATTGTAATCAATCTCATCTAGGAAACAGATTTCCTTGAAAATGAGAGAATATCAATTCAAATATGCTAGATCTACAATTAGAATTGTACAGGATTTATCATCAGCCACAATAAAAGACCAAAGATCATGGAATAATATATACTGGCAATCAAAAGAACTAGGTCTGGCCCAAAATATCACATCCCACAAAATTATCCATATTGAACCAAAAATTGATATTAAGTGAACTTGCACATTTTCGGGATTTTGTCTTAACCAAACCCGAATATAACAGAAAATTTAACATATAAGTGCCAACATCAAAGGTTAATTTCAAGGAACTCAACATGGACAAATTGTTTATGTGTTATAACCTGGAAATGTATAACATATATTTAAGACCAACATCAGAGAAGATTTTGGGAAGACAGCAGAATAGGTTGATAAACTTCAAGTTCTCCAGATTTCCCCCACAAACAGAACAAATTTGCACTTCGGGGCAAACATAGTCTGGTGAAAAATCAAAAAGACTTCGGGCAAAACAGAGATCCACCAGGTACAACTGGAGAAGATCTGAAGAAAGGCTCTGGTTTGGGGATTAATTCATGTGAAGAACTAGATCAGTAGAAACACCAAATGGGAAGCCCTGGGGTTACTGGGTTTGCTGGAGCCTAAGCAGGAACCACAGAAACTTTCACTTCCTGGACAACATGTGTCATCCAAGTCTGAGCCCAGGAAGACAGAATGAACCTTGGCTGCAGAGAGGAGAGGGACCCAGTACACCCATAAGTGCACAGGCAGTGGGGCAGGGATGCTGCCGGCTGTGGATGTGGGCTGGAAGGGAGAGTTCTTGGTTTGGGGTTCCAGGTCAGAGAAGAGAGCACAAGGCTAGAGGCATCATCCCTCCACCCCACAATTAAAGGTGCTTACACTAATACCTCTTATTAAAAAAAAAATTTAAACCAACAAAAAAGAAAGAATACCACCACAGAAGCACTAGGGAAACAAGGAGACCAGGATTCATCTTCAGAGGACATTGAAGTAAAAAAGAGCTTCTTCTACCCCCAAAGAGTAATTTGAAATGGCCACAGCTCAGGGAGAATTTATATAGAAGAACTTTAAAAAGAATTCAAAAATCAAATGAGAGACATTAAGGAAAAACTTAAAATAAATAAGTAAAATCCATTCAAGAAAAAACAAGATGATGGGGGGAAAAGCTAACCAACTAAAAAAGGAGATACAGAGTCTCAAAGATGAAAACACCTCTTTGAAAATTTTAATTGGGCAAGGGAAGCCAGTGAAACTACGACAGACCAAAAAATAACAAAACAGATCATAAAGAAGAAAAAGATAGAATAGGTTGTGATGCATCTTATTTTTTAAAAAATGGTAGATATGGAGAATAATCAAGAAGAGAAAATATAAGAATAACTGGACTGCCTGAAAGTTGTGACCAAAAAATGAACCTTGATACAATAATGCAAGAAATAATCTAAGAAAATTGTTCTAGAGGGATAGAAAATGAGGGGAAATAGAAATAGAAAAAATCCACTGATCATCACCTTAACAAGATACTTTGTGGAAAACACATAGGAATATTATTGTCAAATTTCAAACCCCAGATTAAAATGAAAATTTTGCAAGAAACAAGAAAAAAAATTTAAATATGTTGGAGCTACAATTAGAGTTGTAGAGGTCTTATTAGAAGCTACAATGAAAGACCACAAGTTCTGGAATCATATCTACCCACAATCAAAAGAATTAGATCTGCAGCCAAAAATATCATATCCAGCAAAATTATAATATTCAAGAAGAAATAATAGACATTCAATGAACTTGCAGATTTTCAGGACTTTCTATCAATCAAATCTGAACTTAATAGAAAATTTAACAAAGAGCCAATATCAAAGATCAAATTCAAGGAACTCAACATGAACAAATTATTTATGGGTTGCTTTTTACATAAGAAGTGTATATTATATGTTTAAGATTGACATCAAAAATACAGTAGCTCAACAGAAAAATTGGGACTGAGTTAAGTTAAAAATGTTACACAAATAAGGTGCAGTGGAATGTTACATAAATTGTTACAAAAATGTTACACAAATGAGGGCTGGTAGTTCTGAAAATCTTGCATTGAGAATTGATTTAATATGGAAATATATATGTATGTATATATGTATACCTATATATATCCTATAAAAGGTATAGCATCCTCCAAAATCTAAAAAAAATTAAGCAGTCAAGTAATAGGATAAGATGGAGTATAGAAGGATATATAGATTTATGGCAGTAGAACAAGTTGTGCAGATTAATGAGAAAGGGATAAAAGAGGAGGGGAAGAAGGATAGCAAAGGATCAGATGGTATAGAAGAAAAGGATGTTTAGATTAACATGAGTGAGATAAAATGTCTAGATTATTGGGAATGGGATAAAGAGGGATGAAAAGGGTCAGAGGTGAAGATAAGAGAGGGATCCATGGGTAGGGAAAGTTAAGTAATACTTTTTGCTGAGGCAATTGAGGTTAAGTGACTTGCCCAGGGTCACACAGCTAGGGAATGTTAAGTGTCTGAGACCAGATTTGAACTCAGGTCCTCCTGACTTCAAGGCTGGTGCTCTATCCACTGCGCCACCTAGCTGCCCTGAAAGTTAAGTAATACTAAGGCAAGTTAAGGAGCAGAATTAAAGTAGAGTTAGCAGGAATAAGAAATAAGATATAGACACAAATACTACAACAAAGATAAGGAAGAGAATTTATTAGAAAAAAAGTAGGGCTAGTAATCATTGATCTTAGACAAAGTCAAACTCAAATATTCAATCGAGAGAAATCTATATCATTTGGCAGCCATATTAATATTGTTTTAGATGCATGTTTACATATGGGTAAATATATGTATATGAATACATATAAGTATACATGCAATAGGCATGTACGTAAATATTTGTATATATGGGTAGGTCCGTGGGTAGGTGTGAACACACACACATATGTAGGTATGTATAAATGTACCTGTGCTTAACTGTAGTCTGCTTGGAGGAAGTAGGGGGGACATAAGGGGGGAAAAAGAATAAAGTAAAAAATAAAGCAAAGAACAAAAAACAACCTATAAAGAAACAAAGAAAAAAGTGAACACTCATATATATGATTTTTTGTATTATTATATGTTTTCTTGAAATGGAAAGTTTTGTTATATATATTTTGAATCCTCCCTAATGTTCGGCTATGCACATGACAGTGTTTTGTTTTGTTTTGTTTTCTTTCTTTTTTCTATTTTTTTCTTATTTTATATTTATTTCAAAAAATAATTTTTTAAAACACAAACACTAATTTTCACAAAGGGAAAAAAGAAAACTAAAAAATACCCACAGAAATCAAATATTTCACGAAATAATAAAATAAGGATCGGCTCAAAAGAGTGAAAAACCAAAGACAGTGCAAAGGATCTACTATTAAAAACAATTAACCTGGCGAACAGGTAAAGAAAATAAGCTAGGATTTATCAGCTATCCTAAAGACCGTGACCACACACACACACACACACACACACACACACACACACACACAAGCCTAGATACCGTATTTCAATAAATCAAATATGAAAAATGCCCCAATCAATTAGAATCAGAGGACAGAATAAAAATACAATGAATTCTGAATCCACCAAGCAACTCCTGAAAGAAACCTCCAAATGAAAACTCCTAGAAATATCACATTGAAAATCAAAACTTTTAAATCAAACAAAAAATTCTGCAAAAAATCAGAAAGAAAAAAAGAGTACCAAAGAACTACAATTAGAATAAAAAAAAAAAAAGAAAAGAAAAAAGTTGGCAATTGGTACCATAAAGACAAGGAGATCTTAGAAAGCAATGTAATAAAAATCAAGAAACAAGACTAGATTACTTGGCAAAACTGAGTATGGACCCATACAGGTTAAAAAATGGGGTGGGATAATGGGGGAAGATAGGGAAGGATAAGGAACCTTTAATGGAATAGAAATTTTTCAATATTCCCAATGAAAAACAAAGCTAAATAAAAACTCTGAAATTCAAACACAAGAGTCAAGAGAAATATGAAAAAGTAAATACATTTGAGGTATTTTACCTTTAAAAAAACTAAATAAAATCTTGTAATACATACATGATAATAACTGGCTAATAGTCTAGAGGGGAAAAACAATCAAGTATATATCTTCTTCAAAACCTTGGTGGAAAAAGAGGGGGGGAGGGGAAGAAATATACTAGGAAAGCAAAAAGGAAGAAGAGGAAGTCTATCTCATTATCAAGAAATTGGTAATAAACCAATTGAAAAAAGGAATATAGAGCCATGGAGAAATGAGTAGGAGTGGTCATCAAATGAACCTCACTTGTCTGAACCAGGTTAAGGAGGGTGAACACATACAGACATATGGAAAGTGATATAAAAATACATTAAACTTGACAGAGAAATAGGAGGAAACAGGGAAATGGAACCTTGAGAGGCTAATATCAGGGAAGGAATAGTTACACACAAGACAAATTTTAACTTTGGAGTGCAGATTATGAAGAAGGATGTAAAAGAAAAAAACAATGGTCAAAAATGATCAGGATCTGGAAGAAGAGGACAAATAAGGGTTGATGGCAACAGAAGCAGCTTATTCTAACAAAACATTAACATCTTACACACTCTACTCATTATATCATTACCGGGTTTATACTGCCCAGCGCCAAAAAAAAAAAAAAATTTTAAAAAGAAGAAAGTTATCTTTTTGTACAAAAATGTTTATAGCAGTTCTTTTCATGGCAATCCAAACTGGAAACTATGAGGTATTCAACTATTGAGGATGGCTAAACAAATCAATGTAATAGAATATTATTGTGATATAAGAAATAAATAAATGGGCAATTTCAGATGAAACTGTGAAGACCCTTATGAACTAAAGCAGAATGAAATAAGCAGAACCAGGAGAACAATGTATAGAATGGTAACATTACAAAGAAATACAACTCTGAGAGACTTTAGTACTTTGATTAATGCAATGATAAACCATGACTCAAAAAAATGAAAATGAAACACAGAACTCACTTTCTGACAAAGAAGTGATAAACTTAAAATGCAGAAGTAAAAAATACATTTTCAGACATAGCTAATGTAGAAGTTTGTTGTGTTAGACTATGTAAAGAGGTTTTTGCTTAAGGGGGGTTTTATGATGAGGAAAGATAGAGGGAGAGATGTATGAATAAAAATGCATGTTATATGAAAAAAATAAAACGAAAGATTTTTAAAAAGAAATAATGAAAGGGATAGATTCAGAAAATTTGGAAAAATAAATGTGAATTATTACAAAGTGAAATGAATAGAACCACTATATTTTATCTAATAGCTACTATGTTACAAGGAAAAACAACTTTGAAATATTTGAGAACTCAGTGCAATGACTAGGCACTATTTCAGGAAATGAGGAACTTCAGAAGATGAATTTGAGAAGCAGAAAAACATACACATTTTTACATATGGCTAGTACATAGATTTCTTATGCTTATTTGTCATAGGGAGATTTTTTTTTCACACTGGGGAGATGGGCAGGTGTAGGGAGAGAGTAATTAATAAAAAGGATGCCAAAATTAAGAAGTTTAAAAAAAGAAAGAGCATCAATACATTTGTTATACATAATTATGTTATGGAATTCCCAAAGACATTTGAAAAGAAATTATTAAATGAAGTCTACTGATGTAAATAACAGAGATTACTGATTATGTTTTATTGCAATTTTGAATAGATGATCTAAGGCTATACAAAACAGATGATGGACCAGATATGGCCTAGAAGCCAGGTGTAGTGTGTGTAACATAGTTCACCAACCCCAATCTAGAGGATCTAGAGAAAAAAATAAAGTACCTGTACCTGATAGTTAGTGAATGACCTGTGTTTATGATCCAGTATAGATGAGTATCTTTTTCAAGATAGTCATTCCTCTTGCCCTTAAATTTAAACCATTATTTTCCTCCTCACCATCAATTTACCAAGTGTGCATGTTTTATTTTTTTTATTTCTCCTTAATTCTTTACTTTTCATTCTCCTTATTTCTTTCCTGATGAGTGAACTTCTTGCCAAATTTTTCTTTCAAAAATTAGAAATGATCCTAAATGAATGAACATGAATTATTTTAACTTTAAGCAGACAAATTAAAAGACCCAAAAAAGATACACCTCATCTTACAATGACCAGATGACACAAAAGATTACAACTTCTGTTTCTACCCACCTTTGATGTCCCTTTGGTAGAATAATATAAACCTGATCTTCTTAGAAGAAAGTAAATCTTCTTCCAAGACTTTTTCCCCTGTTCTTTTGCATGTAAGAAACCATGTACTTCAGGATATGCGCTAGAACTGAGAAAATTCTGGAAGAAAACATTAAAGAAACTTATTCCCAGTTGAAGATCAAGTTGAATTTTTTTTATAGCAAATGAGAATATGAGCTTCTGTATATATTTCAAATATTGAGCAAGGTGTTGACTGTCCTCATGAAGCAGGAACAGTCTTTTATTTTAGTAAGAAAAAAATTAACCCCTCCAAAAATCTCCAAATATATTTCCACACAGAAGAACTTGGGGGAAACTTTTAAATTTAAATATCTATAACCTAACCAAGACAGAAATTAAACAGTTACAGAGCCATTTAACATGCCTGTTGTCCCCAAAAAATCCATATGAAAAACTAGGTTTTGCTTTTGGAGGCAAATGGAAATATTACTTATTTAGACTGTGAAAAAGCTTTTGACAAGGCTCCACTGAAAAGGCTATTTAAAAAGCAGTATGGAATTAGATGAGAGATAAGAGGCAGTATGGTAATGGAGGGAGAGCAGTGAACTGGGAGCCAAAAGACTTTGGTTCAACTTCTGGGCCTGCAACTGACTTAAAAATAAATTTTTTTAATTTTTAAAATTAATTTAAATTTAATTAATTAAAATTTAATATAAAAAGGTACTTAACCTCTCTGATCTTCAATCCTTTCATCCTTTAAACAGAGATAAAATTTATAAAACTATAGTACAATACTGTTACAAGGAATAAAATTTCTAAACAAAATATTATATATTTTTATCAATTGAAATATTAATATTGATAATGCAAATATTATCAATATTCATAATAAACTGTAGGAATAAAGGAGATATGCTGCCACTTTCAAACATTCTCCAACACTGCTACTATGTTCTGAAATTAATGATGGTGGTAATACCATAAGTGCCCCCCCAAGAAGCCTAAGAGAGTACTAATTGTTACAATGTTTCCTGCCTTACACCTAACATAATAACTTTCTCTTGCCATTGTATCATAAAATGGTAGATTTGAAAAGGAGCTTGGAGATGATTTGGTGCTCTGTCTTTCTCTGTTTTTCTTGCCTTGGTCTGTCTATTTCTCCCTCCCTCTGTCTGTCCCTCCATCCCTCTCTTCGTTCTTTTCTTCCCCCCTCTCTCTGTGTTTCTCTGTCTTTCTCTGTGTGTCTCTCTCCCTCTTTCTCTTTCTGTCTCACTTCTTTGCATTTCCTCGACATATTCCTCTAATCTCAAAGATAGGAAGGCATAATTATTATGGGAGGGACACTCTGGCTTCCTACTGTGAGTTACTATTTACTTGGGTTGAGATTAGTGTGTTTATAATAGGGAGAGGGAAGGTAATGGTGGTGATCAGGTTTCCAAACCAATGGAATTTCACAGGTTTTTCCAGGAAATAACAATTTTCAACGACAATATGGAAGAAAACTTCACATAAAGGTGTGAGAGGCCACTGCTATCACATCTCCCCAAGGTGCTTTCAAAACCAAGAAAACTGGAGAGATACTAAGAAAATATGATGTCTCCCTAGAGAACAAGAAACAAGTAAAAGAAGAGATGTGACCTAGATATACAGACCACCTGTAAAAACTCCAAATCCATCAAAAAGTATGCCTGATTCTTCACTAAGCACTGTGGCTTTCATTGTCACTATCTTCTGAAAGTTTCTCAGTTTGGACAAAGATGGCCATGGCAGTAAATAAGTTATGTGTCAATCAACTCATAAAAGATTATTGAATATGAGGAAGAAATGATATCTCTATATTCTTAGTCAAATAATCTTTTATTCTCATTTGAAGTTCTCCAAATTCAACTAAAAAAATCAACAAGAAGGGAAAATATTTTATAGGCTTTTTATATTCTTTAATTCCTTAATTTTATTTTTAAAAAACTTTTTGATTAGCAAATAGGGTTTCACTATATTTGGACTATTTATAAAAATCTGCCTCTTAATATTGCTTTGCTGAAGAATTCTCTACTTTCTTTTTCTGATTTTTGATTTTCCAGCAGAAAAGCAAAACAACAAACTAAGATAAACCTTCAACATACATCCCATGATAAGACTGCAATTTCTACTAATGGTAAAAAAAGTAATTGCGGTGGCAGTAATAATTGTCCTGGTCAAAATCATAGTCATAATGATAATAATATTATATCTTAATATCTTAGGCAGCTGGCAAACCAGGAGAACATGGTACCTGGTAGCAGTAGTACTAGTAGTAATATATGGAATTCACTAATTTAGAATGTCCAAAGGTATTTATTTTTTAAATGTTCTATCCCTATGTCTCATCTGTTTCTTTCTGATGAACCTTAGGAACCAGTTTGTTTGTTTTTTTTTCCTTAACCCACTGTTTCCCCCAATGTCATGGGGCTAAGTTACTCAACCTTGAGTTGCAAAAAAAGTTTGCATTTACAACCTGTAAATTTGTGCATCTAGTTAATTTATGTAAGATTTTTGTACGTTGCCTTAATGTTCTCACATGACAGTAGAATACCAAAATTTGTAAGTCATCCTGAAAGTTGAGAATTGTAATGCCCAACATGTCACTGTGTAAGGAAAAATAAAAGTGCTGCAAGTAAACTTTCCTACTCCTCTTCCTCCTCATCTTCTTTCCCCCATTCCCCTTTAACATCATAGATATTTCCCAATGGGTTTACAACACCTAAGAATAAAGACTTCTTTTGCAAAAATAAATAAATTGATATAGTTAAACAAAACAAACTCACTCATTGGCTTCTCATAATCTATTAATTATCATTTATTTTCCAATTCTTGAAAAACTGAAATCATCTGTGAAAAATAGCTTTAAAGCTAGACATTTTCAAACAGATCTCAAATCAACAGTTTGATGAAATTGCTGCTGACCTGGTTCAATGAAAATAGACAATACCTGTAAAATAAGAGCTCGTGACAGGTCTCCATTGGTTTCAGTTGCAAAAGATACCATGTGCTCTGGAAAAAAATTCTGTTTAAAAAAAAAGACAAATGTCAGAACATCTTATACTATAGTTTAAAAGAATAAGACATAATTAGCTTTCTGCAAAAAATGGCCCCCCAAAACCCAGTGATACCCAACTCAGAGATGGATGAGACCTTGGAAAGCCATTTAGCTTACATCTCAAAGAGACTGGTCTCTGGTCAGAGAGAGATGTGAACATCAGATAGAAAATAGTAGCGTCTTTTAAAAAAGGAAAAGAAAAATGGTGACATGTATTAGTAGAAATTACATATCAGAAATTGTGAAGAGCCATAGTTGATTCTAGCCTATGTGTTCTAAATAGAGCTCTAGCTTTATAACTAATTAAAATAGAATGGGACTATATGATGATCAATTCTAATGGACATGGCTCTCTTCAACAATGAGAAGTTTCAAACCAGTTCCAGTTGTTCAGTGATGAAGAAAGCCATATACACCCAAGGAGAGGCCTATGGGATCTGAGGGTGGACCACAACATAGCATTTTCATGCTTTCTATTGATGTTTGCTTGTATTATGTTTTCTTTCTCGGATTTTTTTTCTTATAAATCCAATTTTTCTGGTACGGCAAGATAACTATACAAAAATATGTATACACATATTCGATTTGTCAAGTATTTTAACATAATTAACATGTATTAGACTTCCTCCCATCTAGAGGAGGGGGTAGGGACTAGGGGGGAAAATTTGTAACAGAAAGCTTTGCAAAGGTCAATGTTGAAAAATTACCCATACATATGTTTTGCAAATAAAAAGCTTTAATAAAAAAATAGAATGAAAAAATTCTGAGGATTCTTCAGAGGAATCAGAAAAATAATTAAAGGTCTAAAAAGAAAATCCATGAGAAGGTAGGTCACAAGAAGTAGGACTTCTGTTGTAAAGTCATTCAGTCATGTCTGACTCTTCATGATCCCACAGACCACCAGGCCCTTGCATCCTCCACAATCTCTCAAAGTCTATCCAAGTTCATGTTCGTTGTTTCTATGATGATATCTATCCATCTCATTTTCTGCTATCCCCTTTTCCTTTTCCCTTCAATATTTCTGAAAGACTATAAAATGCTAATTATAAAATATAAAATTATTTCAAGTACTTAAAAAATGTTGGCCACTTCCATTAAAGAGGAATTTAGATTCCCTCTAAGAAAATATATAAGCCAAAGATAAGGAGGCAAGCATTCTAAAGCAAGGGTCCCTAATTTTTCTCCAAGAGAAGCAACTTAGCATTTCCCTGTAGTTTTTATAGAGACAGTTGGCTCAATGATGGCTCAATGGAAGGAGCCTGAAATCAGTGACTGGAGTTCAAATCTGGCCTCAGACACTTACTAGCTGTGTCACCTTGAGCAAATCACTTTATGCCTGTTTGCATAGGAGGCAGGGAGGTGGTTCAGTAGATAGAACACTGGTTCTGGAATCAAAATAGACCTGAGTTCAAATTTATCCTTAGACACTTAGTACGTGAACCTAAGCAAGTCACTTAATGTCTATTTGTCTTAATCCACCGGAGAAAGAAATAGTAAACCACTCCAATATCTTTGCCAAGAAAACCCCATAAATATAATGGTCAGGTACAACCGAATGACTGAACCACAACAGTCTTTATTATGAGGAAGGGGAACATGTTAAAAAATGTAATCACTTTCAGTAGCAAGAGTAACCAAAATAAAAAGAAGAGAGAGATATCACAATTTATATCCCAATAATTTATGCTGCTGGATTATCTATCTTCTGTAGCTGAATAGATCCAATATATAATACTGAAAAACTTAACTAGCTTAGTCCCTGGTTAACAAATTGTCAGCTATTTCATCTGTATTGGAAGAACCTTCCCAATTTTATAGGATTTACCAACTTTTATGTTCCACTGATATGCCCTGTAGAGTCCAGGATTATTTCTGCATTATGATAAGATATCACATCATTCTGGCATTGATGCTGCATAATACTCTGCATTATAATGTCTATTTTTGTCTTATATCCTTCCTTAACTGAATGATCTCAAAGGTAAAGAACGTGACTTATCTAAACTTTTATTTTTCCAAATGCTCAGAGAGAAGCATTCATGATACAGCAGATAGTAACATGACAGAATCAAGAAAACTTGAATTAAAATGCTTCTTCTAAGAACATTATAATACAAAATCCTTCCTACACTCAAGCCAATTAACTACTACTGGTAGACTTTTTTTTTGCTTTGTTTTGTTTTGTTTTGTTTTGTTTTTAATGTCTTTAGATCCACAACACTTACCATAGCACCTTACTTTAGCAGACACTTAATAAATGTTTGATGAACTAAACTAGCTTTTCAAGATGTTCAAATTTATGCATGAGTCAGGGAGAAGGTGAATGCTAACAATCCCAAAGAGAGACTAGGTAGAAGACTCACCATCAAGAAAAATGAAAAATTCTCTTCTAAGATAATAACCTAAATGTCAACACTCTGGTATGCCTACATAGAAACGTAACTAAGTATTCTTGGCTTTTCTCTTCTAGTTATGTAAAACCAAATGTACTAGTTAGTTGAGGTATAAAAGACCATGTCTAAAAGACTTTTGTATTAAGACTGTCACTGTGGCACATCTCTTTAGATATGAATTTTAATTTCTTGTTTTTAATAAAGATACACACCAAGAAAATGTTTTTCACTAAAATTATGCTCCCATTTAATTTTTACTGCAACTATTATTTTCTTTATTAATATCATCCTATTATTTTTCAAGTACCAATTCTAGCTTGCTGGTACAATCCAAATTCCAAAAGACCTGGGTCTATACCTTCATTATCTTTTTATTTCCCCCATTGCCTAGCAGAAGATTTTACACAGAATAGGCACTTAAAATGATTGGGTGAATGGCTAAAATAATATAGTAAGAAATAGAATGAAAAAGTTTTTTCAGGGGCAGCTAGGTGGCGCAGTAGATAGAGCACCAGCCCTGAAGTCAGGATGACCTGAGTTCAAATCTAGTCTCAGACACTTCCTAGCTGTGTGACGCTGGGCAAGTTACTTAATCCCAATTGCCTCAGCAAAAAGCAAAAAAAAAAAAAAAAGTTTTTTCAGGATTTTGGTAATACTTAATTATGATTCTTACTATGAATATTTCCTAAATGATAAGTCTAATAATCAAAAATTTCTAGCAGTAATATGTACAGTTCTAGAAACAAACCAATTTAAAATGCAATGAATATTCCAAATTTGCCAAAAAATTCATATATTATGTGCTATTGATTTCATTTTCCTATGTTAAAGCTGATATCAAAAAAACTAGTAAATTTGTATCCCACTTGCTATGTATGAGGAATAGTTTAAAAAAAAAAAAAACAAAGGCAATCTGAGTGAAACACAAGAGTTGTATGTCTTCAAGGTATAAAGCTAGGGTCACAGGATCATTGATTTCACAGCTGTCTACTACAACCCCTTCACTTCACAAGTGAAAAAAAAAAAAAAAAAGACATGAAGAGATTAAGTGACTGTCCAGAGTCATAGCTAGTGTCATGGCAGAATTTGAACTCAGTTAACCTGAAATCTAGTGCCCTGCTATACCAAGCTGTCTTTAAAAGTTTGAAGCCAATTTGCAAAAGGTTTTAAATAAAAGATAGATGAGTCCTCTTGGGGTAAATAAGAATCACCAGTCTCAATTGACAAATTCTCAAATCAAATTTTATTCCTGGAACTGGAATTTCTTCTTTATTACTAATACTTTATGTACTTGTGTATAAACATTAAAGGTAAGAGGAACCTAGGGAGCACAGGGCCTAAAATCAGAAAGACTCACCTTTCCGAGTTCAAATCCAGCCTCAGATGCTTCATAGCTGTGTGATCCTGGACAAATTACTTAAACCTATTTGCCTCAGTTTTCTCATCTTTAAAATGACCTTGAGAAGGAAATAGCAAACCATTCCAGTATCTTTGCCAAGAAAATCCCAAATGGGATCACAAAGGGTCAGACATGACTGGCACAATTCAACAAAAAACAAAATCTGAGGGTAAAAGTTTTACTGCTGATTCTTTTGATTACACTTTTTTCCTCCTATGAATTTCTGTGATTCTACTGCTAATCTTCATGCACTGCAGCTATTTTCTTACAGTATTTAGTTCAGTAAAAACAGCTTCCTTCTCTTCCATTTAAAGTCCTTTTGATTAGATTTGTTCAACTAACCAAATGTATTCTTACTAGCCTTTGTTATGTTCACTGCATCCCTATGTTGTAATGTGCTGGGCACAGCAGTTCAGAAATCCACAGTCCATTTTTTGATAAGATCTTATCTAGCTTTTTACATCCCAAAACCTAACTGCAAAAGCCATAGGATGAAAATATCACCAATGCTCCCTAAAATACTCTATTTCCTGCCTACATCTTTATGATACTTCAAAATCTGTCTAGATACTTTTTGGTAGTATTGATTGCAACTATGTGGTTTATCAGAAATGACTGGCACAAAAAAAGAAGGAAAAAGAAGCAGATGGCACTTATTTGGTTTGAGTCTTGGGAGTTCTGTGATGTTCTGGATAATATGCTCTATGAAATAATTTCTGTCTGGGTCAGTATGGAGAAAAACACATCTTAGTACTTCTCAACAAGAAGATACCAACCATCATGCCTTACTCCTTCCTCTGACACTTACTGAATGCTCATCTGACAGATTCACATCATCATCAGGAAGAGGAGGAGAAAGAGGAAGAAGAGGAAGAGGAGAAAGAAGAATAGCTTCCTCTTTGGAGGAGTTGACTCCTCTCAAGATAAGACAAAGCTATGTATGTTAGCTTCCAGTGTTCAGTGATTCTTTCTCTTTTCTCTGTGTCATATCTCTGACATCCTCACATAAATTAGTATTCCCCTAGACAGGCAGCTGGTGGCTAAGTGGATAAAGCACTGGGCCTGAATTTGGAAGATTTGAGTTCAAATGCAGTCTCAGAAATTTATGAGCTGTATGACTCTGGAAAAAATCAGTTAGCTTCTATTTGCCTCAATTTCCTCATTTGTGAAATGGAATAATAATTGGACCTACCTTTCAATGTTCATGTAAGGATCAAATTAAATAAAAATTTTAATGAACTTATCACAGTACCTGGATCATAGTAAGCACCTAATAAATGCTTGCTGTACTTCCTTCATATTCTTTTTATTTGTTGTTTTCATATTGCAGCTATTCTTTTTATTACTTAAGGTATATTTTATTCTTTTTATTAAAAAAATTTTCTTCAAGACTCATTTATCTTTTTTTTCAGTGAGAGAATTTATACTGGACTTTGAGCATGGAATTGCCTAGACAAAGTCAAGTGTATTTCATATAGGTCATTGCAAAATTCATCCTGAACTCCAGTGTCTCTTTAGTCATTTCTGTTCTTCCTTTTTTTTTCATTCTTGTTATGATAATGAGTTCTATTTTTTGCCACAATGAGTTTGTGTAAACATAATATTCAAATGAAAATGTCCAGCAAATAATTTTAAAATGCAGACTATCACTAAACTCCTTCCCATTTATCAGACGAAGATACTGAGGCTCCAAACTTAAGGGTTTTCCCCAAAGCCACTCAGCTAATTAATGGCAAGACTGAAGCAAAACCACAAGTTTTATGACTTTTTGTCCCATGTGCTTTCCATTATACTAATTGCCCCTTATCTTTAAAAATAGTCAAATATTTTACCCTTAAAGCATACTAAAATTACTAGTTTGCTTTCAAAAGGGTAAGGATTCTATAATTTAGAAATAATACAATTAATTTTGGGCATGTATTTATTAACATGTTCTCTTTCTAAAAGGACATCAAAAGATAATTAAAATAAAGCACTTATTTTCCATTTCGGTATTTTGTACTACTTGTAAATGTTACTTACCACTGAGTTTTTAAAGAATTCATATTTAGCATAATTTTTTCTAAAGTATAGCTTATTTTCTTCCTCCATTCCCCAGTTTGACTGAACTTCAATCACCAATTCATGGTCTTCTATTGTTCTTTCTGTAAAGATCAAGAATAAATATATAGCCTTCATTGTGGTCTAGCTTCCTTATAACTACAGAAATATTAAGATTTAAATTCAGTTCTAAAATGGCCAGAATAATCTTCATAGCAGAGTAAAATATAACTGAGGCTAGAAAGGGAGGAGATATAAAAATAAGCATGCTTTTTCTGTCAGTTATGTCAACTTTATTTTTGTCAGTTATAAAATAAATCTGATCACACACATAAATAAATATATAGGAAACATACACATACTTCTTTTTGTTTATGTCTTTGTCATCCCAGAATAAAAATGTTGCTTCTCATAAAAGTAAATGTATACTTTAATAATTCAAATGATGAAAAGATGATAATTTTTCAAGGTTTATAATAAATAGGGGAGAAATGAAGGAAGCAAGCATTTATTAAGCATCCCCTTTGAGTTATGTAATGTGCTAAATGCTTTACAAATAGAAATTCAAATAGCAAGGTAGGTACTATTATTATCCCCATTTTACAGTTGAAAGTAAACTGAGACAAACAAAGCTTAAATGACTTGCTTAGGGTCATACAACTAGAAAGTGAACTCAGGTCTTCCTGAGTCTAGGTTTAACATTCTATCCTTAGTACCAAGTCCAAAAAACATAATTTAAACTCTAAGAAAAAAATAAATTAGGTAGTATAAGGAATGTTCATAATTAGCATGACGCATAATTTGTTAACAAATGATTCCTAAAACTAAACTGTTATCACACTCCACACTTTCATAAGTATAAAGGCCCCCCAGACTTGATGAGATGGACCAATGAATTGTTTAAAGAAAGGAAAATCTTGGCCTGGAGAGACTTGCATGAACTGATGCTGAGTGAAACGAGCAGAACCAGGAGATCATTATACACAGCAACAACAATATCACATGATGATCAATTCTGATGGACATGGCTCTCTGCAACAAAGAATTGTCTCAAACGAGTTACAATTGTTCACTGAAGAAAACCATATACACCCAGAGAGAGGGATATGAAATATGGACCACAACATAACATTTTCATGCTCTCTATTGAGGTTTGCTTGCATTGTGTTTCCTTTCTCTGATTTTCTTTTGTTTTTCTTGTAGATAGGATTTTTCTTGCACAACTTGTCAAGTATTTCAACATTATTAACAGGTAGTGGACTTCCTGCCATCTAGGGGAGGGAAGGGGACTGGGGGTAAAATTTGTAAAGGAAAGCTTTGGAAAGATCAATACTGGGGAACTACCCATACATATGTTATACAAATAAAAAGCTTTAAGAAAAAAAAAAAGAAAGAAAAGAAAGTCAGCTGGCTTGTAATAATTACAATTCCAATAAACTTTGCCCCTTGAGACTTGGAAAAAAAAAAAAGAAAGGAAAATCTCAACAAAGTTGTATTTGTTGATCTGTACTCACATTGAATGGATACTTCAAGTAAAATAAATAGATTCAATGTATGTAAGTATATAATAATAATATAAATACAATAATATAGATATTTAATACTAAAATAAATGAAGAAAAAGAGAAAGAAAGAAAAATTTAAAACGAAAAATGGCAAGATGTAAAAGGGAAGAAGAACTGGCAGGGTCAAGAAAAGGTTACTTCAAACAAACAGACATAAGAGGTTAAATTTCTACTTGTAAAACAAACATTGGCATTGCTGGTAGAACCAGAGGAAACAGGGGAGAACAGATTTTTGTGCCTTAATCTATTATTGAGTTTTTTCCAAAGACATCTGAGTGCTAGGATTTGAACATTCCAAAAGTAATCCTTCACCTAGAGCACTCACTCCTTTAAGAGTTTACACATTTAAAAGAAACATCTAGGGAGAATGAGCCATGCATACTGATAAGTTTGAACTGAACAAATACTAGTAATAATATTTTCCTTTAAACTTTCAATTACTATTCCATATTCATTCACTCTTTTTCTTTTTCTTATCCCAAGTACTAATGCTACCTCCCAAGGCTTAGTCTAAACCTTTATTCTTCTATCTATAATCTCCCTTGGGACAGTGGTCGGTCTGTTTTCATAGCTTCAACTACCAAGTTCCATGTAAATATACATGGTTCTCACCTCTTCATCTGCAGTGGAAGTCATATTCTTGAGTTTTAGTGTTATATGTCTAATGTTCTATTTATGTATTCAGTTCCAAGTTCCATTGTCACTTCCATCTCAGCATAAATGAAACTAAATTCACTCTATTTCTCTGACAAAAATACCTTCCTTTCTGGTTTGTCAATTTCTGTCAGTGATATTCTGTCAATGGCAATTTCTCTCAATCATCTACCTACTCTTATAGTCATCTCTCACGTGGTCTGTTTCCTCACCTCACATATACAGACACATATAATCAACCAAACCATCAATCCTTCCTTGCAAATATCTCTTATGTTCTTTCCTTCTTTCACATTCCACTTTCATTATGCAAAGTTCAGGGCTTGATCACTTCAAACCTAGGCCACTATTCTAGCTTCCTAGTTAATCACCCTGCCTTTGTCCACCCCACTCTTTTCAATGAAAACCTCTTCCAGCAATCACTTACAACTTATCAGGACTAAGTACTCTGGACACTGAAAAAAAACAAAGTGCAAGAAAGGGAGGAAGAGAAGAAAGAAAGAAAAGAGGAAGGAAGGAGAGAGAAAGAAAGAAAAAAAAATCCTACCTTCAAAGAGTTTACATTCTATTAAGACAGTAGAGAAAGAGAGAGAAAGGGAAAGAAAAAGGGAAAAAGAAAAAGAAAGACAGAAAAAAGGAAAGAAAAGAAAGAAAAAAAAAGTCCTACCCTCAATGAGTTTACATTCTAATAAGAAAGACAGTATACAGAAATAAGACCACACAATATAGAGGGGATGGAACTGAAAGATAGGGGCAACTAAGAAAGGCCCCCTGAAGAAAGGAGCACTTTGAACTGATACTTTAAAAAGTCACAAATTCCAAGAGTTGGAAACTGAAAGGGATATTATTCCAGACAAAAGGAACAACTGGTGCAAAGGCAGAGACAATAGAAGCGCCATTTGCAAGGAAAGATAAGTAGGCAAAGGAGTAGAATGTAAGAAGGTTTAAAACAGGAAGAATCTTAGGTGGGATTTTATACTTGCTACTTAAGCAAAAAGGAAGTCACTGAAGCTTATTGAGCAGGGGATGTGATGTAATCAGACTAGACTTAAGGAAAACTATTCTGGAAGCTAAGTAGAAGGTAGATTGGAGGAGAGAAAATTAGAGCTAGAAGACCAATCAGATGGATATTGCAATAGTCTAGCTAAGAGGTGACAAGAGCCTGAACCAGTGATGGTTGTGTGCATGAAGAACTTTGCACCAGCTATTTTCCCTTTATCTGGAATACTCTCCCTTTCAATTTCCAACTCTTGGAATTTATAACTTTTTTAAGTGTCAGTTCAAATTGTGCTCCTTTCTTCAGGAGTCCCTAAATTCCAGTTCCATACCCTCTATATTGTGTGGTCTTATTTCTAAATACTGTAGGGTATTGTGTGCAATAAGAGACATATCACAAGAAATATTCTTTTTAGGAAAAAAAAGAGTAAATTTTGCAATTTTTTAGAGGAACCAAAGATTCCTCTAAATCTAACCTGGGTGACTGGAAGGAGGGTAGTTTCATGGACAGTAATAGAGGGAAGTCCAGAAGAGGGATGGGATTTGTGGAGAAATTAATGAGTTCCATTTTTGCATATGTTGAATCTGAGATGCCTAAAAGACATCTAGTTTGAGTTTTCTGATAGGCAGTTGGTAATGTGAGAATGGAACCCAGAAGGGAGACTTGAAATAATCTGTACAGAAAGAAAAATTTACTGCATGGGCACTGATGAGATTACTATGAGAGGGCAAAAATAAAAGAGGTCCAAGGACAGACAGAGCCTTGGGGTAGAATCGCAGAGGAAAGGACATAAATTATGATCCAGCAAAGGAGACCTAAAGAGGAGGAAGGGGGAATCATACAGGTAGGTGAACCAAGGGATAATAGTCACAAAAACCCAGAAAGGAAAGAATATTCAAAAGAATGGTCAGGAGTCAATTGCAAAAATGTCAACAAGGAAGAGGAATCCATCCAAACTTCTCAATCTTGCAGCCAAGCTTCTACAAAATCTAATAGTACCAACTTCTCTAGTCCAGTTTCCTCTCTTTACATTTTTCTGCTCCAGCCAAGCAGTCATTCAGTATCCTTTCAGCCTAAGGGGGAGGGGGGACTTTTTTCCAATTTATTCCCTCACCTAGAAAGCAAAAGTTTCCCCCTTCTTTTTTCCCCCCAACCTCACTAGTTATAAATCTAATGGGTGTGTTTGAGAAAAGATAGATAAAGATATAAATCTAATTTCCCCTATAAAGCTATGCCTGGTCACCCCAGCCAGCAAGAAATGATTGATCATGTTCCTGATCTTCAACAGCACTTATATTGTTTAGTCATTTGGTACTTAGTATGCCCCTTTATATAGCTCATTACAATGATTACACTTGAATGTCTCAAAGCCCAAGTAGACTCTAAACTCCTTGAAAGCAAAGCCAATTTCATACTAGCATAGAACCTGATTGTTCAAAACATGTTTGCAGATTTATTGACTCAAAAAAGAAAAACTCTACAAACTATTAGCAGGAAAACTGGCAAGGGTCTGAGAATATAGAAACAGAAAAAGGAAGAAATTTGGATTCCAACCACAAGTGGGCAAGATGCCAAAATATGTAAACTATAACCTTATGTAAATTTTACATAATTCATTGTATTTCAAATTCAATCAAAGAAAAAATAACACACAAGTTGGGGGTGGGGTTAATGAGCTACATTTAGTAGGTGTCACAATGTATTTCAAAAGGAGAATTATTATGTGCAGAAATCTTAAGGGAACACCAGAGAAATTTGCATTAATGAATATTGGTTATTGTGTACATAAAAAAAGCCAGTGTAATGGTCCAGAAAGTGAAAATCAGTGGGGGAAGAAGGGGGGATATTGTAGGTTTCAAAGTGATTATGCCTGAAATGTTCAAGTAATATTATTGATAATCTGAAGTTTTCAGGTAATCCTAAAGTAAAAAAATTATTAGCAACCAGTCTATTATGAACCAGGAAGTGGTATGTGAAAGTAAGAAAGGAAAATGGAACAAAGACTACCAGATTAGCAGACATCTAACTCTTTATTGTATCAAACATGATAATTATACAACTAGATTCTAGGTTCTATCAAGAGAAATAGTAAAGTATATGGCAGTAGTAAATAAAAAGGGAACTCAGGTCAAATGCCAATGATCTGAAATTTATCCAACCTAATTCATGAACTCATCAGAGATCAAAAACATACAAAAGGAAACTTTACATGGATTTATATGGAAGGTTAGGATTAATCTCTTTCTTGCCAGGTGTGGTAGGGTAGGTGTAAATTTATAGGGGTCATTTTGAATCTGAAAGAAGACAAATAGACTGATTTTTACAGTTTTATAAGCATTATTAATAAGATTGTACTCATCAATGCTATGGACTATTTAGCTGTTCATAAAGTAATGACTGACTTTAATGTGTTATAAAATCATTCATTATTTTATAGTCATAATTTATATGCTATATTCAAGTTAATTTTAAAATGAAAATGTCACATTTTTTAAAAGTTTGTTAAAAGAAAATAATAAAAATATGGCTGTCATGAAGTTTTTCTGACAATTTCAGCAAAATGATAAGCCGCTTTCATGATTCAAATCAACTTGTATGGTAGAAAAGTAAGGTATTAAGTAACTTAATGATTCCATAATAAAGCTATATATTTCAAGCATATATTAAACATAGAGGCAACAAACTTAAGTGTTTAATTATAGTGTGAACCTCAAAGAAAATAACAAACCCATAGAGGAAGAAGACTGAGTTTTGTAGCCTGTTCAGTTAAAACTGTGACATGGTAACAGACTTCACATTTACCTCTGAATCTGCAAGGCTCAAGAAAATACAATCTGTGGGCAGAGAAAATTAATCAAAGTCATACCTTATGAGGGACAGAATAGGAAAACCAAACAAGAACCTTTAAATAAAAGAAGTACCAATTTATAAGAGAAAACACAGAAAGGCATAAGGCATCCCAAATGTCTAGAATTTTGTTCTAACTTAATTTTTCATTATCTAAAAGCTTTGCAGAAATTACATGCTTATTAATATTTATATATCCTATACATTCAAATTATATAATTGATAAACAAAATTTATACATTTATCTCAGAGAACTTAAGTTATCCAGAAAAAGAAAAAAAGTGAATCCATATTTCCAGAGCCATTGTCAATCAGTGGATGAAAAAACTTTAGCACAAGAAATCTACATACTACCTGTAATATGTAATGTATAATAAAATATAATTATTAATTACTACTTAATTCTAGATACACAGTTCCTGGGATCCAAACAAGACACTAAGGCTCATAATTCACAAGTTCAATTTATATCAGTGCTATCAATATCACAACATCAGATTCTGTCTAGGACACTTTCTAGCTGCAAGACCCTGGGCAATTGACTTAACCTCGCTTCAATTTCTTCATATTTAACATGAATATGTTGCATTCCACCAAGGACCCTTACAACTCTAAAATTATGATATATAATTACTCCAAAAAGCCCAAAATTCCAAAAGTCATTCTTAACAAGTAGAATTAATACTTAGGTTCTAAATTAAAGCCAAGGGGAATTTATAGAAAAAGAAAAGTTGCTGTATAAAAATCTCAAGAAATATATACTTGAACCCACAAAAACTGGTGGTAGATTTGAAGTCAGAAGCCCTAAGCTGGATTCTAATTTTACTACTTACTAAGTACATGACCCCAGAAAGGCTACTTCATGAGTCTTAGTTTTCCTCATCTGAAAAATAAGATGTCTGATAAATGGTCTCTTTAATGTCCTTTTCCAACTCTTAACTCTTATGATCTCACAGAAGGACTCCTAAAACAAAGCACACTGGCAATAATGACTATTCACAATTGTAAATTGTTTTGAATTTTACAGAACATTTTCTTCATAATGCCCTATGTCATAGACAGCAAATATAAATTCTCATCTTGCCATTTTTCAGATGAGGAAAAATTTCAGTTCAGAAAGGCTGTATTACTTTTTCTACAGTTTTATATGGAAGCTTTATAGAAAGTATAAAGCTAGTGTTTCAACCCGGATCTTCTAACTATTCATCTTCCCACACTGAAAAAATGGCTGAGAGGGAGGAGCCAATGTATATGAATTACCATACTGGGCAATTTAATCTGGAAGCAAAAGCTTCCCCAGGGTATCATTCTGTCACAGCCCTGACCACTAATTTCTCCCAGAAAAAAAAAATTTATATATATATATATATATATATATATATATATCCATAATAACCCTGACTCACCAAAGCAAATTTCTATTTTATCCAGCAAACTGCAAATAAAGCAGGCTGTTACAGAATATCTCTTAAAAACATTTCGGTAAAACATGGTTTGGAGACTCATGAGTAAGCTTTAGTTATCTAGAGATTTTCACTTTCAAGAATAGCTTATCAATAATACCAGATAAAGTTCTGCTACAGGTTAAAGTGGGAAAAAAATGGGATGACCAATCTAAGCTTATTTGAAATCTTGTGACACATCTTTAAATTCTGTCACTTACTACATCTTAGGCAAATCACATAATCTCTCAAAGCCTCAGTGTCCTCATTTGTAAAACAGACCATGAAATCCCTAACTCCCCAGACTGTTGTAAGGCTCAAATCAGATGATGTTTGTAAGGTGCTCTACAAGCCTTAAAATATTATATCAATTTCCATTATGTGCCATTCTTGGTAATCAGCATAAATACTGTAGATGATCAGGCAGCTTGTCTAAAAGAAAGCAAGCCTGCCTTCAGTAAATTTTGTTATATTTCATGGGAATCTGTGTTCAAGAAATATATATGGTACAGGTATGAGCAGACTGGCTCCCGGTGATATAAGGAGGAATAATAACCAGGGATGGTATTGAACATTTAACAGGTTGGGTAAATATTTCAAGTTACCTTCACCCTTTATGTATATGTATGAGTATATATGAATACACATTAATTGTAGTCATTTATACTTTATTGCAAATTAAATTATTACTAGTATTATTATTTACAAGTGAAACTAATCAAAAGCTGGTTCTCACTAATGGAGGAATAGATAGAACATGAAGACACAGGGGGCTCAGAGAAGGTAGAAGACCCCCTCCCAAAAAAAAGAAATAAAAGATGAAGTTAAATAAAATCTGTCTGCTTCTCAATTTTATCCAGGCCTAATCTTGAGAGTCAATAAAAGAAAATAATCAGGGCTACTTAAAACACAGAATCTCTCTCCCTCCTTTCATTTTTTCCTCCTTAGTTCCTACTGAAACTTCAAGTAAATGTTAAACAGCAATTTTCAAACTAAAAAACAAACATGGAAAATGTTTCCTATGTATGATCACTAATTAAATATCACAATTAGGCACTTATTTATTTCAATACTAAAATATAGCTAAATCCATAATTACAGTATAAATATGAGGAAATGAGAGAAATGTGAAAAGTTCATATAAAATAATGCAGAACTAAATAAGTAGAACCAAAAGAACAAGATACAGGTTTAAATAAAATACGGTGAAAAGATCACTAAAAAGGACTTGAACTTCAAGTACTAGGAAACCAAAGAAGGACCTTCATATGAGATAGTAAAACATATCTCTTTCTTCATGGTACATAGGTAGAAAATTACTAGAAAACAATGTATACATAGTCAGGAAGGCATTATATTTTCTGTTAAAAGGTTTGGTTCAGTTAAGAGAGAGCTAGGGTATAAAATAAGCATGACGTAAAGACAAAAAAAGAATCTATAAAACATTGTTTTAGATCATGACAGTTCAAAATAAATATCTTCATCAATCACTGAAAAAGTGAACACAAGAATATCTCATTTACATAAATAATCATTATTTTATAATTCCTTATTTTTTAAAAATACTCTTATCTTAGGTTTAAATACAATATATAAATTTAATATTTGATATTTGATACAGATGTATTCTGATAACTTCACAGATATAAAGCTACCCTAAAAATGCTAAGCATTTACCAAAAAAAAAAAAGGAAGAAAATGCTTGTAAATGTTTTTTCAATATATACTGAAAACAAAACTATATTTGTTTTATATGGAGAGGGATATCTTTGTCTTCTTTGTCATGTATAGATATCTCTAACCAATTTGACAATAATATAAAAATTTTAAAAGTTATTATTTTATTTCTAGAGCACTAACAAATTTACTTTGATGTTTCACAAACTACTGTAGTTTTGTGGCAACAGAAGAAAATACTATCAAATGGAAGAAACTAGATGTAATTCTGTTTTTTATTTAATTTCTGAACAGTTTTTCTTTAAAAACAAAAACCTGTTCCTTCTGAAGCTGTTGATTTAGCTTCAAAGTCTCTCTCTTTTTTTTTTTTTTTAAAACCTCAATCCTCCAGGAATAGAAAGTGCTCACCTGTGACCTTCTGCCTGGGTTTCTTCACTGAATGTACTGAAAGTACCGCATGGAGCTCAAATAGAAATCTGAGTCCCCACTCTTCTCCTCACTTGATAAGAGAAGAAACAAAAGTGGCTTTTTACCTCTAATTCCCCCAGAAAACAATTCTTCTTACACCTTTGTTATAGGAAACTCCAGGAGACAAATGGTCCTTGTACTCCCATATGTTAGGGGGAAACTACATAAATATTTTTTTTCAGTCTCATTTTCAGATAAAAATGAACAGCCACAAACCAAACTAAACAAAAATGATAGAAGCCATGGACAAAAGAGGGCTTGATTTCTGAAGGGATTCTTAACCCAACAGTACTTTCTAACAGAGAAAATATCACCAGGAAAACTGCCACTCAAATTTAGCTGAATATCTGCTGTGGTCGAGAAATCTTGATGCTGGGAATGGCTATGTATTAAAAAAAAATGTATAGTTTATTCTTCAGCAAATTGTCTACAATGTTCTCTCAACTTAGGCATTGTAACCAGTTTCACAATACCAGAGCCTTAATAAAGAGTGCTATAAATCTCACCTCCTCCTTGAATCTTTTCTTTCTTGACTATTAATAGCTGACTGCTGTAGACTGGACAGACTTTCCCTGGCACCTTCAGTTAAATACTTACTATTCTCGATACAATTTATTTATATTTGACAGGATAAATATCTTACTATCTATTTAAATACTAGATTAATATTTTCTCATTTTTTGTCTGTAATGTTCTATTATGTATCTGTAATTGTATTTTAAAAGGATAAAAGTTAAAAGAGAGGAACCAGGTATATGCAAAACTTTATTTTTGTACATAAGTACAGTTCCATGAATAAGTAGGTTTTTAATTATTATTTTTGCTGCTGTAGATGATTATGCAGTCATAAACACAGGCAGTATAAAAAACCTACAAAAACATTTCAAGAATCACAAGATAAAATTCTACAGTATTTGTACATGTATGAACTTACTATAATATCTGTCACCTCTAAACTTCTTCTATCTTAAAGAGGTGATACACAATTACACAAACAAAAACTAGTACAAAAAAAGCATCCAGTAATTCATTTTGGCTGTTAAAATCACTAAGCTAAGAAGTTCACAGTGTCCCTATGTTACAATGAATTCCTCCTGAAGTGACTCCTGAGCAGTCTGAATATATGTACTAGATAACTCAGGCTAATTGCCTCTGTTTCACACCGAAGCCTCAATTAGGAAACAAAAGTAAAGGGAGGCAAATATGGATCTCATTAAGTTCCAGATGACTTCTTTGAGATTGAAGTTCTCCTCCCTGTGTACCATTGAGAGCATGAATGTACATCCAGGGAGCTATAGTGACATCCAGTGGATATGAAGTAACACAGACCTGTTAGAAATGTAGGTTGTTGGAGCAGGAGTTGGATTGGATACATTAATTAACTTCTAACATGTATATATGTGTGTGTATTTATGTGTGTGAAAGCCTAAAGTAGCATATAGATTAGAACTTCATTTTGAACCTATCAGCTTGTGAAGAATCTATTAGCTAAGTAAAAAAAGATACATGGTAGGTCCACCTCAGGCCCTGTCAAAAAGAGAATCATACCAACCAAATAAGAGTTTCATTTATAAGATATGTAAATAATTGATTCAATTTTATAATTCCAAAACTGATAAATGTTCAGAGAATATTAATAATCAGGGCTCAAGGGAAGAAATCCAATCAATCAATAGCCATATGGAAAAAAGAATGCTCCAAATCATTAATAATTAGAGATGCAAATTATTACCCTCAGCAGATTGGTAAAGTTAAGAGGGAGAAAAAAGGAAAATGACAAATATTGGAGGAACTATGGGAAAGCAGGCATGTTAATGCTCTGCTGGTAGAGCTGGGAATAGGTCCAGCCATTCTGGAAAGCAATTTGGAGCAATGCCAAATGGCAGGATTTTTTAAATATCAGTTTGTAAAAATTCTGTCTACTTTCCTACCCAACTCTGCTGAAACAACTTCAATTATTTCCAGTTTCCTACAGAATAAAATGCAAATTTCTCATATTAGCATTTAAGGTTATCCATAATCTGCTTCCTGCCCATTTTTTAAACTTTATTCCATACTACCCTGAACTCTATATTACAGACTAATTGGAATACTAGCTATTTCTCAAACTTAAGGCTCTAATTTCTGCTTCCTTGCATTTGTACAAACTATCCCACATGCCCAGAATGTAATCCCATCCTCATCTCTGCTTTTCATAATCAGGTTTCCACTGTACTTGCAGGGCCTTTACATGCCATGACCTACTGGGGCCACCTCCACTTCTTCCCCACTGGAATCTTGGACTTAGCCACTAGAACTGTCCTGGGTTCAGCTAAGCCAACTTTGGTCTTATCTTGTCCAGATCTTCATGTCTTCCACACTTCTAGCCCATTTCCATACCAAGCCAGCACATACAAACCCTAGTACTAACCCTTTCTAATTTCCTTTTTATATGTCATTTTCTCCCATTAGAATATATAAGCTCCCAGGAGGCAAGGCCTGTCCTTCTTTCTTATGTTTATTTCTCTGTCTGGAACATAGTAAAAGCTTAAATGTTTTATCAATCTACCGAAGGCTGTGTTTTAATGTTACCTTGCTATTTTAAGTGCTCTCTCCCTTAATTTTTGAGTTCATACATGTTTTTGTATATGTTTCACCTACAAGGCAAAAGGGTGTCTAGTGGATATAGCAGTGTACTAGTTTTGAAGGGAAATGGTCCTGAATCTAGGAAATTTGTGTTTTGATAAGCACAGAAGTTTAGCCAAAAATTCTGCAAAACACATCACACTTAATCAGAGTTCTGACAAATCAGGCTTTAGTTAAATAGGCTGTTAACATTATAAATTTCATTTACAGATGAACATATCAAGAATACATTATATAATTCAAGGAAATTTTTGGTTGTTTACACATAATTATATCTATCAATATGTATAATTAATTTTCATTTACTAAAAAAAGTAATAGAAAAAGAATTCCACTCAATGCTGCTCTTCATCCTGCTATTGTTTATGGAAGACATCTGTAGAACTAATAGATATCATTTTGACATTTGGCAATATGGTAAGTGCCTAATTATTGCAGGCTACTTAAAAGAAATACTAGACAGCCAGATGGTGTAGTGGACAGAGAACCAACCCTAGAGTCAGGAAAACATGAGTTCAAATCTGGCCTCAGACATTTGGCACTTACTTGTTGTGTGAGTCTGGACAAATCACTTAACCCTGACTGCCTCATCCCCCCAAAAAAACCTGTCTATCTTATCACTAGTTATATTTAATTACAATTAAAAACATCTAGAATTTTATTACCAAAAGTTTTAACCTGAATCAAAAAAGCAAAATGAATATGTTAACACCAGCATCCTAAATGCTCTAGGAAAAAGACCTTCCATCTCTTGAGTCCAAGAATTTTCTCTAGTTGTTTCCCAAGCCTGGAACACTATCTCCTCAAATATGCCTCCTTTCCTGACTTTCCTGACTTCCCTTAGATCCCAACTAAAATCCCATCTTTTATAGAAAGCTTTTTTCAACCTTTCTTAATTTTAGAACCTTTTCCCTTTGTTTCTGATTTATACTGTCTATACTTGCTTTGTATATGTTTGCATATTGTTTCCCATGTTAGATTATAAGCTCCTTGAGGATAGGGGCTGTCTTTTGCACCTGTTTATGACCCCAGGACTTAGCAGCACAGTAGCTGGCACATAGTACTAGGTACTTAATAAATGTTTTCTGATTAACTGACTAAAATAACTTAAGTATGGTTTCAAGGCCAGTATTAAGTGACATTTTAGAAATTATTATTGGTTCATACTCTTTTTAAAGTAGTTTTCAGGAAAAAAAATGTTTAAATATATTTATCTTTCTACTTGATACCTACAAGAAGAATTTAATTTTCACTTTACCTCATGCTAAAATCTCAAAAGCACATAAGAAGAGTGAACCTAAATACACACACACACACACACACACACACACACACACACAGAGAGAAAACAATGTAGAACAATGGTGGAATGCCAGCCTTTGAATCAAAAAGGCCTAGGATTTAAATCATATCTCTGATACATACTGCCTATGTTACCATAGGGAAGTCACTTAATTTCACAATGCCCAAACAACTCTGTAAGACTATAAATTGTAATGCAGGTTTTGATCTGTATTGGTAAGGAGAGTTTTCTCACCAGACAGTGAGTGACTGTGTGAATGTGTGTATATGTGTGTATGATACAGATATAGATATAAATATTCTCTCCCTCACCCACCCACCCACCCTGGACAACCTTCCTACTTGTACTCTAGATCTCATCTCTTCCATTGGACTAACTACATAATCATCCCCTCTCTTTCTCAACAATCATCAATCTTTCCCATCTACTGATTTATTTCCCCCAACTACATATATATCCAGGTCTTCTTCCTCCTTAAAAACCCTCATTTGGCCCTACCATTTTCCGAAACTATCATTCTATATTTCCATATATCATTCTACATTCCTCTCCTCCCTTTCACAAACTCTTAGAAAAAAGTGTCAACACTCACTGCCTCAACTTCTCAATCACTACTCAATCCCTTGAAATCTGGCTTCCAGTTCTATTACTAAACTGCAGCTGCTCTCTCCAAAGCTATCAATGACCCCTATATTGCCAAATTGCTTTTTCTCAATTTTCAGTCTTGACTTCTCTGCAGCATTTGAAACTACTGACAACCTCCTCTTGATGGATTTTCTTCTCTATCAGATTTTCATGATACCATTTTCTCTTGGTTCTTCTCCTACCTATTTGAGCACTTCTTTTCAGTATCTTCCTGGGCCATAATCAATATTCCTTTCTATGGGTATATCATAAGCCTTGTCCTTGGCCATCTCCTCTCCTCATACTCTTATTAAATTCAGCAATTCCCATGAGTTCAATTTTCATTCAGAAAATTCAAGATTAATGTATCTCCTGCCTTCTGAGCTTTAGATCCCTAACTGTACCAATTTCAAATTAGGTGTTCTTGAGGCATCTCAAATACAATATATCCAAAACATGACTTTTTTTGTTTTGAAAACCTATACCTCTTCTGAACATCTTTATTACAGATAAGTTTAAAATTATCTTTATACTCACTCAGATCTGAAACCTTGGTGTCATCCCTGACTTTTCACTCTATCTCACTCCATATAAGCAATCTGTTGCCAAACTTTATCAATTCTTACATAATATCCCTTGACCCATCTTTTCTAGAGAGGCAGCTGGTGGTACAAAGAATAGAGTACTGGACCAGAAGTCATGTTTATGACCTCAGATACTTACTAGCTGTGTAAAATAGGGATAATAATAGCACCTACCTCATAAGGTACATTATTTTGCAAAATTTGTATTTTTTTTATAAAGAAAAAAATGTTTATTTAGCACTATGCCTAACACGTAACAGTCATTACATAAATACTTTTTCTCTTCCCTTCCCCCCCACCAGCCTAGTTCAGGCCTGCTTTACCTTTTCCCTAGACTACCACAGCCTCTCAATTAGTCTCCCTGCCTCAACTTTCTCCTGTCTCCTGATGTATGTTCCATATATCTTTTTAGGTGAAAATACTAAAGCAAAATCTGATCATGTCACTCCCAACTCAATAAAGTACAATAGCTCCTTTAAAAATGATTTTTTAGTTAAAATTTGTTTTAAAAATAATTCTCTAGTCTTAAATCCATGTTTGGAATTCACAGCCTGGTCCCAACCTAACTTTCTAATATTAGTATACATTATTCCTCCATAATCTACATTAGAGAGTCTACAAAACTGGCCTGTCCTCACATGTCACTCCTCCCTGCTCCATGACTTTGCATATTTTGTTCTCTCCATCCCTAGAATATAACCTCTCCTCAACTTGATATCTTCAAAACTCTAGTTTCCTTTGAAGATCAGCATAAGTACCACTATCAAAACTAGTCCTTTCCTGATCTCACTTGCCAATGGTACTCATGTGAGCACACGCACACACACACACACACACACACACACACACACACACATTTCTGATATTTTCATGTCTTCCTTAATAGAATATAGATAGTTTCATCTCTATCTATATGACTCATACAATGTCTGGAACATAGTAAGTGCTTAATAAATGCTTGTTGATTAATTTACATTCTCCATATGTAGAAGTTAAGGAAATACATGGTTTAACTATTTACAGTGGATACTAAAGTAGCAAATGAAGAAACTGTGTTGTCTCTCTTGACAATTTTTTTTAAATTCCTTCAAATACCCTCTTGACTCTGGTCACTATTTCATATATTCAACTAAATTGGAGGGTATACTTCAGATTTCGAAACATTTACCATCAGGATGAACATAATAAATACCCAAATTCTGATCCCTGCACATTCTTATTAGGCCACCAAATAAGACTGAAATTTCTTTTCCCTGACACTGTAATATTAGGAAAAAGCATCCATCAGACTAGAATTTCCCTGGACAAGTCTATTTTTTGGTTCAGGAAGTAATTCAAGTTGCTAAATGTTCATCTAAAAAGACAAAGATGGTAAATAAATTTACAGTATATTAGTTCTCTACTGAAATCAATGCTATTTTTTGTTAATGCCTTTAAGGAAAGATGAGAATGTATTTCTACCTGATATCAGCACATATCTTCACCATGTTAAAAAGGAAGAGTATTTATGAGATAAATGATCCTTGAGAAATTATATTTGTTGAATTAAAGGGAAATCCAGTTCTGTCTCCTTACCTAAACCTATGTGAGGAAGGTGTTCAATAAGAGTCCAACTGTTGTCATCAATGTAATGATTCTTGAGGATTAACAACTGGCAAACATCTCTGGCTGTTATATCACTTGGTACTTCCAATGCTCTGCTGCTGCCATCCTCATTGTACACTTTAATTACCTGTGCAAGTAGAAAAGGGGACATTTGTCTAATATATTCTGACCAAGCACTAATCATCAAAAGACTTACATCAAATGAGCTATAAAAAAAGCTCATCTAACATCTCTTTGTACAAGACTTTATTTAAAAGTATTCTATTAGACATACTTTCCAAGAATCATGATTTCTCTAATCACAGGATTTCATTTATTCACAGATCTGATTACTACAAAAGGTTAAAAGATAATACTTATTAGTATCATTTAGAATGTTTTACTCTACTTAATATGTTTTACTCCACAAAAAGAAGTAGAATTGTCCACAATACATTCAACTGGTAAACCAGAGAGGCAGCTTGGCAAAATAGATCTAGAGAAAGCCTGGGTCAAGTTCTGTCTCCAACAGAAACAGATTGTGTGACCTTGAGCTCATCTCCAAGACCAGCAGTGCATGAGATAATTTTCTAAGACTAAAAATTATAGAGAAGGTATAATCTGCATTAAAAGAGTTTTTTCCCTGGAAATTCCTATATCAACCAAATAATGAATCTTACCCCCATTCCTTTCTCCATGATTAGATTTGTCTACTCCAGACAAGCAATTAAGGAAAATTGCTTTGCCTTATTAAATGAAGACCATAAAAGTATATCATCCAAAAGTAAAATGGATTAAAAACAATTTACAGCAAAACAAAGAAAGGCTACATTAATTAACACTATGGTTAACACTATTATATTTTCTACTTCCCCCTAAAAGAAAAAAATAAAAAGTTAATACACTTAATTTCAAAAATATTCAAATGCAAAACAAGCATTTTGTTTGATATCTACCTATTTTGCTTTCAATTTTGTGATTTACATCACAAATGGATAACTATGATAATAGTTTTTAATAAAATTCTATATAGTAACATGAAGCAATATAGTGAGAATATCAAATTTGTAACCCATAAAAACAAACGAATAAAAATTTCCCAACATTTAAACAGGGCAGGTAATTGGCAGCAGTGGATAGAGTGCCAGATCTAGAGTCAGGTATGCTACTTCTGGAGTTCAAATCTGACCCCAGACATTTACTGGCTGTGTGACCCTGGGCAAATCACTTAACCCTGTTTGCCTCAGTTTCTTCATGTGTAAAATGATCTAGAGAAGAAAGCAAATTACTACAACATCTTTGCCAAGAAAACCCCAAATTGATGTCACAAAGGGTCAGACATGACTGAAAAACAATTGAACCAAAAATACTTTAAAAATCAGGTAAGATCCCAAAGCATATCTTATTATTCCTTTCACTTTGTGTTTCCTGGAAAATTATGTTTCTTAACTACTTGATTAAGAAAGTTGTTCCATATCTGAGCCTGTTTACTTTCCTATAAACTAAGGAATATCTGCACTAAGTACTTCACAATGTTCAAAGAAAAGCATTCTTTTAGCTTTGAAAGTCTCATATGTATATATTATAATTATTATATATCTATATTTTAAAACTCTAACAAAAAAAATATTCAGTATCATATTGCAAACTGACCTAGGTACTTCTACTTTTTCTCAAATATTCCTCAAATATTTCTCAAATAACCTTGAAGAACTAGTAAAACAAGACTTCAGTCTTTTGAATTTGAATATCCTTATAGCTAGATTCAATGGCTTTAATTCTATTAACCAGATAATCTAAGGGGCGTATTTTTAATGGAACTCTTTAATACAGGAGGAAGAAACAAGTAATAGGAACAGAATTCTTTACTTTTTTTTTCTTGAATTGCTTAGGTTTTGTATATCTGTCTTTGGTACAAACATATAAAAATAAATAAACAAATTGAAAAGCAAAATGTTTTGCTAGACTGGCTTTCTATTCACTGAAAAAAAAGAAGTTTTCATTCTTCCTAATATCATATAATATCATATTATCCTACATGTAAGATGACCACAAATCATGCAAGCATTACAGTATACAGTATAACATATATTATTTTTATAATTCAATATTCTATAACAAAATATAAAATTTTATAATATATTCAATTTGTGACCCACCATAAGCTCTAACATAAATTAGTTCACCATAAGGTTTCTGCTGCTGGACTGGTAACTGTCACAATCTGCCATGGCCAAAGAATTCATCATCTCTTGGCCAATCCAGAAGAGTCTTTTCCTTACTAAGCAAGACTGACTTTCAGACTACACCATAATTTGTCATTGAAACTGTACTCAAAGATTTTACAATTTGTAAAACTCAATAATTCTCTACTGATAGACCCTTAGAGACCCCAGGATTTGTGGTAGGACATGGCAAAAATCATAGTGTGGGAAGAATATATAAAATAGCTGCTATCTGCTCCACCTGAAGTGATACCCTTATCAATGAGGTAAGATTCATCTAAGTAAAATGATCCTTTAAAACTTTACATTTAGGTAGGTTATTTCTTCCCCGAGTGTTTCATTTCCCAGTTAGCATTTACCTATCCATGTTTTCAAAGCCATCTTGATTACATTCACACATATTTACATCTGTGTGTACATGGATGTATAAATGTATATATATGAAGCAAAGAAATGGTGAGACAAAGAGGGAGATAGAAAAAGAAAGAAATAAAGAAGTAAAGAGAGGGATAGTGAGCAAATGAGTAAAAAAGACAGCATAAGAGAAACTAGAGAGAGTGACAGAGAGCCACAGAGAAAAAGATGGGTCAGAGAGAATGACAGAATGAAAGAGACAGCATGACAGAAAGAGTGAGTGACAGGAACAGAAAGTGACAGAAAACAAGAAAGAGAGAAATTTCTGTCTGAAATTGCCAAGAACAGGGACTAAAGATGTTAAGGAAAAATTAGACTTTTATTTAGATTACAGTTAGAATATACATATCACTAAATCAAAACTTCTATATGAAGTAGAACTGTGTTTTTATACCTGATGCTTATTAAGACATAATTCTGTCTTTTAAAGGTAAAAATCTATTCCAGTTAAATTCTATATAAATAAATGGTTAACTTTTATCTTAAGAGTGTGTTTTTGATAGAAAAAATATTCACTGAAGTTTTCTGTCACTTTTTTAGAAGAAAAGCAAAGATAAAAGAAAATGTGAACAAGCAAACACTATCCTCTTGGAATTGTAATATAGTATATTCACACAGAAATCAGGAAAAATATAAATTTGGACTTTTTTTAAGATTCAAACTTTCACAAAGACTACTCATAATTAGAACAGTTTGTAGCTTTGTTATACTTTTAATCCATTTTAAACTTCATTGTCCCATTTTCTATGTATACAAAAAAAGTAAAAAGAAGCTTAAACATTTTAGACAATCACATCATATAGTAAAAAACAATCATATACTTTCCAGTACAGTAACATAGATTGCCCTATAAAATGATACAGTATGAGAAAGATATTGTTCATTTTAATCTCTCCATTAAATATGGGAAAATATAGACTAACAGGAGAGAAGTAAATAGCAAATATATTAGATTTCACTGAAAGAGAATAAACTTTTCTTGTTCAAACAGTCAAGTAAAACTAGTATTCTGAGAGAGGCAGAGCTATGATAAGAGCCTGCCTAGGATAACTTATCAGTATAAATATAATTACTGCCAAAGGCCACTATCCATTAACCATGTTTGGTATTTCTCATAAAGTCATAGTAATTATAGACATAATAACCTTGATCTTTGTAATACTTTACTAGGTCTTTTTTTAAAAAGCTGCTGTGAAGACTATGACATGCAGGAATGAAAAATTAAAACACAAATAAAGGAGATGAAAAGGATACTTTACAGAAAACTAGTTTCAAAAATAACTGACAAGAAACAAGATTAAAAAAAAAGGAAAATCAACTATAATTATTTAAGAAAAGTTTAAGGTCCTTCAACTCCTATTCATAATGAAAATATTTATAACCATAGAATGGGACTCTGTTTAAGGTTTGTGTTTTTTTATGACAATTAGTCAAAGAAATAGTAAAAACTAAAGAAATTAAAGAAAAACAAGAATATGAAAATCAATCCAAAAATAGTATCCTGCTGCTAATGTATAGAATGTATCTATTTGTCATTTCTACATATTCAAAGAAAAATGAAGTAAAATAGGGCTGAATATCTTCTGGTAGAAAAATATTTTAGGAAGCCTTTAAAGAAACAAAGACCAAGAATATAATAATATACCAAGTGGAACAGCTAGGTGGCACAGTGAATGAGCACCAGCCCTGAAGTCAGGAGAACCTGAGTTCAAATGTGATCTCAGACACTTAACATTACCTAGCTGTGTGACCCTGGGCAAGTCACTTAACCTCAATTGCCTCAGCAAAAAGCAATAATAATAATAATATACCAAGTAAAGACCTGCTTTTTTGTTGTTGTTATTTTCTCCAGATGAAATGGAAGGATGTGACATTCCAGCTCATTTTTTTTTTAAATCTGGATTTGCAATGGAGAACTCTAATTATTCCAAAAAATTTTCTATAATAGTATGGTCATTTTAAAAGATGATAATATAATACCAAGAAATAAAGGAGGATCCTCCTCTGTTCTAGCCAGAAATAAAGTCTTCCCTACTCAGTTCCATCACTTTTTTTTTTTCTCTAGGAAATGAAGGAGCAGAAATGTAGCTATCTACATAAAAAATAAGGATCACAGAGTCAAAACAAAAAGGTGGAGGTGGAGGGTGGGAAGACAAGATAAAGAAAAAAAAGTTGCACATCAATGGTTTGAATCAATAAATTTTATACTTAAAGAATATTCTGTGTGCTACAATTTTAATATTCTATAAATTGTATTCTTTTATAACTTATTTAAAGATTATTATGATGTAAGAAAGTTACCCAAAATAAGGCTACCTGGATAATAAATCTTGATTTTGCATCTCATCCACATACCAGATTCTTTCATAATTGGAATAAAGTATTAAAAAAAAAAAGCAGTTCTGCTTTGGCAAACCTCTGACATGTATAAAGTGTGTGTCTCTGGGGAAGTCAATTATGACTTCTTAATGCTCTACAAATTCTCTAAAACTTTAAATTGTACAAATGGTGCTGACCTGCACTGGTAGAGAAGTTTACTCATTGGAAGACCCCTTTATCAAAGAAATCACAGCTCGTTCTTTGGTTATTCTCTATTATCTCAACTCCAAGGTGAGGAGGAAGTTTTCAATTAACCCTGTTATATGTTTCCAAATACTGATCATCATTACTTCTAGCAGATACTTCATGCACCTCAATTTTAAGAAGGATTTTTATAGAGCTGGCCCTGACTTAAATTTAAAAAATCCCCTTAAATAAGGAATGTAGTACCTAAAGATCTTATAGATTAAGTTAGTTGTTAGTTGAAATCTTATAAATTAGTTATTCCACTAAGTCAGTCACTTGCACAAGTCCAATTCATCACTACTCAACACCATTTCTCTGCTCTAGTCAGGGTAATTTTATTACCTTACATGCCTAGAATGATGTCCCACCTCCTCTTTTCCAATTTCAGTACTTCATTTGTGTAAAAGATTTATTAGTGAGGGGTTGGTTTTATGCTCTATAATTTTTTCATCTATATCTGGCTTATCTTTCCAACTGTAAAGAAGTTCTATAAGACCTGGAATCTCATCTTTATACATCATAGTGATCAGATAATGCTTTGATCATGAGGTTCAATATATGCTTGTTAAATTCATACTCATATATGGGAAAACACCTAGATATGTCTGTTCATGTAGGTGGTTCCTTGAAAAATGGTTTTATAAATAACAAGCAACAAGAGTAAGTTCCTGTAATTCTGTGTCTGATGTCAAAGACATCATTATGTGACTTAATTGTACTTATAGTACTTACATACAAGATAAAGTCTTTTATTTCTCAAAATGAAAGTAATTTAGGATGCCTTGTTATTTCAAATTAAACAACTTTTTCTACTATTAAATATTCAACAAATAGTATAGATTGTCATCAAAACAGTAACTCCACCTAAGATATTAGCAGCTATTAAGACCACCTTTGTTTCTAAAATATAGCATTCTAACCATTAAATGAAGACACAATTAAAAACATATTTGGAGACTGAGATTAGTATATTATTTCATCTTTTATTATTCAGAGATATATTACTTTCTATGGAATTAAAGTATAAATATCAAGTTGCTTAATTCATAAGCTTTAAGAAATTCAGTATTTGGAAACTACAGGAAGAAAATTAATTGAAGAAAGACTGACTTGCTTAGTACATGGAAAAGAAAGACCCAGAAAGAAAGTATTGCTGAAAAAGATACTTTCATTCTATTATCTACTCTCCCAAAGCCTTTCCCCCAAAGCCTTCAGAATACTCTTATACTACTCCATTCTTCCTCTTTCCTTTCTGAGAAGTGGTATGAGAGTGACTCAATACATTTGAGAAAGAAAAATTTTGAGAGTAACTGGTGGGAATTCTATCCACTAATTTTAAGCAATAAATTATTTGTAAGATATATAATAAGATACCTGCAACACTGAGAAGTTAAGTCACTTGCCCATAGCTAGTATGTGTCAAAGACGGGACTTGAACACAGGCCTTTCCTTAAACTCAAGACCAGTTCAACATCTACCATGCTAAAATGAAATTATATTGCACCTTTAATTTTTTTTTAAGAGGGTGTATGTATACTTACATATATATACATATATAACTTTTTACATTCCAAAATTACATTGATAAGAAATATCCTATTAACTGAACATAAAATTCAAAGCTAACCTCTAAAGAACCCTGACTTAATAAACCAAAAAGTCTTGCTTCTTTATCTTAATTTGATAGACAAGATTCGCAATGGCCACCAGAGGGAGCCTTCACATCCCAACAGATACAATAAACCCTTTTTTGCTCCTAATAAATTTGAATTGGACAAAAGTTGCAAAGTTCAAACTAAGTAGACACACAGAATCAAAGTCTAAATTGAGTAAAAAATCCATAGGACTTCTGAATTTAAAATATTTAAGCATATATCTTCTATCATAAAGAAACTTTTTTTTCTTTTCCTTTTTTTCTGGTTATATCCATCCAATTCATATAGCTTGAAAATCAACTGGATTCAAGCTAAACATTCTTTTTCCAATTTTAATATATAACTGTTTAGCATCCTATCCATGCAATGGAGTTCTGCAACAAAAGAATGCTCCTATAAACATTATGAATGTACTTCAAATAATATCACTGACAATTCTTCACAAGAATAGGTGAAAAAACTTCTAGCCAAATTATTAAGAAAATTAGACATCCCTTTTTAAAGTAAAGTTAGATTACTTGAAATAGAATGCCTGATTTTTTTTTGAAAAAAACCTATCAGGAGAGTTAAATTAACTAAAGGAATAAGACTGCTTAGTTTGGGGGTGGGGGAATTAAGAGAGAATAGCATTATTAGGATATTTGATGACCTGTCTCTCAAGTCAAAGATATAAACTACTTGACTTAGATAGGAAAACTGGAAGGAATGGGTTGAAACAACAACAACAACAACAACAAAAAGGAACAAATTTAGGCTCAGCCTAAGGAGAAATTTCCTAACAATAAGATCTATCTGATGAACAAGCAGTTCTAAAGAGAAGAAATCCAACTATCTAGTCATATATTAAAAAGTGTTCCAAATCACTAATAATTTAAAAAATGCAAATTAAAGCAAGACTGAGGCTCTACCTCACTCATCAGATTGACAAATCTGACAAAAAAAAAAGAAAATGACAACTGTGAAAGGGGTTGGAGAAAAACAGAGTAATAATGCATTGTTGGTAAACCTGTACATTGGTCCAATCATTCTGGAAAGCAATTTGGAACAATGTCTGAACAGTAACTAGACTGTGCATGGCCTTTGACTCAGCAATAGTAATATCAGGCCTACACTAGCCCAAAGGTTTATGGACCAAAAAAACATGTAAAGAAGCATTTTTACAGTGGCAAAAGAACTAGAAATTAAGGTGATAATTATCAACTGAGGAACAGTTGAATAACATGTTATATGAACATGAGAATAAGAGAAAATACTTTTAAGAAATGAGAAAAGGAATGGTTTAAGAGAAAACTTGATGAGATGTGAACAGATGTAAATTAGAACAATTCATACACTGACAACAAAGCTATAAAAAATGAACAAATTTGAAAAACTTAAAAAATTTTATCAACAAAATGACCAACAAAATGACAGAGGACCAATGATGCAGAAATGCAAAGATGGATTAATATGCAGAATTAGGACATACTTTTGGCCCATTTGGGGATTTGTTTTCTTTGATAATTTATAGGCTACAAAGGATTTTTTTTCTTTTTTTTAAAGCAGGGAAAGGTAGAAGGAAAATTAAATGTTTGTTAATTGAAAATAAAATTGGATATTAAAGAATTAGATCTATCCAAATGCAAAATGAGCTGCTTCAGGAAGCAGTTGGGATTTCTTTCACTGTTGAGAGTTTAAGCAATATATCCTTGTTGGGTAGATTGCAAAAACAGTGTTCAGAAAAGTTATGGAGAAAGGTTACTAAAGTCTTTTCGAACTCTGAAGTTTAATGATTCTATGAGTCAAGTTATTTTCTGAGAGAAAGAATAACTTTCCAATAATATGAGCTAATTAAAAATGCAATGGGCTGCAAAGATGGCAGAATGAGGAAGAAACCTGAAGCCCTCCAAAATTCTCTTCAAAATGACTATACAACTGATTCAGAATTCATTTAGGAGCAGGGAAGCAGTTAACCAGTTTCACCAGAAAGGTCTCACGGGAGTGGAAAGGATGGGAGGGCTAAAATCCAAGAGGGCCAGCAGTAGCCAACTTCATATCAGGAAGTCGCAGCAGTGCTCTAAGCCTGGGACAATCCACCAGCAAGGCATTTTCCTCCTATAAACCAGCAGCCCCCCTACTTATGTGAGCAGTCTGACCAGTGAAGCAAGTCCCTGTCACCCGGCCTTCCCTATCCCCACCCCTTCTGCCCAGTAACCTTCATCCCCAACACAAGCCATCAGCTAGGCCCTGACCACACTACTGATTAGTGCTGAAGCCCCACCCCAGGACTGGCTAAGGGAGAGACCCTGCCACTGGAGCCTGCCAGTTTTCCTGCTTTCATAGCAGCCCAGCAGCAGGCACCACCTCTGGGGCAGACCAGCAACAAGATCTCTCCTCCAGGGCCAACCACCCAGAAACACCTTGTTACTTACTAAACAACATAACAAAATTTATGGGATGCAGCCATTGAGGGGGAAATTTATATCTCCAATTGCAAATTAAATTTATATTTTATTATATCAATAAAATAAAGAAAAAAGATCAATGAATTGACAAGCAACTAAAAAAAAGCTAGAAAAAGAAAAAATTAAAAATCCCCAATTAAACAGGAGAAACCAACAAAATTTAAAGAAAACCACTGAACTAATAAATAAAATTAGAAACTGGTTTTAGGGGGGAAAAAAACAATAAAATAGACAAATCTTTGGTTAATTTGATTTTTAAAAGTGAAGAAGCAAACCAAATTACTGGTTTCAAAATTGAAAGAGGTGAATTTACTACCCATGAAGAGGAAATTAAGACAATTGTTTGGAACTACTTTGCTCAATTATATATCAATAAAT
Organism: Myrmecobius fasciatus; assembly: GCA_023553655.1. Classification (NCBI taxonomy): domain Eukaryota; kingdom Metazoa; phylum Chordata; class Mammalia; order Dasyuromorphia; family Myrmecobiidae; genus Myrmecobius; species Myrmecobius fasciatus. Next base: position 418,449 of record JAJPUD010000318.1, read on the forward strand.
TGGGCAACCTAAATAAAGTGCATAAAATCTACAAAAATATAAATTACCTTGATTAACTGAAAAAGAAATAAGAAATTGAACAAGCCATCAATGAACTTCCTAAGAAAACAATCCCCAGTAACAGATGGATTCACAAGTGAATTCTATCAAACATTTAAACAATAATTAATCTCAATACTATATAAACCATTTGAAAAAACAGTCAAAGGAAGAATCCTAATAAATTCCCTTTATGACAAAAAAAAGGTATTTTTTTTTCTGTTTCAAACATAAACTGTTTCAGACACACCTAATCCAGGAAGAGCCAAAACAGTAAAAGAAAATTATAGACCATTTTTCCTAATAAATACTGATGCAAAAATTTTAAATAAAATACTAGTAAAGAGATTAGAGCAATATATCACAAGGATCATACAATATGACCAGGTGGAATTTATACCAGGAATGCAAGAGTGGTTTGATATTAGGAAAACTATCAACATAATTGACCATATCAATAACAAAACTAACAAAAACCATATGATTATGTAAATATATACAGAAAAAGCTTTTGAAAATATGGAGAATTAATTTCTATTAAAAACACTAGAGAATATAAGAATAAATGGAGCCTAGCTTGAAATGATAACTAATAGTTATCTAAACCCATCAGCAAACATTATCTTAATAGGGAAAAGCTAGAAGCATTTCCAATAAGCAAGCAAAGGTAAAATAAAGCAAAGCAAAGCAAGGATGCCCATTATCAACTCTATTATTTAATATTGTACTAGAAATGTTAACTATAGCAATAAGAGAAGAAAAAAATTGAAAGAATTAGAATAGGCAATGAGGAAACAAAATTATCACTCTTTGCAGTTGATATGATGTTTACTTAGAAAACCCTAGAGGATCAACTAAAAAAACTACCTGAAATTATTAATAATTTTAGCAAAGTTGCAAACACAAAATACATAACATAATCGTCAGCATTTCTATATATTAACAACAAAGTTCAAGAGATATAAGCAGAAATTCCCTTTAAAATTACTGTAGCCAACAAACCTAGGAGCTATATGAAGACAGCTATAGAACACTTTTCATCCAAATAAAGTAATTTCTAAACAACTGGAAAAAAAAATTAATTGCTTATGGATACACTAAGTCAAAATAATAAAAATGACAGTACTGTCCTAAATTTATTAGTTCCATTCCATACCAATCAAATCAGCAAAAGAAGAAAAATTTATAAACCTGGGGGGGGGGGATCATCTGGACGAACAAAAAGCCCAAGGATATCCAAAGAATCTATGAAAAATAATATGAAAGAAATCAGATCTCAAACTGTATTATAAAGCAGTAAGTACTAAAACAATCCAGTACTAAGAAATGGAGTGATGGATCAATGGAATAGATTGGGTACAAATTACATTATAGTCAATTTTTATAGTAAGCTAGTATATGATAAACCCAAAGACCCAACTTTTGGAACAAAAACTGCTGGGAAAACTAGAAAACAGTATGACATGTATTAGGTACAGACCAACATCTCATACCATATATCAAGATAGGGTCAAAATAGGTACATCATTTAAACTAAAGAATGATGCCATAAGCAAATTAAATGATACCATAAGCACAGAACAGTTTATCTGTCAGATGTATATATAAGACAGGAATTTAGAATCAAAGAAGATACAAAGACAAGTAATAAATGTAAAGCATTTTGACTGCAAAATTTAACAATTTTTGTGCAAACAAAAGCAATGCAACCAAAATTATAAGGAAAACAAAATTAGGGGAGGGGGAATTTACAAAAAGTGTTTTTGATAAATACCTCAATTCTCAAATATAAAGAGAACTAAGTCAAATTTATAAAAATACAAGTCATTCCTCAATTGATAAATGGTCAAAAGATATGAAGAGGCAGTTTTCTGACAAAGAAATCAAAGATATTTATAGGAGATTAATAACTATTAATTAGAGAAATGCAAATTAAAACAACTCTACTATACCACCTCACACCTTTCAAATTAACTAATATGACAAAAGAGTAAAATGCTAGCTATTGGAGGGAATGTGGGAAAACTAGAACACTAATGCACTGCTAGGGGAATTATGAACTGATCCAACCATAACAATTTGGAATTATAGCCAAAGAGCTATAAAACTATGCACACCCTTTGATGAAGCAATACCATTTAAGGTTTATACCCAAAGACATCCAAAAAAGAGAGAAAAGGACCTATTTCTACAAAAATATTTTTAGCAGTTCTTTTTGTGGTGGCAAAGAATTGGAAATCAAAGAAATGCCCATCAACTGGGAAATGATTGTATATAGAATTGTAACGGAATATTATTATGTTATAAGAAATGACAAGCAGAATGATTTCAGGGAAAAAAAACTGGAAAGAATTACATAAACTGATGCATAGTGAACACAACAAGGATAACACTGCATACAATGAAAGCAAAGGGGGAAAAAAAAGCAATGAGAAACTATGAATGATTTAGCTACGGTCAGCAATACAATAATTCAAGACAATCCCAAAGGACTAATGATGAAGCATACCATCCACTTCCAGAGAAAGAAGTGATATTATTTGAATACAGATTGAAACATACTATTTTTCACTTTCTTTCATTTTTTCTTTCATTCAAGTCTAATACAAAATGAGTAACATAGACATGTTTTACCTAATTACATATTATAACTTATATGTGATTGCCTACCATGTCAGGGATAGGAGAGGAAATGGAAGAGAGAGGAAAGGAAAGATAGAATTTTAAAAACTTCAAATAAAAATGTTTTTATATTTTTTAAATGCAATGAATGGGCTACCAAAGAAGTTAGTAGGCTCCCCATCACTGGAGTTCTTTAAGCCAGAATTGCATAACCACTTGTAAAAGATTCTGTTTCAGGTAAAATGTGGACCAAGTGGCTTTCAAGGTCCTTTCTAACTAATAATCCTTGATTCTGTGGCCTTAAATACCAAAACAAGCACTGTCCTTCAAATCAGTTTGGGGAGCGTGGACATTTTTTCCCAACATATCGGCCATTGCTCAAAGCATTTTAAAATTTTCTCTCTGAGAACCATCCCTCTCTCAAGTCTATGGCACAGTTTTTTCAGTGACTTCAGGAGTAGCAATAATGGAATCAAACTAACTTTCTTGCTGCTAATCCCACAACAGTCAGTCTCCCATCTCTATGTCTTTGTACAAACTGTCCCAAATTTCTACAATGCATACTCCTTATTTCCACCTTAGAACTCAGCTTTCTTCAGAACTCAAGTCATTGCTCAGCTCCTACATGAAGCCTCCACTGAGTTCCAAATATGTCTGTGTCACTTCCCCACCAAAAAAAAAAAAAACAACAACAACAAAAAAAAAAAAACCCCATATTTATTGACCATATTATATATATATGTATATGTTGTTTCCCCTAAAAACAATGCTAGTTTCTTAGGAGGAGTAAGCTTTTCATTTCTTCCCTGAATGAATGCTTCTTAATTGAGGGACTGATTGTCCTGGACCTGATCTCCAATGCTTGATAATCAACCAGCCTTTGTTTAAGGCTCTCCAGTAAGGAAGTAACCTACTTGTGAGTAGATCTAATTATTTATTAATACGTTTTTCCTTATGCAAGCTTTCCTTACATCAAAGAATGTAGCTGATGATGAAGTAGATAAGAGCATTGAACCTGGAATCAGGAAAACCTGAGTTCAAATTTGGCCCCAAACACTTATCAGCTTTGTCGCCTTCAGCAAGTCACTTATATGTTTCGGTTTCCTCCTCTGTAAAATAAAGATAATAATAGCACCTACCTCCCAGAGTTGTTGAGATCAAATGAGAAGTAGAGCACAGCATATGACACTTAGTATGTGCTATATAAATGCTTATTCCCTTTCTCCTAAATCTGCTCCTTTGCAATTCTAATGCCTTCCTCATAGTTCTGCCCTGGGGCCAGAAGAACAAATCTGATCTTGTTTCCTGAAGTCAATTCTTCAGGTACTTAAGAACAGTTGTCACAGAGCCATTGTCTTCTTTTTTCCTGGTGAAACATCCCAGTTCCCACAGTAGTCCAGTGGCATGAATTCTAGGCCCTTCATTATCCTGGATACCTATTTCTATTTAGGAATTCCTAAATGAAATTCTTCCATTATAGAAGCTGGAATATCATGTCCTGAGTCCTGAACATTATGGCTCTCCAATTTCAGATTAAAACCACATTATCTTTCTTGGTTGCTATACCATGATCACCCAGCCATATTTGTTTGCAGTTCACTAAAATTCTCCTCTTTTCAAACAAATTGAAAGTAGGTAGTACAGTAGATAGAGCACTAGGCCTGAATTGAGGAGAACCTGAATTCAAATCTTTCAAAGATAAATGGGTAGTTTTGTAATCATATCTGCCAATTCTTTCCATACCTGACGATATGGTTTACCTGACCTATAAAGGTCAGTGAGCTAGAAGGTATATTATTAGAGATCATCTAAGTCAACCCCTTCATTTTACAAATGAACAAACAGAAGCCTTCAGAGATTAAATGACTTGTCCCTAATGATAAAACTAGTTATTGGCAAAGCTAGGATCAGAGCCCAAGTACTTGTGACTGTTCTTTTCACTATGTTGTGTAATGAAGGGGAAAAAGGGAGCAGAAATTTTTCATAAGGATTTCTCTTCTGTAACCCAGCTGTTCCTAATTTCTCCTCTTCCACCATAGGCTCCAACAGTCTTTTCTTATCCCTTTAAAAGTCCTTCATACAAGTTTTATATTTTAGTTATCATTGTATGTGTTTTATATCTCATTTAAGATAGCATTCAATTGCTGCATCCCCTAAATCACATCTTCAGAAGACAAACAAATTTAGGGTTATCAGGAATTAAACCAGAAGTGCAGGTGCAGATAACAGAGTACCTGTGTCAGATGACAAGATTCAAATTAGCTCCCCCCAAAATCTGACAAAATGTATAATAATTCCCATTCCATAACCAATCTGAGTTTATTTAAAACCAGAAGTCAAGGTGATCTCCAGCTGTCATCTATACTAAAAGGAAAAGGGGGAAAATAGGCTTTTATTAAATACATACTATGTGCCAGGCACTGTGCTAAGCACTTTAAAAATATTGTCTTATTTGATCTTCACAATAATCCTAGGAGATAAGTACTATCATCATTCTCATTTTTCAATTAAGAAAACTGAGGCAGAGTTAAGTGACTTGAACAGGATCACATGGCTAGGAAATGGTGTCCCTAGAAGAAACATCACAGATTTATAAAGGTTTGTTTATCCTCTCTATTAAAAACATGTTCCTTCACTCTAGAGCAGAGAGACTCTTAACTGGTTTTTTTATGTGTATGCTATAAAACCCTCTGATATGATAGAATCCTTATTAGAATGTTTTAAAATGTATGAATACATAAGGGATTACAAAGAAATCAAATATATTGGAACATAGTTGTCAAAAAAAATGTTAAAGTTCACACACCCAAGACTAAGGTTCCCTACCTGGTTGAGGTACTAAGATATCACAAGATGTTGCTACTGTTAAACAAGACAATTTTATTTCTGAATAATTCATTAAAACCAAAGTAAGTAGTAAACAATTTTTTTTTTTTACATTCTACGTAGAAACCACTGAACTGGAAGTTATAGGGATGCCAACTAGGTAAGACTCAAGAAATTTCCATTTCAGTTATAAAAAGAATACAAAACACATAATTGAACCAGACCATTAGGTATACTTGCATAATAAGAGAGTGGTAAAGTCCACATGACTGCTAAAAAGAAAGACTGCTTTGGATGGAATGGCTGCAAGAGGTTTCATATAAAAGAAGCTGAACTCAAGCTAGACTTTAAAGGACTCATAAAAAGAGAAATTGAGAAAGTATGCCAGGAAGACTGATTAGCATCACTGGCACAGGAGAAGCAATGCAGATATTATATTGGAGAAGTAGTGAATAAAACACTCCAGCTAGTACAGAAGGTTCATAATGAACCTCACCGCAGTGAGAAAGATATTGGGAAAGGCAGGTTGAATCCTTGGATGTTCAGCTTTTTAGAGTATGACAATGTTAAAATCAAACAACAAAAAAATACTATGTTTCTAATGTTCATAGGCACAGAACACTATGTCCACATGCCAAAACCAGAAAGTATTTTCTAGGAAAAGTGGATCTTTGTGATAAAGAATGATCTAGAATACTTCCTAAAATGCCAGCTGCTCTGAACACTATATAGTTAGATATGACTGAAACAACTGAACAAAAACAAAAAAGTATGAATCATGGTCTCATTTCCTGAATAAGCGTATATTTAATAGAGCAAACAGCATATACATATATGAAAAGTCTAAATGCCATACAAAAATATAACATGGCAGCCCAATAATTCAAATGGCAATCACAAAATTTTCATGCTGGTAGAACTATGAAGAAAGAAATATACTCTCACATTTCTCATACAAATGCAAATTGGTGAGATATTTTTGAAGAAGAATCTATCAGTGTAAAGTGAAAGTTAATAAAATAATCAGATCTAATGATGGAATAATCTTTAAAAAAAAAAAAATTCTTCGACAGATGATGTGGTCTCCAAGTCATGGAACTACAGTTTCCAAAAAAAACTAAAAACCTGAAGATCATCCAAAAAAAAAAAAAATCTACCCACAGCTGAGAGATATGATGGGTTTAAGCAGGAAAACAAGAAATTTTGCAGATGAATTAATATAAAGTATGTTGTATGACAGGAAAAATATAATGATCAATCACATAACAAGTAGGATTTTAGTAGATAACCTTGATGCTTTCAATGATTGATAAACTCTAATTGCTCCACCACAAATGCATTAGCTGCCTTCATAGTCGCTGGAACAAACTAATTCACCCATTCCACGGAAAGAAGCTGAAGCTGCTGCTACTGCTACAAACACCACCATTACTATTATTACTACTACCACCACTACCATCACCACTACTATTGCTACTACACTTCAGATGTCATATTATTAGCTAGTTGAATATAGGCTAATTGTTTACTGTGCAAATGTAAAGAACTCAGAGTTAAAACTGAATCTTTGTTGTTATTAATCTTTTTATAGAAGATAAATATGTTCACATTCCCCATAAACTGTTAAAAAAATTTTATGTAAGATTCTCTTACCATTTTACCAGAATCTTGAAACATTTTCTTGGTCTACATAAAATAACATTTGTAAAGAATACATAACACAATAACTGGCACAAAGCAGGTATATAATAAAAAATTGTTCCCTTTCCCCTAACTCCCTTAATGTCCTAGTCTAGAGACCATAGATCAATTAAAAATAAGTTCAGGAATCACTGTGTATTTAATGGAAACAGAAAACAAGAGTCAAGAGTTCTAGATTCTATTTTTTAATTTTACCCTTATTTTGTGTATGATCTTAAGCAAAATATTTGCCTGAACCTCAGCTTTCTCAATTGAAAAGCTCAAGCCAATGAGTCATTTCATATAAAGACAATTGAAAGATTTGGGGGAGAAGGGATAGGTTATTTTGAAAGAACAAGTTATTGGAATGAAAAAAATCACTAATGAATGCTGTGGGGGCTATAAGATAATAGATTCAGTGCTACAGGAAACCCAGAAGTCATCAAACCTAATTCCTTTGTTTGAAAGGTGAGGAAAGTAAGGACCAGTTAACTGTAAGTAACTTGCCCAGGTCAGACAGATAGCATGTGGGATTTTAAACCAGTATCCTCTAATTATAGAAAGTATTCTTTCCACCATTCCATGCTGTCCCATATCTCAAGAATTTTTTAACTCTTCTCCAATAGATAGCACATAGAATATGAAGAAGCAATTCTCAAGAAATCCAAACCATCTATAGCCATGTGAAAAAAATGCTCAAAATCATTAATAAATAGGTAAATATAAATTAAAACTCTGAGGTTCTACCTCATTCATCTGATTGATAAAGATGAGCGGAAAAAATGACAAATAATGGAGGGACTGTGAAAAGACAGAAACATTAATGCATTGTTGGTAGAATTGTGAATTGGTCTAATCATTCAGGAAAGCAAAGTAGAACTGCTCTAAAGAAATCAAAGAGCTTTCAAAAAGTCCTATGCATGCAGAAATATTTTTAGCAACTCTTTTTGAAGTGGCAAAAAACTGAAACTAAGAAAATGTTCTTCAATTGGGAAATAGCTGAACAAATGTTAGTAGATGGATGTACTGTTCTTAGAAATCTGAGATTTATATGAACTTCAGTGAAGGGAACACTACCCAGAGAAGAATTCACATAATAATAATGTTATTAAAATGAACAACTATGATAAACTTAAGAATTTGCCCAATGCAATAACCAAACCCAAGTGGAGAGCCAATGATGAGCTAACAAACTTTAATCCTGTTATACCAGGCACTAAGTAAGAGACAGGGAAGTGACTTTCTACTGAAGCCAGATATCTTTAGAGATGTGCTGTACTCACTTTGTCAAGAAACTGGATACATACTACTAAATGGTCCTTACAACTAGAACTGATATCTGTTCCAAGATAAAGAAGCCATACACTAAACTAGATTACTATGTGCCTTCTTAAAGGAAAGGCAATTTTGTGCATTAAAAAAAAATACATGTAATTGGGGGCATTTGTTTGCAAGGCTGCTTTCAATAAATAGTCATGTTAGTTTCTAATGTGCTCATAGAATCATTTTCTCACCTAATAAGGTCTAATCCAATGTCTGAAAGAAACAGTAAGGGAAAAAACAAAACAAAGCAACTCCAATCCTTAAAGTCAATGGTATCAGCCTTAGGAGATAAGTTTAAGAGATATATATGAGTCCTGTGAGGGTTATAGTATCATTAGAAATTGGCCAGGAGTACTTTCATTGGCAACATGCCAACATTTATGTGTAATTTTTAGTTTTGTTTAGTGAGGAAAAAAAAATCCATAGGATTGGGTCTTATGTAGTTAACATCTATTGTGGAAAATCTTTAGGAAGCTTATTACAAAAACTGAGAAAATTTCAAAAAGTTGTTAACTAAAACCTCAGATCTAACTAAGTATAAGCATTGTTTCCAAAGTAACCTTATTCCTCTGATTATCCTTTAAAATGATAGCACCTTTTATTACTACTTTCCAATCACTCTTTAAAACAAGGAGTGAACACCACAGATATCATTTTGAATTTGTATCATTATAATAGAAAATACATTCAAATTTATATAATTTTAGAGGTGGAAGGGGCTAGATCAACTCCCTCATTTCACGTATAAGAAAACAGAGACACAGAGAGATTAAGCAGAATGAAGATCCAGAGCTTTAGATTCTGAATAGGGGGAAAAAACTTGCACAATAATTTTCAATATGCAATTTAATTAATAACTTACAAAATGAGAAAACTGCCTTAGCAACAATCAGTTTAAAATGAAACCTATATAAGTTAAATACTTTGATTGGAGAAGCACCAGAAAAATAATCAAATAAAAAGGTATCTAAAATATTCAAGTTTAAGTGAAATATATGAGCTACAATAGTGACTGCAGTATTAAGCAGCCATAATGAAATCAATTTTAACTGATCAAGAAGAAACTCAGTTATGTATTGTCACCACACTGAAACATTAAAGGAGTATGTTCAGATTATGTATTATATTTATCATTCTGATTTACATGACAAAATATAGTGTTTATTAAAACATTAAAATATAAAATATGTAAATGATGCAAAAACCTTTATGGTAAACTATTTGACAAAATATGAATTTTTAACATCTGGAATTATTATAACATTCACACAGATTTAAAATAAAAACCAACAGAAATAGGTAGAAATTAGGATTATAAACTGAAAAATATATTTTGAACAGGAAAGCAATTCCTTTTACAACAGAGAGAGAAATGTTATGAATTACAGAAAAACAAACTGTTCCTTATAAACCAATTAAAATGAAAGCAAATAGAACTAAACATAAATATGCATAGAACAAGAAAAAAGGCTTCTACATATTGCCTAAAATGCTACCCAGTTATCTAAAATGGAAACTGCTGTTTTCACATGTCAACCAACTTCTACAAAACCTTTATTCTGACATAAAATTAGTTTTTTCAATTCAAGTTAAACTAACATTTTCAGTAAACTCAGCAAATATTCTCAGGATATCTAATGAAAGCTTCCCAAAAATTCACCAAAAAAGGGGTTTGGGGGGACAGAAAGGAGAGGATTTGTACCCTACCCTTTTCTGCAGAACTATTGGAGTTATTGCAGGCAGGGTGACCCGTCTTGCACACAAGCTCATGTCTTTTCTTCATAGAACTATATCCTCTTGAAGACCATATGTGAAATGAAATCCGCAGTTACTCCAAGGAGTTTCTGTTCTCAGTTCGGAGAAACAACTAAAAAAGTAATAAATGTCATCCTGTTTATGTGAATCTAACTCTACCAAAAGCCAATTAAGGATGACTATGGGACAGGACAAGGCAGCAACCAATCACTTTCTTGAAAACGCCTCCTTTGTCCTTGGAAACACATTCTGATACTTTTGTTTATGATATTTAAAGAACCAGATTAACAGGCATTTAGCTCACTTAGGGCAGGTTTTTTTTTCTTCTCAAAACAGTGTAATTCAATGCCATCTTTGTTGATTAGACAGTTATATCCTCATTTTACCAAAGCAATTTAACATATGGCAGATAAGAGATTGTTTACACTAGTCTATTTAAAGTATGTAAATATGGAGATGAAGTAAATTTACTCAATAGTTATGCTTCTCATAAAATGGGTAATTGGGTCAATTTGGGGACTTTGCAAATCAGATTAAAATGAAAGCTCTCAAAGGGATTCATATGTATATGGATAAAGAAAACTTCATTTTATATAAACACATTCTATTCCCTGCTAAATGATAAATCCTACATTTAGGGTTAAACTCAGACTGTCCCCTGCAACCAAATACCATTTTAAGATTTCTTCAACAAATGAGATTAATAGGGAGAGTTTCTTTAATATAGTATACATTAATTTTACAAAGTTAATATTTTTTAAAAACAGCCCAGAATTGCATATTATTAATATTTATTTCAAGTCAAATTCAGGTCTCAGATCTCTCAAATTTTTTTTTTCTTTTTAGAATTGCTAAAAGAAAAGAACTTTTTGGGGGGTAAGGGACTAAAAAATAAGACCCACAAACAAGCAATTTTTAATGAAATCTCTATGAGATTGTGTTAAAGCAAATGTTCAGTAATATAAAAAAAGAAATCATTTTGAAATATTAAATGTAATCTGAGTTTTCACAATTACAAATTTGCCAACTAACAATTCCTTAAATCTCTTTATTAATCCTGACACCTCTCTTGTTCAGCCATAAACTGAAAGCAGATACAAGTTCAGTGTAAAAGATACCCCACATTACCACATGATTATAACATTACTATTTTAATAACATGGAAGATCCCAGGCAAAAGAGTGAGGCATCATTTCCGCAGCTAAAATACCATTAGGATTTAGTTTATTGTCTTACACTTTCATGTTTTTTCTTGTATGTACCAAGTGCAGACATAAAAAATATGAAATTATAACTCAGACTCTTCCTTATGCTGTTTCAAAACAAATTTTCTCTGATTATTAGAAGTGGAAAGAAGGGGGAAGGAGGGAGGACAAAGGGAAATGGCTCCTGAATCAAGTGTAAAGTCAAATTGGGAGCATGAATTTGATCCTTACAGAATTTTCTTTAATTATGAGCTTAAAAAAGAATAAAAACACATATAATTATCCTAAAATTTATAAATGTGGAAATGGGAGGAAGGCAAGAGGAAATTTTTAAAGGGAAGAATCACTGTGTCTGTGGCATAAATAATTTATTTAGTTTTAACAAACTTGGATCTTTTTACTGGCAAACCAAAGCAACAAATCTCTCTCTTAAGGGCACCTATATCAACTCCAGTACCATGTGCAAAATTCAACTTCAGTCTCCTTCACACCTGAGAGTGTTCATTTCATCCTTGTTTTCCCATACTTAAAATCAGCATTTTGCACACAGTAGGTACTCAAATACTGAACTGAATTCTTGTAGTTTCCTATAGGCTTTGAGCATTCCACAGAAAAATATATCTTGAAATAAGTCAAACTTTAAAAATGGGCTCCATAGCAGCCAGAGCATGATTCTGTATTTTATTACCAATTCTTCAAATCAGTTCCTCAAAATCAAAATAACATTTAATTTTTCTTGATTCAAATTCAATAAACCTACTTTTTTACAGTTAAATAATATTGTGAAAATCAAATGATATGATTTTTGTAAAGTACTCATCACAGTGTGTGGCACATATTAGGTGCTACAAATATGTATTAGCTTTATTATTATTATTATTATTATTATTATTATTATTATTATTATTATTATTATTATTATACTACCAAGTAAATATAAAGTTGAGGAAAAGTCAGAAGGAGATCATGAAAGTCCTTATGAAGGAGGTAACACAAGCTAAATCTTAAGAAAACTTTTGATATCAACCAACAAGAATTTATTAACAAGAATTTAAGTGTCTACTATTAGGCCAGGCACTATGCTAGGTGTTAGGGATACAAGAACAAAAATAAAACCTGACCTCAAGAAGTTCACATTCCATCAAGGGAAACAATTTCTAGAAGTAATTTTATGTAAAGCTAGTTAGATATAAATATATATATATATACATATATATTATATATAAAGATATTTTATGTATATCTAGATTAGCTACACTATAAAAATATGTATAAATGTATATAGATATAGCTATAAATATAAAGACATTTTATATATAATCTATATGTATGGTTATATCTATATGAAGAGATAAATGTAGACATGAATGTATCTAAATATAGTTACTATAGATATGTCTACATTATGTATCTATATATATATCTTTTATTGATATAAATATATATATATATCTTATAGGTAGATATAGATATTAAAGGCATATTTATATTAAAGATACATCTACGTATATCTATGTCTCTATAAATAAAAGTACATATATATATATATATAAACATAATTTTCTATAAGTAGAGACAAAATTGATTAGATTAAAGCATTTATTGAGCACTTATGCCTAGGAATACAAATATAAGGAAAGAGTCCTTTCCCTCAGGGAGTTTCCATTCTAATGAGAGAAAGCAACATTAAAGGTGGGGGATCAATGAAGGTGAGATGGAAAAGTATAGAGTGAGGAGGTAAGCTAGATTAGAAGTGAGCACTGTTTATCATGGGCATTTTCTCAAATGAAGGTTCTGGAGAGGAATTTGAGTAGAGCCATGTCCAGTGTGAAAAAAAGCAGCTGGTATGGAGGAGGGAAGGTCCAGAAAGTCAGAAGCTGAGCCAGGTTAGAAGTGAGATACAAAGTAATTTCTTGGGAGTCAAACTAGCAGCTGCTGTGATCTGGAAAGGCATCCTGGAGAAGTTTCAATTGAGCTAATCTTTGAAAGAACAAGTTGTCAGTGAAGAGAGAGCAGACTGAAATGTGAGCACCTAGAGGTTGAAGAGGTGAGGCTCTATACAGGATACTTCCACATATAAAATTGGCCTAGAAAGAAATACTGGTACTTGGTTGTAAAGGGCTTTAAATATCATAAAGATTTTGTATTTTATCCTAGAGGTCATAAGAAGCCAATGAAATTTCTTGATCAGCAGATAGGCAACTGCAATAATTCAGTCTAAGAAGTGATGAATACCTAAATAAGGCTGGTTAGTACAAATTGGAAATAAGGTTGACATAATTAGAAACAAGAAATGATAAAATGTTAAAATAAGGCTTTATGACTAATTGATTATGGCATGTGACTGGGAAGAAAAAGTAAAAGGATGACTCTCAGGTTACGAAAAAACATTAAAAAAAAACACCCCCCCCCAAATTAATGCCCTTCTGGTACAATATCAGGAAAACTATCAGCATAATTGATTGTATCAATAACCAAACTAACAGAAATCATATGATTATCTCAATAGATGCAGAAAAAGCATTTGACAAAATTCAACACCCATTCCTAACAAAAATACTAAAGAACACAGGAATAAAGGGAGTTTTCCTCAAAATAATAAGTAGCACCTAAAACCTATCTAAAACCATCAACAAGCACTATATATAATTGAGATAAGCTAGATGTTTTCCTCAAAATATCAGGGTGAAACAAGGTTGCACATTATCACCATTATTTCTAAATATTATACTAGAAATGTAAGTTTTAGCAATGAGAAGCATAAGAAATTGAAGGAATTAGAGTAGATGATGAAACAAAACTCACATTCTTTGCAGATGATATGATGATATATTTAGAGAATCGTAGTGAATCAACTTAAAAATTACTAGAAACAATTAACAACTTTAGCAAAGTTGTAGAATATAAAATAAACCCATATAAATCATTTGCCATTTCTATATGTTACCAACAAAGCCCAGCAGCAAGAGAGAGAAAGAGAAATCCCATTTAAAATAATAGTAGGCAATATAAAATATTTGTCTATCTGCCAAGATAAAGCCAGGAACTATATGAACACAATTACAAAAAGCTTTTTATACAAATAAAATTAGATATCAACATTTGGGAAAATATTAATTGCTCATAGCTAGGTCAGGTTAATATAATAAAAATGACAATTCTACCTAAATTAATCTATTTATTATACCAAACTGCCAAAAGAAACTTTATAGGGCTAGAAAAAGTAACACAATTCACCTGGAAGAATAAAACATCAAAAATATCAAAAGAATTAGTGAAGAAAAATACAAAGGAAGGTTGTCTAGCTATATCAGATCTAACACTATATTCTAAAGTGGCAGTCATCAAAACCATTTGGTATAGGCTAAGAAGTGGAGCAATGGAAGAGGTTAGGTAAACAGAACACAATAATCGATTACTATGTTAAACTAATGTTTGGTAAACCCAAAAACTCCAGCTTCTGGAATAATAACATTATTTGACAAAAATTTCTGGGAAAACTAAAAAATAGTATGACAGAAATTAGGCATTGACCAACATCTAATACCCTATACCAAGAAAAGGTCAAAAATGGGTTCATGATTTAGACATGAAGTATGATAGATACTGTAAGGAAATGAATAGAGCAGGATCTGTCAGATCTATGGAAAAGGAGGGAATTTATGACCAAAGAAGAACTAAAGAACATTATGAAATGCAAAATAATGTTGATTATATTAAAAAGGTTTTGTGTGTGCACACTATATACAGATACACACAAATAAATAAACAATGCATCCCAGATTAGAAGGGAAGTAAAAAAGCTGGGAAATCATTTTACAGCCAGTGTTTCTGATAAATTGACTGAAATTTATAAAATAAGCCATTCCCCAATTGATAAAAGCTCAAATGATATGAACAAACAATTTTCAGATGAAATTAAAGCCATTTCTTGTCATGAAAAAATGCCCCAAATAACTATTGATCAGAGAAATGCAAATTAAGACATCTCTGAGGTATTACTTCATACCTCTCAGATTGCAAAGATGACAGGAAAAGATAATGTAAACATTGGATGAGGATGTAGGAAAATTGAGACTGTAATACATTGTTTGTGAAGTTGTAAACTGATCCAACCACTCTAGAGAGCAATTGGAGTTATGTCCAAAGGGTTATCAAGCAGTGTCTCTACTGAATCTGTAACCCAAAGAGATCATAAAAGAGGGAAAGGGATCCACATGGGCAATAATGTTTTTAGTAGCTCTTTTTGTAGTGGCAAGGAACTGGAAATTAAGTTGATGCTCATCAGTTGGGGAATGGCTGAATAAGTTATAATACATGAAATTAATGGAATATCATTTGTTCTATAAGAAATGATGAATAGGTTGATTTCAGAAAAGTCTAGAAAAATTTATATGAAGTGATGCTGAGTGAAGTGAGAAGAACTACACTATACACAGTAAAAAGCAAGATTGTGTGATCATCAACTGTTATGGACTCTTTTCAGCAATGCCATAATTTAAGACAATTCCAACAGACTTGGAATAGAAAATGCCATCCACATATATAGAGAGAGAATAAAGTCTTACAAAAATGAATGTTGAAAACTATCCTTACATGTATTTGGAAAAATAAAATACTATTGAAGGAAAAAAAGTCATGATGCTTTAACAGAAATTGAAGGGAGGAAGCAAGAATAGAGGGGAGGAAGCAGAAAGATAAGTTCCAGTATGGATATACTGGAAGTTTTATATCCTTACTGGAAATCCAGGTGGAGATACAGGACTGGCACTCAGGAGAGATGAAGATGAGATATTCAAATATGAGTCATCTACATAAAGATGATAGCTGAATTCCTTGGAGCTGTGCATATCCCTGAGAGAGCAGTTACAAGATAAGTAGAGGGTTTAATACACAGTTCTGCGACATATCTACACATTGTGGGTTGGACAAGGAGGATGATCCTGCAAAGAAAACTGAGAAGGATGAATAAGATGCCAGGAAAGAAGAAAATCACCACAGTTATGGCACATAAGTCTAATAAAGTGAGGTTATGAAGATGAAAGGAGTGATCAACAGTACCAAATGTGAGTAAATGAGAAGTCAAAAAAGATGAGAACTGAGAAAGAAAAGTATATATAATTAAGCAATAAAGAAATTACTTTGGAGTTAAAGGTATATAAAGGTCAAGTTCCAAGGGGATGGAAAGCAAGTAGGAGGTGAGAAAGTTGAAGCAATGGTCCTTTTCCACAAAACCTTTCCTAAGCATAACAGATTTCCCATAATAAACTTTCTCTGCTATGAATCCTGTATTCATACCATGTATGTGGTATTTCTATTAGCTCATTTAGTATTTTTCTAGTCTTTTTAAAGGTTCTTAGAGAGTTTTCCTCAGAGCTAAAAGATCTGGATTCAAGTACCACTTCTAACCTCTTTTAAATGCATGATCTTGGGCAAATAATATAGCCTTTAGGTGCTCTGGCCAACTATCTAAATCTCTAGATTATAGAGAAAGAAAATACCTAAGCCAGATATGTTAAGGGTAAGCCTAATGCCACCATTCTGTCAGGTGAGATGCTATTTGGGATGAAATAGAGCACTCTCCAAGCTTCACTCTTGACTCCTCTGATTTCTTCTACCATTCAAATACCTCCTCCCTCCCATTTTCTGCTACCTTTTATGGTTGTCCTCCCCATTAAATTTAAATACCCAGAACATCTGGATCTACCATTTTTATCAGTGCTGACTCCAAATCATTTCCCAGCTGGGTAATTTCCAGGACTTTCTATTTTGCTTCTATTATTCATTCTGCCATTAGGTCTTCCAATGAATCAGACAGTATATAAGAATGGAGAGAGCCATCCTCAAAGTCAAGAAGACCTGGATTAAATCCCACACCTGCACATGCTATGTGAATTTAGCAACCTCTCACTCAGTGCTTTAGTCAACTCCCTAAGACTATATGTGCCAGAGAAGATGCTGATCTGCATTTGGAGAGAGGTTCATCACCTAGAAGTTCCCTATGCCAATTAAATCACAGTTGTAATCTCTATACCTATCTCTTTTTATTATTCAATTCTGGGCACTACCAATCCATGTTATACGGTGGTTTCTCAGCAATCATTTGCTTTGAAACTCACTGAATTCAATACAGTCCAACAAGAAAAATTTGTTTCAGCAGTATATGCTTGTTCAGCACTTGTTGCACCTGGTTATTGTCTTGATTGAGTTGTAGAGATATGAGATTGGCCAGGAATACCGCCAAGACCCTGCTGCTGCTATTGCCTTAGCACTGGGCAGCTCCTCCCCAAAAAAGTGGTGGTGCCTAGGACCGTAAGGTTGGAGCTCAATATGTTGAGGTTATGCATGTCAGCAGACAGGCCATGGGACCATTCCTGCAGGATGATGTGCCTACAGTACACAATCTCCTAGCAAGTATGATGGTAGTTCTGGAAGGACCATGGATTGGCCAACATGCTCAACAGGAAGAGAAGCAGCAAGAGCAGGAGTGTCAGCAGTAGCAATGGGAGCCCAGGCAGAATCACTATCAGAGGACAGAGAACACCTGGAAACCCTTAACCCTGGAGGCCAACATCTTGAGCCCTGGGAAATGGATGGCAGAGGATGGCCATAGCTTCTGCCTCCACATCCAGACACCACCCCTACTTCCAAAAGGAAGCTTGGATGGGATGGGGGCAGGGAGAGAGTATAAAGATCATGGTTATGCTCAGAAAATAAGTTGGGTCAAGAAGGAAAGAACCCAGCTTAGTGGCTTGTTTCTCTGGAGCTAGAAGCCCCACTTGCTCCTATGTGGAACTGGGTGGGAAGGAATGGTAGGGTACAGACTGGAGATGTACACTTACCGGAAAAATTTCTTTAGTACTAATTTTTGCTAATCATTGTGCCTTCTGGAACCAATTAACAATGAGTACTGATGTACCATTGTATAATGTTAGGCACAGAGCCCATCCCACACCCAGGTGGTAGAAATTTTCCTAAATAGATGTTCAAAGCAACTATAACTGAAGTCAAAACTTTCATCTAAAATGAACTTCCTAAAGCCAAACAGGAATGAACAAAGTGGACCTTAGAGGCCATCATGGGCTTAAAATGAGCTATTTTAACAGTGCAGTACAAAGACATCACATTTTAAAAAGTATATTGACTCATAAATTGAAGAACTTTCAGAAGAAGGTAGTGTGCTGAAGGCATCAAGATCATGGTTTAGTATTATTTGAAGGAAGTAAGTATATTTAGTTTGGAGAACAGAAGACAGAATGTGACAACTGTCTTCAATATTCTGAAGGGCTATTCTGTGGAAGACAGATCAGATTTATCCTGATTGGCCTAAGAGAGTAGAATTAGAGATAAGTGGATGCTGCAAAGAGTTAGACTCAGAAAGGGAAAACCTAATAACCCATCTATCTTCTAAAAAATCTCTAAAGAGAATGTGGGATAGTAGATTTGACCTAAAATGAAATCTTTAAACAAAGACTATTTGGTTATGGTGAAGATGAGATTCTATTAAGATACAAGATGGACTTTGAGGGTCTCTGAGTTTTCCTCCAAGTGAACTATTGTAATTCTATGAAAGTTCTATGAGATTCTAAAGGACATAAAAAATTCTGTTCTTTTAACAACTGTCAGCTATATGATTTATTCTAGGCATAAACACACTGACTTCTCCATGGGAACCTTAGGGTATTTTCTTGCTATCTGACAGAAAGTTCTGTTAATAGTAACAGAATAGCATAAAACCTAATTGAAATCAATGCAGAACAATGGTAAAATTTCAAAATGTTATCTGTAGATTTAAGAAATTGCTTGGATTTTTTTTTCAATTTAGAAAAATTTGTTTTCTCCTCTGACCACCTCCCTCAAACCTTGTAACACAATCAAGCAAAATAAATCCCTGTAGTGATCATGTCCAAAAACATGACTCAATTTACACCCTAAGTCCATCATCTCTCTGTCAGGAGGTAGGTAGCAGGTTTCATTATGCTCCTCTGAGTCACCTGGATTTTCAGGCAGCAATATTAATTTTTTCCTATTTTATTTGTATTTCTTGTTTTGCCAAATTCCATTGTACAATATTAATCTTTAAAAGAAATTTCTTTCTCTACATGAGAAGATGATATGAGTAACTCTTGAGAATTATATCTTTGTTAGGGATATATTTAGAGGGTATAGGTGTAAGTTGACTTAAATGTGATGATATTAAAAAAAGAAACCAGGGATAGAAAAGGGAATGTACTGGAAGAAGAGAAAGGGGGAGGTAAAATAAAATAAATTATATCATATGAAGAGGCAAAGAAGATCTATTACAGTTGAGAGAAAGAAGGGAGGGGGATGAACATCGTTTGAACCTTAATTTCATCAGATTTTGCTCAAAGAAAGAATAACATACATATTTAGTTTGGTATAGAAACTCATCTCACTCTATAGGGTAATAAGGGGAAAAGCGAAAGGAAAAGGGGAGGCTAATGGAAAGAAATAGAAGGGAAAGGGGATAAGAAAGGGGAAGGGGCTGAACAAAGGGAGGGCAGATTGAGGGAGGTAGTGGTCAGAAGCAAAACACTGGTGAAGAGGGAAAGGAAAGAGAAAAGTATAACTTGGGAAAAATAGGATGGTGGGAAATACAGAGTTAGTCATTTTAAATACATTGTGTTTGTATCTGTGTAATCATTGTAACTGTGAATGTGAATGGAATGAACTCTCCCATAAAATAGAAGTTAATAGTTGACTGGATTAAAAGTCAGAATCTTACAATATGTTGTTTACAAGAAATATATTCAAAGCAGAGAGATACAGAATAAATGTAAAAGGCTGAAGCAGAATCTATTATGTTTCAGCTGAATAAAAAAAAAAAAAATCCAGGGTAACAATCTTGATCTCAGATCAAGCAAAAGCAAAAATAGATCTAATTAAAAGAGATAAGGAAATTATATCTTGCTAAACTTTTTTTTAAAGTTACATCAATACTAAGCATATAAGCACCAAAAAAGATCAAATTAAAAACTCCCAATTAAATACAAGATTTGAAATTCTGAAAATAAAGGAGAGATTAACAAAATTGAAAGTAAGAAAAGTACTGAACTAATAAAAAAAACTGAGTTGGTTTTATGAAAAAAAAACCCAGCAAAATAGATAAACCATTAGTTTAATCAGAAAAAAGAAAGAAGAAAATCAAATTACCAATATCAAAAATGAAAAGGAAGAACTTAACCACCAATGAAGAGAAAATTAAAGCAATAATTAGGAGCCTATATTTTGCCCAACTGTATGCCAATAAATCTGGATTTCTGAACAACTTAAGATATTGACAGGTTCTTGGAAAAGGACAAAATAGATCTAACAAGAATGTATTTCCCTGGAGTCTTACAAATATGATCAAGAGAACTTAGAATTGAAAATGGAAATGAAAAGATGTATTTGGAAGGAAAAAATCATAGCTTCAAAGGGTGACTGCTAAATTAACAATGAGTTCTGATCATGTATATGCTGAAACTACAAAAAGCATATCTCTGTTTGAAAGACAATTAAAGATAGAAATATTAGTAGAAAGTAGAAGAGAATATATTGTGATCCTCTGGCTTACTTGTTCCATTCATGATTTACAAAATTGGACAGAAAGTTAAAATTCAAGATAAGCAGAAATAAAAAGATCTAGCCGTACTCAAGGAGTTCAAGTTATCAGATCCCAGACCAAAAAAAAAAAAAAAATCTTTGCTCACTCCAAATGATCTCTAAAATACCTTGAAGAACAGGAAAGAGATTTCAGTATTAGACATTGGCAAAGTGACCACCTGTCAAAAAAAGGAAAAAAGACCACTAACACTGGCAGCATTAGGAAAGGCCTCTTGAAGAAGGAGGCAGTTGTCCTGGGCCTTGAAGGAGGCTGGGGGTCTCAAAAGGAAGAAGCAAAGAGGGAGAGCATTCTTGGCATAGGATGACAGATGAAATGTATGATAGATACAATGAATAAGCCAATTTGGCTGCATTGCACAGACATGTGATCTATTAAGCAAGCAAGCAAGCAAGCATTAATTAAGGTTTTACCATGTACCAGCCAGAGAAGTTTGCATTCTAAATGAACAGATCAAGTACAAGGATTAGAAAATGTTTGAATGATTCTTCAGAGAAGGGACTCAAGTATCTGTCCTAAAATTGTTTTACCAATGACTTAGATAAAATTAAAAGATGTCTATGTTTATTAAATGTTAAAAAAAATGTAATGAGTCAAATTATAACGTGAACATTTTGTTTTTGTTTTTTTTTTGCTTTTTGCTGAGGCAATTGGGGTTAAGTGACTTGCCCAGGGTCACACAGCTAGGAAGTGTCTGAGACCAGATTTGAACTCAGGTCCTCCTGACTTCAGGGCTGGTGCTCTAACCACTGCGCCACCTAGCTGCCCCCAACATGAACATTTTTAAAAATCAAAAGAGAATATTTATCTAATAAGCTGAAATGAAAAAATGCAAAATATTATCTATATTTAGCTTTTTAAAAAACCAATACAACAAAAAGAGGAAGTAGTGGGCTAAAAAATACCTTAGTTCATGTGGGAAAAGTAAATAGCTGTTTGTGACTAGAAGGTCAAGTATGAGAGTAAAATTCATATAAGACAAGGGTGGGAAGTCAGATTATATCAGATTGATGGCTAAAATCCTAGAATATCAAGCTAAAACATCTGACTTTCCATCCTGTGTCATGGTTATCCATGTGACTTGTTTGTATAAATGAGTTGATTTAATTAAAATAATTTATTATTTTATATGCAAGGCATTGTGCTAGTCCCCAGATATATAAGCACAAAAATGGCAAACTTTGCACTTTGTGAGGCCAGATATCTATTACCTGAAAAAGAATTTGACCAATGATTTATTGAAAGGAAAACATGAAACATCCAAGTTTTATATGAAATATTAAAAAAAAAACTCAGATACTGAGAATACAAGGGGATGATCAAGAATCCCATAGGATGAAATGGTAAGGGTTTCCTCCTCAATCCCCAAGTTGTTAGTGTTCACTCCCTTGTCAAATCATTTTGTATTTAACTTACTTATTGTATCCCATATATTCATAGCAGAATACAATATCATAGAGGGCAGAAAACTTTTTCTCCTCTATATTTCCAGTGCCTAGAAAACTGCCTTACCAAAATAAACATCTACTAAATGCCTGTTGAATTAAATCAAATTATACAAGTGGAAGGGCAGCTAGGTGACATAGTGGATAGAGTACTGGATTTCAAATCAGAGAGACTCATCTTCATGAGTTCAAATCTGGCCTCAGGTACTTACTAGTTGGGTGACCCAGAGTAAGTCATTTAACCCTGTTTGCTTAAATTTCCTCATCTGCAAAATGATTTGGAGAAGAAAGCAGTAAACCACTCCAGTATCTAAACACCAAATAAGGTAACAAAGAATCAGACATGACTGAAATAAATCAACAAAAATAAAAAGTGGTGGGAGCCAATGAGAGATCAGAGATCCATTCAAACAAAATAAATATGTTTAATGATAAATTTTTGGTAAAGTAGAATAAACTTGAGTTAGATGGGTGGCAGTCTATGGATTAGGAATTACAAATACTATTATAAAATTTAAGGGATTGTGAATATACAATTACAAATAGTAACTTTTAAAAAAGAAAAGTAGTTGGGTTTTTTTTTTTGTTTTTTTTTGTCAAAGATCTAAAACTGGGGGCAGTTAAGTGGTTCAGTTGATAGAGCACCAGCTCTGAAGTTAGGGGGACCTGAGTTCAAATCTGGTCTCAGACACTTAACACTTCCTACCTGTGTGACCCTGGGCAAGTCCTTGCTTCAGGGAAAAAAAAAAAATGATGCTAAAACTAAATAGGAAAGTTTTATAATTGGCTTATTTGACAATTAAAGAAACAAAATATAAAGTCTCATAAAGAAACATATATTTTTTTTAATCTATTCTCAACTTTTTTTCCCCCTGAGGCAATTAGGGTTAATTGACTTGCCCAGGGTCACAGAGCTAGGAAGTGTTAAATGTCTGAGATCACATTTGAACTCAGGTCCTCCTGATTTCAGGGCTGGTGTTTTATCCACTGCGCCACCTAGCTGCCCCTCTCAACTATTTCTAACACAGAAAATCTCATTTTGGATCTCAGACATAGAAAAGGATTTTTTTAGACATACAAAAAGGGTTTTTCCCTTTGCAAATCTAAGCAAACCTAAATTTTCAAAAACCCTGGTAGCTTCTTCTTCCTCTAGCCTTTGAATTCTATGTGATTTTTTGGTTTTATGAGGTAATTTTCCTCAAGTTCAGAAATCTGAGTTTGACATTTTTGCTTCATTAAAAAGTTGAAAAAAATCTTTGGGCCATAAAAAATCATTTTATCTTCCTCCTTCACCCCCTACAGGTGTTTTGGTTCCATCTGAATTTAACAATACCAGGTCCCTTCAGGTGCTCATATCAACGAACCAGTCAAAAATAATTTTTTGAATTGTACTTTCTAACACAATACATACCTAATTCCGGACCATACAGACATCCTTTATTTATTTACTCTTTCCACACAATGTGTCTGTCTTTAAGATATTGGTGAGAGAGTTTGGAAAAAATATACTAAAAAAATTTGAGGATATAAATTTTGTGATTTTTTTTTAATTTTCCAGGATTCATTCATTTGGTCTAAATGGTAATTAAACTATTTTAATTTTCCTACTTCTCTCTGACCCCCTAGAATAAAAATTAGTTAATTTTATTTAAATTGCTAAGCAAGTCACCATAAATTATTAATAAACAACTCCTTTTCCTGAAGTTTTTTCTATTTTTACCCAAAGTCATATTCTTTAGTCACCAAGTCTTAATATCTTCACAATCTATTTCACATCTATCTTCTCATTAGAGGCCTACCCCAGGACTTCATTACTTCTCCTTAGATTATTGTTAAAACACTTCATATTTAAATTCCCACCTCAGCGTAACCCTATATCTTATCACTCCAAAACAGTTCCACCAAATTAAACTTTCTAACACATAATTTCTATCACATAATTGCATTGTCCAAAAATGTTCAGTGATTTCCTATACATTAACAGGACTGAGTTCAAATTTTTTGGCCAAAGATTGAAAGTATTTCTTACATTTTTCCACCTTACATACTTAATATTCTAATCAAGCAGGACAATTCCTTGTCTACCTACATGTATACACATCCACATGCATACATATACACATATGACAGTTTTCCTACATCTAGAATATTTTCATCTTATTATCTTTCCCTATTGAATACTACTCATCTTTAAAATCCCAAATACCATTTTGATTCTATTACTTAAGAGTTCCTTTCTTTGAACTAGCAAATAACTCTATGTTTCTTTAATATACATTTATAATGGTCTTTGTTTTTGAAAGTTATTTGTATTGTTCTTATAATATTTCTTAAACTAATTTTTTTTAAGCACAGAAACCATATATATTTCTATATAATGCTTTGCACACCGCAGATACAAGAGAATTTTTGAAAATTAGTCTGACTCAATGTTCTGGGTTCAAATTCTTGTTGAGCTATTTATTATACTGTTTTGGGCAAGTCAAAAATTCATTAGGCCTCAATTTTCTCATCCGTAAAATGAGAGAGATTTATTATCTTTAAGGTATTTTCCTGCTCCAAATTCTATGACACTAAATGTTTGTTGAAGTTAATTAAGTTTTTGCAAAGGTCAATGTTGAAAAAAAATAAAATAAAATTGGTCATAAAAGAAGAAGTTAATTAAGTATGTAATTTTACTATATAGCTTCTTTGAAAGTGACAAATACTGAACAAATTACACATTTTAAGGTGATTTTGAAATTAGTTTTAGAAATTTTGCAGATTAATTTAGAAGGTATAGTAGAAAGGTGAATAATTTGGTTACCTAATTTTAAAGAGATAATTGATATAAATGTCTGCAAAGTCCCTGGGAAGTAAAGCAACTCTCATTCAGCAAATTAATCCAAGGATGGTTGGCATATTTTCTTAGGACAGTAAATTGTACCAAACCCAACAGATAGCAAATTGTTTTATTTAAAGAAAAATAAGAAATTTTCCTATATTTTCCCTTTCAACAAACATATATAATTGTTGTTGTAAAACAACATTTTTGAATTCTCCGTTATTTACATTTATAATATTTTTTAAATAAATAAAAGTTCTTAACTCTCAAGGAGTTCCCAATCTACTAGGCAAAAATAATAAAAGTAAAGCAAGCATACAGATAAGTTAAAAAAGAAAGTAGTTTATTATTTTTGCATATTATTCTTTCCCAGGCTACATCCCAGACTAGAAAGATCTATGTTCATATCTGGCCTCAGATACTTACTAGCTGTGTGACACTGGGCAAGTCACTCTCTTTCTGCTTAAGCTTCCTGTAAGATGAAGAGAATAACAGCACCTACCTTCAAGACTGTTGTAAAAATCAAATGAAATAGTACTTGTAATATAACTAGCATAATCACAATCACACCTACTAGGCTCTTAATAAAAGTTTATTTCCTTCCTACTTCCCCAGAGCTTATATGGTTCTGATATTTTGGGTGCCAACAGATAATACTTTTTGCTTTATTAGCTCCTGGAATATTTACAGCAACTAAAGGTCCAATTTAAATGTTACTGTTTCAATAGTAATCTAGTGTTTATCAAACACTATGATAAACCTGAAGACCCCAGTTTTTGGGATAAAAACTCACTATTTGACAAAAACTGCTGGGAAAATTAGAAACTAGTATGGAAGAAACTAGGCATTGACCCACACCTAACATCGTATACCAAGATAAGGTCGAAATAGATTCATGATCTAGACATAAAGAATGATATTATAAACAAATTAGAACAATGTAGGACCTGTAGAGGGGGAAGGAATTTGTGACCAAAGAAGAACTAGAGATCATCATTAATCACAAAATAGATAATTTTGACTATATCAAGTTAAAAAGTTTTTGTACAAACAAAATGAATGCAGACAAGATTAGAAGGGAAGCAATAAACTAGGAAAATATTTTTACATTCAAAGACTCATTTCTAAAATATATAGAGAACTGACTCAAATATAAGAATTCAAGCCATTCTCCAATTGATAAATGGTCAAAAGATATGAACAGACAATTTTCAGATGAAGAAATTGAAACTATTTCTAGTCACATGAGAAGGTGCTCCAAATCACTATTGATCAGAGAAATGCAAATTAAGACAACTCAGATACCACCACATACCTGTCAGATTGGCTAAAATGACAGGAAAAGATAATGACGAATGTTGGAGGGGATGTGGGAAAACTGGGACACTGATACATTGTTGGTGGAACTGTGAACGGATCCAACCATTCTGGAGAGCAATTTGGAGTTACGCTCAAAAAGTTATCAAACTGTGTATACCCTTTGACCCAGCAGCATTTCTATTGGGCTTATATCCCAAAGAGATCTTAAAGGAGGGAAAGGGACCCACATGTGCAAAAATGTTTGTGGCAGCCCTTTTTGTAGTGGTTAGAAACTGGAAACTGAAAGGATGCCCATCAATTGGAGAATGGCTGAATAAATTATGGTATATGAATGTTATGGAATATTATTGTTCTATAGGAAACGACCAGCAGGATGATTTCAAAGAGGCTGGAGAGACTTGCATGAACTGATGCTGAGTGAAATGAGCAGAACGAGGAGATCATTATACACAGCAACAAGACTATATGATGATCAATTCTGATGGACATGATTCTCTTCAACAATAATGTGATTCAAATCAGTTTCTATTGTTCAGCAATGAAGACAGTCATATACATTCAGAGAGAGGCCTGAGGGAACTGAGGGTGAACCACAACACAGCATTTTAATGCTTTCTGTGAATATTTCCATGCATTTTGTTTTCCTTCTTAAGTTGTTTTTTTTCTCTTTCTAGATCTGATGTTTCTTGTGCAGTAAGATATGTATACATATATTGGATTTGTCATATGATTTAACATATTTAGCATGTATTAGATTACCTGTCATCTAGGAGTGGGGGGGGAAGAGGGGAAAAGCTTGGAACAAAAAAAAGTTTTGCAAAGGTCAATGTAGAAAAATCACTCATGTTTTGTAAATAAAAAGCTTTTAATAAAAAAAAAAAAGTTACTGTTTCTATAAGACCTGGCATGATCTCATTCACCAGTAATCAGAGCTCTTTTTATGGTACTTGCATTCTGTCCTGTATTTAGTGACCATCTTAGCTTCCTACAATCATAAACAATTTGAGGATAGTGGCTAACAAAATTCAAATTATTTCTTTTGTAAGGCAATCATAAAAACCTCTCTTGGACTAATATATAAGATATATTTTAATGGTTTATCTTAGTACTGAGTATTTTTACAATCATCCTCACTTGCAAAACCAAAGAATGGAACATCTTGCCTATTGGCAATGATTATACATTTTTTCCTAAAAGGTTATTATATAATTAGAAATTATATTCCTAATTGGCTCAAGGGTCAAATCTGGCCAGAAAACTATTCTTAACTTATGGGCTATACAAAAATAGTTAGCAAAGCAGATTAAGTTTTTAGATCTTTGCTCTAAAGTATAAAAGCTTCCTGCTGTCTTTGGAAACATATCTGCAAATAGCTTAGAAATAACTCAGTCCAGGAGCTTGTTATAAATGGTAATGTTGAAGTATATGAGGGAATTGACCAGGCTGAAGATGGCACTGGAGATAATGTTGGTGGCAGTTGTTGTCTGATCGACAAAGCCTAGTGATAGGCTCCTGGTCATGAGATTTACAAATTTAACCAGATCCCTATAAGATGCTAAAAATCAGACTTATTTTTTAAATCCTGGATTTTATTGATCCCCAATATTCATACGTGACCAATAAGATGAAGGACTAGATACTTTCCCTGATATTCATGAACTCTGAAATCTCCTCAAAATAGGAATATATGGAAGAAATAAAGCAATTTCAGCTGTCTGCATGGTCTAACACATCAAGAAATCAAATGAGGTAAAAATCTGATGAACTAACAGAGAATGCATAGTCCCTCACACTCACTCATGCACTACACTCCAGTAGCAGGGTTGTAAAGCCAACCCAATAGCTTACAAGAGAGATCAACTCTACATGGCCAGGATTTCTTCCCAGTGCCATGGAAATGTAAAGGGCAGAAACTTTAATAGCAGTTGGCAACGCTATGATACAACAGAGCTCAGAGAGAGAATTAAAGAAAAATGGGAGGGCAAGATAGGTGTGTGGTTGTATGGCATTCCCCTAAACCTGGGAGAAAAAACACCACATCCAGCAAACAGTTCCTGTTCTATTCTTCCAGAAGTAATTCAGAGGAAACACCAAGGTTGCTGAAATGTGAACTGCCCATAGTAAAAGTAGGTTAAGATGGCTCTGAGGTTGACCTGCTAGAGAAACCATACTCAAAGAGGAAAGAGTAAGAAAATAAATGATATATAAAAAGAAGATTGAAATCATAAAAGATTTCAGGAACAAGAAAACACAAAGATCTTGAGCATAAACAGCAGATAAACCAAAAAGAAAACTATTAAGAGAAGTAAATGTGAAATCCCGTTCAAGTGAGCCCAGCAAAGAAAATGAATCAACACCTAATGAGGCAAAGAACCCCATGTATTCTCAAGAAAGTATAAACCACAGCAGGATGTTGCCAGATGGTTTAAAAGAGAAATAAGAATTGTGAAAATAGAATTTATAATATGAATAGCAGAAATAATTAACAGAATAGAAAAACTTGAATGCACAGTGGTGTGTCATCAAAGAAATAAAGGAAATAATTGATTATGATACAAATATACAAAGTGAAAGACAATGTGAAAAAAGAAAAGCAAAAATCAATAACATTAAAAGACAACTTGCTTGCCAGAGCTTATTGATCTCTAAGACAGGATGCAGAGGGACAATTTATAGGTTATAGATCTCCCAAAAGAGCATGACAGGTCAAAAAATCTGAACGCCATAATTAATGTAGGACATATGAAAATAAGCCCAAATTTTCTGAACACAGAAGACAAAGTAGCAATTGAAGTAATCCACAAATGTTTCTGCAGAAAAAAAAAAAGCATCCCATGATGCAAACTCCAGGACCCATAACAGTTAAATTTTAAGATGAAATTGACAAAACCAAATTCTGAAAAAGAAGACATCCATATATAAGACTATTTAAATCAACCAAAAAGTGCAGGAAAGAATAGAATAGCATAGTTTAAAAAGTAAAGAAGCTCAAAATGTAACCCAGTGTTATACACACTGCAAACATGAGCTTAGCCAATAACTGGGAGGGGAGAGATATGGAAAAAAAATAGATATTCAATAAAAAGAAGTATTCAAAATATTTTTATTAAAAAACCACACCTGAGGAAATTTTTGTTTCTAAAGCACCCCAGACATCAGAAATACAAGGATAAACAAATAAAGCAACAACAAAATAACTGAGAGACCACTAACAGATTTCCTTTTAAATGTACACTAGGAACCAAGGATAAAAACAGAAGTAAAATAAAAGTGATGGTGGAGAAACAGGCCTAAAATATCATATACTAAGACTTACAACACCCCATCTATTCATTGTATTAAATTATAGAATGGTAGGGTATATACAATGGAGAGAGGAAAAAGAAAAAAGAACATATTGATGTACTTTAATTAAGTCAAAGTCAATATGAGGGAAAATTAATTCCTGAATTCTCTCTATAAGAAGAGAGCTTTTAAGACAGAGGACAAAGAGGTAAAGAGAAGGATAGGATAGGAAAAGAAGAAAAGAAATGGGAAAATCTTGAATTAACAAGGAGAAAGGATATCAATGATGAATATTTTTCATGGAGAAGAAAGGTATTATATAAAAGGGCACTGGGGCCTTACAGTAATTATATTCTTTAGAGATGTGATTCTTAAGAGAGATTATTCATGCTGCTTCAGGAGAAGAGAAATCAAAGCCTCTGGGTGAAATTAACATCTAAAATACTAGGAGGCCATGGGCCCAAGGAAGAGATTTTAAGGCAGTTGGGAGAAAATGGCCAGAGGGAGGGCAAAATTCAATATTGAACTACACAATAAGGAAATAGGAATAAGACTATGATGGGGCAATATCTGTTCTTCTAGCCACAGAAGAATATGTTTTAAGGAGTTGAAACACACCAATAAAAAAAAAAAAAAGGCTAAGAGGATTGGGGTCAAGAATATCTATAAGGTAATAACATAGGAACTTTTTTGGGAGGGGGGGCAATTGGAGTTAGGTGACTTGCCTAGAATCACACTGCTGGTAAGTATTAAATATCTGAGATCACATAAGAACTCAGGTCCTCTTGACTTCAGAACAAGTGCTCTATTCACTGTACCATCTAGCTGCCCCAACATAGAAGCTTTTTAGAAGAAGCCCAAAACGAGTACCTTAGAAACTTTGACTCCAGGAAGACTACAGAGACTCAAAAAAATATTAAATAAATATAAGAGCTATGAGCCAAGAAGGACAAGAATAGCGAAAAAGGGAAAATAAATATTGAAGAGAATAAAGCAAAAAAATCATTTCTAGAAAAAGGTGAATAAAATGAAATTTTAAAAATTTTAAAAACAAGTTGAAGAGGAGGTAATGAAAAAAGATTTATTTGATTACTTAACTTAGTGGAAAAAAGAAGAAAAGAATGAAATAGATAAAAACAGAAAAAGTAAAAATAACTAAATAAGTTAAACAAAACTAGGGAAAGAGGTAACAAATAGAAGTTGAGAAAAAGGCTTGAGAATGAGAGAGGGAAGCCAATAGGACTAGGGTTGTCTTAAAATAGGTGAAAATAATTGAAGAGACATTGTACTGTGTTTACAGAAAAAAATAACACTAATTTTGAAAAAAAAAGTTAGAGACAAATTAAAATAAATATATGTCTAACTCTCAACTTTAAATGTGAATGAAACAATCCAACAAAATAAAAAAAAAATCAAAGATTGGAGAGAAAACAAAACCCCACAATTTATTGCTTACAAAAGCCACATTTTTTAAAAAAGAAAGACTGGGGGGGGGAAGGGTGAGGGGGGAGGGAAACTGATAAAAATATACTTTGCAACAAGTGATTTAAAAAAAAAAGCAAGTGTTGCAATCATACTATAAAACAAAATAAAAACAAATATTCAAATTATTTTAATTGTTATTGTTAAAATTTTAATTTCTTAAAATTTAAAACAAATAAAAGAATCCGTTATAGTTATATGTTAACAAAAGTGAGGACACAAAAGAAAAAAGAATACTTTCAAAAATATAAAATACCCAAACTATCAGAAGACCAAACATATATCTTAATAATCTAATTTCAAAAAAGGAAATAGAACTAGCAGAAAAGGAATACTTAAAGGAAAAGTCTTCTTATTCCTACAGACACAATAGAGAATTCTATCAAACTTTTAAAGAATAATTAGTATCCATATCACACACATAATTCTCAAAAATTAAAAAAGAAAGCTTCCCACTAGATCCTTTTTAGGAGATAATATAGTCCTGATATCTAAACCATGGAATAATAAAGCACAGGAAAAGAACAGATCATTAGTTAAATATATCTGACTCATCTATGAAAGTGGAGAAACTACATAAGTCACTATGGCAGAAAACCTTTTGTTAACCATTCAAAAACTTCTGAATGTCTCATTCTGACCCCACATTCCACCTGAACTAAAAGTTTATTGGCATTAGACCTGATCCTGATCATATCAGTGCCTTGATAAATAATTGAGGCATTTAAAGTCTCAAAATGGAATGGGAGAACTATTATATCCCAATATTTTCCACTAACGGAAAATTATAAGGAATAACCTTCACATTCACACTTATAAATTGATGCCAGTTGTACTTTTTATTCACACATACTTGTATACAGTTTTCCTTAATAAATCTGACCTTTGCTCCAAATCACTATTAATTAGAGAAATACCAATTAAGACAACTCTGAGATACCACTACATACCTGTCAGATTGGCTAAGATGACAGGAAAAGATAATGACAAATGTTGGAGGGGATGTGGGAAAACTGAGACACTGATACATTGTTGGTGGAACTGTGAATGGATCCAACCATTCTGGAGAGCAATTTGGAACTATGGTCAAAAAGTTATCAAACAGTGCATACCCTTTGACCCAGCAGTGTTTCTATTGGGCCTATATCCCAAAGAGATCTTAAAGGAGGGAAAGGGACCCACATGTGCAAAAATGTTTGTGGCAGCCCTTTTTGTAGTGGCTAGAAACTGGAAACTGAATGGATGCCCATCAACTGGAGAGTGGCTGAATAAATTATGGTATATGAATGTCATGGAATATTATTGTTCTGTAAGAAATAACCAACAAGATGATTTCAGAGAGGCCTGGAGAGACCTACATGAACTGATGTTGAGTGAAATGAGCAGAATCAGGAGATCATTATACATGGCAACAAGACTATACAATGATCAATTATGATGGACATGGCTCTCTTCAATAATGAGATATTCAGTTCCAGTTGTTCAGTGATGAAGAAAGCCATATACACCCAGGGAGAGGCCTGTGGGATCTGAGTGTGGACCACAACATAGCATTTTCATGCTTTCTATTGCTGTTTGCTTGCATTATGTTTTCCTTCTCAGATTTTTTTTCTTATAGATCCAATTTTTCTTGTACAGAAAGATAACTGTATAAATATGTATGTATACACATATTTGATTTTTCAAGTATTTTAACATAATTAACATGTATTAGACTTCCTGCCATTTAGGGGAGGAGGTGGGGGAAGGAGGGAAAAATTTGTAACAGAAAGCTTGTCAATGATGAAAAATTACCCATGCATATGTTTTGCAAATAAAAAGCTTTAATTAAAAAAAAGAAAAAGAAAACAAAATCTGACATTTTTTTGTTAATTTTTCAAAATATTTTATAGTTTTTATTATTAAATTGTGCTTTTACAAATACCTGTCCCTGGCTTCCTAGAAATTTTTTTTAGTTTTGTAATTATTTTAATATGTTGAATATATCATTTTGTGATTTATTTCTTAAATACAGAGAAGCACTAAACTGTGAGTGGAAGTCAGCACATTATGGCCTCCTTAGATAAGAAAGAATTTGTCACTTTATAAGATTTTTTTAATATGATAATACTTAACTATTCATACTTAGGATCTTGAAATGGCATACCTATTCAATTTTATAATTTTACAATATAGGAATATGCAGTTATTCATATGTGTCTTGTCACATGCTTTCTAATGTGACCATATGTTATTTTTATCCCAGCTACTCAACTATAAATTTCTTTTGAATAAGGGCAGACTCAAATCTTTTTACTTCCCCCTTTAAAATATATCACCTATATTTTTTGTCCTTTCTTCCATTCTACAGCAAAACTAAACAGCTTTCTCTCCAACAGTGCATACTCTATTCTCACATCTCCATATATTTGCTCACTTTGTTATCAAAACTGGATAAATCTAACAGAAAGATAAATGAAAGGAGAATATAGAATTGAAAGAAAACTACTGAAGAATTTAGAGCTTAAAGATTTATGGCATCTCTTCTGAATGTGAAAATTAAAAATTAAATATATTTCTCTGTCTTAAGACACCTGAGGCACAACTAAATGAACAAAGGCAGAGATGCTTTTTTACAGATAATTTTTTTTTTTAGACAGGACCTAGGATTTCATTGATATAGATAATTTCCAGCAAAGAAACTTCCTCTCCTAGGACAATACTACAACTAGCATGCAAGTTAGTATTAAAGGGTTACCAGTGGGAATAGAAAGATTAAATAACTTGCTTAGGGTCATAGGGCCAGCCAAGAGGCTGACTTTCTCTTCCACAACTTTGGATAGGTTAATTTGCCTCTCACTGATAAAACTTACATATTTACTATTTATCTATGCTTGTATATGTGTATATTCATTTGTAAAAATACACATAAATATAGAGATCATAAAAATTGGAAATCAGGAAAAAGTGTCTTCACAATTACTAGAAAAAAAATCCTCCATGAAACAAGTAAGGAGAAGGAATAATTTTAAATTAAAAAATTATTCTGCATGAAAATCAATTTCAACCAAAATAATCAAAAACATTTATCAGCATCTACTATATGTCAAGAACTATGCTACACACTGGAAGCTGTTGAATTGAGTGGAGGAAATGTATCATAGATAGATGATAGGTCAATATATAGACAAGATAGATAGACATTGTAATACCAATAACAGTGAAACATTAGACTTTTCTTGATAAGAACAGTGATACAGAAAGTAACTTTTCACTACTATTGTTTGATGTAGTTTTAGAAATGCTAGCTATAGCAAAAGGAAGAAAGTAAAAATATTTATATTAGAATATTACATGATAATTTACTTAGAAAAATAGAACTCAGCAACATATAAAGGATATATATGACTTTCATATTTGCAAAACATAAATATAAAATTTCATTGACCCTTATAGCAATCCTTTCAGGTAGATGTTATTATTGTCCATTTTACAGATAAAAAATTGAGTATGACTCACTCAAAGTCCTATAGCTAATGTCTCAGATGGAATTCAAACCTGTTTTCCTAACTCCAAGTTTGGTGCTGTATTTGCTACACTGCTTTTCAAAGTTAGATAAGCAAGACCCAGAAACAAATTTATATATACATATATATATATATGTATGTATGTATGTATGTATGTATGTATTTGACAATTCCAAGAATGCAAACTACTAAGAGAAAGATTATCTACATACATGTGGGTACATGTGCATATGTATGTGTGTATATATAGATATAGATCTGCATGTATTTATTTATTCAACAAGAACTGCTAAAATTTGGGAGACTAGTTTGACAGAAATTAGGTTTAGAACAACATATTATGTAATTTACTACAATAATCTCCAAATGGAAAAAGTGACTTAAAAATAAAAAAGTCACAAATAACAAATAGAAGAGATATGAAAGATGGACTTTTCATAGCTATTGCTACAGAAAAAAAACCCTTACTTTAAATAAAAGGAACATAGAGAAAATCATAAAAAAAAATGAAATGGAATTCTTACTTAAAATGTAAATATATTTATATTAAGATCAATTTTAGCTAGAATATGAAACTAGTAAATGAGAAAAAGATTTTCATGAAACACCTCTTGAGGATGTAACATTAAAGCTGTATGAAAAGGGCAACTATATAGCACAGTGAACAGAGCAGTGGCCTTGAAGTCAGCAGGACCTGAGCTCAAATGCAGCCTCAGACACTTAATAAGTCTTAGCTGTATGACCCTGGACAAGTCACTTATAACCCCAATTGCCTCAGGGGGAAAAAAAGTATGAAAAGCAATTTGTCATGATGGATACAGAGCCAGCCTTAAAGTCAGCTACCTGGGTGCAAGTGTTACCTCTAACACATGCTGATTGTGTAAACCTGGTCAAGTCATTTAACTTTTCAATACCCTGGGTGGCTTCCCAGGATATAAACTGCAGGTTTAAGTTGCCCTTTCCCTTTAAGATAAAAGGTACAGTCTAGGGCTAAAATGGACAGAAAAAAATACTTTTTGTGTATATAAAGGAAAAGGTATATGTTGGCTGTCAAAAGAGATAAGATATTACTGATGTCATAGATGAAAAATGATAGCTAAGAGAAGTAGAACAAAGACTTTGCTTTAATAAAAACTGTTAAAATGTATGTGAACAAACACAGTTTTCAAATAGAATCTAAACAATTTTCAGAAAGAAAATGAAATATGGTGTAAATAGAAAGTCTCAAATCATATTGTAAACAATGTGAAATGGTATGCTTGTATGGGGAACAGTTTTACATTGTAAAGAGATGATCATCTTTTCATTTATTGAAAACTGGAGAAATACAAATATAAAAAGATAGTTTCAAGGACACCAAAGGATTGGGGAAAACATGCACTGTAGCACATTATGGAACCTCAACATTTTTTCATTTCCCCATTTTAAGTAAAACATTAAAAAAATGAATAAACAAATACTTGAAGATTGAGGTATGATTAAAAGACAATGAATGTGATAGAGGAAATTTGGAGAGTTGTGCCCTATTTAAGCTAAAAGTCAATTATTCAGAGTTATGAAGCTCTCATTAAAGTCACTGTAGAAATGAGACACAGGAATCTAAGGAAAAATGAAAATGTATTAGGAAGGCTGAAAAACTATTCTGTCTGAACTATGACAGTGAAGTGATGAAAGACTTCAGCTAAGTGATTCCTCATTGGAAAGAACTGCCTTCATTGAAAAAGAGCTTCACTGACAGCTATTGAGTTAGAGGGAGGCAGTCCTGCCTCACATACATACTGGCTGTAAGACTCTGCGCAATACACTTAAGCTTTCAGTGTTGCTGTCAATCATCTAAGATCATAAGAAGGTACCCAATGTGCAACAGTAAAGGGTACTTCCTCAACTGACAGGTCCCTTTAGCTATGGAATCATAGATTTAGTCTCTTTCCCTAACCCTATTAATTATAAGAAAAGATAAATTCCAAGATAAAAGAGAAGATTAATTTGAACTAGTGCAGAACAAAGTAAACAAAATCAGGAGAAAATGATACATAATGATACAATAATGTAAGTAAAAATAATTATTATCAATTGTATTCTGTACACTGTAACAGTAATAATCAAGCTCAGTCTAGAAAGTTGGTGATGAAACACCGCCCTTCTCAGCAGTGTTGAGCCACTAGTTTTAGAATGTAGCATATGTAGTCAAGTGTTTATTGCTCCGTGTTTGTGTGCATGTATGCATGTATCAGCATGTGTGTGCTTTAAAATTTTACTCATTACAAGGGTGGGTAAAACAAATACAATGATGGTATATTCAACAAATTCATGAAATGACAAAAATTTATTAGTAACTATAATGTGTGAGACAAAATAGACTCCCTAATGTTTCTAAAGCAACAAGGACTTTACTAAATACTGGGTATATAAACATAAAAAAGGACAGTCCCTGACCTCAAGAAACTTATGTTCTAATGAAAGAAGACATTACACAAAATAGAACTGAAAAAATGTGAGGAAAAAAAAGGAAAGAGAAGATACCAGTTCCTAAAGGTATGGTATTAATGTACAGAAAGTCAGCAGCAGAGACAGGAAGGAAATGAAGGTTGGCCAATCTGGGTCCTTTCCCAAAATGGAGGAGACATTTTGAGGGCCTAATCAATGATAGTAGGGAGTCACTATGGTGAGGGATGTCCCAAGGTGAGAAAGTTGTCAGAGCAAATAGGTTCTGAAAAAAGTTTCTCAATAATACAGCAGTTCCAGAGGCATGGTAGCAAAGTCCAGAAAGTCAGA
Organism: Myrmecobius fasciatus; assembly: GCA_023553655.1. Taxonomy (NCBI): domain Eukaryota; kingdom Metazoa; phylum Chordata; class Mammalia; order Dasyuromorphia; family Myrmecobiidae; genus Myrmecobius; species Myrmecobius fasciatus. Next base: position 456,161 of record JAJPUD010000318.1, read on the forward strand.
AACAAAAATGGAAGGATTAGCCAGGGTTTTTTTACATTACTTTTTAAATTTTATTTTAAATTATCACTTATATTTTCTATTGTATCAAACATTGGGATAGCTGAGACATAACTATAGCTAAGATTTTATTTTTAAAGTGTGAAGATGCAGAGAAGTAAGAACAAAATCAGTCTGAGCCAAGAAAAAGTAAAATGACATTCCCAGCAGGCAGCATTTAAAAAGAGGCAAGATTAAGAACTCAGTTGAGTTCATGACAACACTGAAAAATGTTTTTATATTGTTGGGATACTTCTGAACTGCTAATGGCAAGGGCTCCTGGGATCTGTTTCTGAGACCCAAAGGCAGAGCCTTAGGAATCCCTCAGGCCCCTCTCTGGCAAGGATATCTGCACAATAGCCAAAACATTATTCAAGAATTGAGACAAGTGAAATAAATAGTACCTCTCTAACTCAGAATGTTTGGCTAACTAAGATCTCAAGTACTCATGTTCCTTTTTTTTTTAAGATACTCTCAAGTTAACAGAACTTTTATTCACAGGAAACCTTGATAAAGATTTTGTCAAATTAAAAATCAATTTCATTATTCAATTAGAATGATTTGTTTTGATGATTTTCTACTTGACAGAAGACTAATCACAGTGCCCAATGGCAGGGGGGAAATGCAGAAATTTTCCCAAAGCATCTTATCTTTATCCATAGTATTCTTTACTTTCTTTCCTTAGATTCCCCTAGACAAAATATGATTAAATGAAGAAATGTGATTAATTAAATGAGAGCCAAAGAATCTTTTTAATTAATCACATTAATATACCATCTGGTCTTCCAGGATATTCATGCTACAACAAAAACTTAAAGAAAGCCTTACATTCATATATTAGCTGACTTTGGAACCTATTCTAGCTATTCCTAGTCTATGAAAAAGGATAGGGACCTTCCTCCCATACCTCACCTATTAAAATCTCCCATTTAAGTAATACCTAGTATTTTTCTAATCACATTTAACAAATGAATAGAAAGTAATAGACTTCTGGTAGGCCTCCCTCCCTAAGTCTCTTCCCATGCCAGTTTATTTGAGGCAGCTAGGTGACACAGTGGGTAGAGAACTAGGCCTGTAGTCAGAATTATCCAATTTAAAATTTGACCTCATACACTTACTATCTCTGAGGAAGCCACTTAACCTCTATTTGTCTCAGTTTCCTCAACTGTTAAATAAACATAATAACAGCACCTACCTTACAGGGTTGTGGTGAAGACTAAATAAAACAATATTTGTAAAGTGTTTGGCACATCATCCTCCCACTCAGCTATCAAAATGATTTCCATCCATTTGGCTTTTAAAGTTTTTTGTACCCCGGTCAACTCCTATCTTTCCAGTCTTCTCCCCTCCACATTTCCTATGAATCACACACCCTTGCTGTGCCTTACACAAGGCATGCCTAAATCTATGAATTTTTTCTTACTCTCCCCCATGCCAAAAATGCTCGCCCTTCATTTTCGCTTCTTGGCTTCCCTGGCTTAGTCTGGCTAAAATCCTACCTTCTAGGAGAAGCTTTTTTATTGTCCTCCTCAATATTAGTGCCTATTCTCAGAGATACTCATGGATGTATGTATACATGTCTGTATACATACACATATATGTACATGCATATAAGTCCATATGTGTGGGTTTGTTTCTATACACATTTATGTACATAGGGTGACTGTCAATAGTTTTACTTAACTTTTTGTTAAAAGCAAAGGCTAACTAGCAGAGAAATGTCAATATCGCCCCCAAAAAAGCATCAAATAAATATAATGAGAATAAATGAGAATATGATCTCTCTTTACTTTTAAATCCCCATGCAACCTGCACACAATGATCTTTCCAGTCTCACTGAATATTATCCCATGTCCTGCACACCACAATCCAGTCAAACTCTGTTCCTTACTCCAGATATTTCATTTCCTTTCTCCATATATTTGTATTAGCAATTCCCCAAGGCTTCCTTGCTTCTGTCGCTGAGTTCCTCTTTTCCTTTAAGATACACATAGAAGATGGTATCTGAGTTGTAACTTTTCCCATCTCCCCCAATTGCTGGTGCCCTTCTGTAAGAGAATGGAGGGAGTGGGTATATACTAACTTTATATTTATGCTGAATGTATTTTATATGTACATGCTGTCTCCCCCATTAGAATGGGAGCTCACAAGGAGGGATTATTTCATTCTTTATACTTATCCCCTAACACATAATAGGCACCTAAAATATTTGATGATAAAGGGAAGACCAGATAATAATAATAATAATATAGCTACATTGAATTATATTCTTTTCAAATACTTTTCTCATCATCTATCCCTTCTTATCTATACCAAAACACCACTTGAGAATGTTCTAAGTCTCTCTGAAAGGAAAAAGTAATAGGAAGAAGTAATGAAAGGGAGATTGTACTATAGTAATACAATTTATGCACTATTCAATCTTTATGATTATATTATGTGCCTATATTGCCCAGGAACATTTAATCCATTTATAATCCTTTTGCCATGGAATAAATTATTCCCTATAGTCATGTTTTAGTGGAGCTAATGACCAATATTGGGTTTGTTTTGGAATTTCCAAGTGAACTTTAAAATTAGAAGGCTTTGTATTACATGATGATCAATACTGATGGACATGGCTCTCTGCAATAAAGAATTGTCTCAAACCAGTTCCAGTTGTTCACTGAAGAAAACCATATACACCCAGAAAGAGGGACATGAAATATGGACCACAACGTAACATTTTCATGATCTCTATTGACATTTGCTTGCATCGTGTTGCCTTTCTCTGATTCTTTTTTTTCTTGTAGATAGGATATTTCTTGCATAACTTCTCAAGCATTTCAACATTATTAACATGTAGTGGACTTCCTGCCATCTAGGGGAGGGGAGGGGACTGGGGGTAAAATTTGTATTGGAAAGCTTTGTAAAGATCAAGGCTGGGGAACTACCTATACATATGTTATACAAATAAAAAGCTTAAAATAAAAAAAAATTTAAAAAAAAGAAAGAAAAATAAAGCTTTAATATATATATATATATTAAACAACCACACAGCATCCAGCTCTTTTTCTATTGACATGTTACAATTCTACTTCTGACTCATAACTGACAAGATGTAGGCCTAGACATTTTCTTGTCACCACTCAAAAAAACATCAAAAAGAGGAATTATATGCCAGTTATAGCTATTTCTGTAAGACAAGAAAACAAGAAGCCCAACAAATAATTCCCTTATTAATAAACTGAGGACAATGCTAATCCTTAATGAGTTCACTCAACACTGTTTCCTCCCTAGCCTCCACATTCTAGTAAGATGTAACAACCAACTCACGGTCTTGTATTTTGGGGTTCAACCAGGGATTTCCCTCCAGCTCTAGTCTCTGTCACAACATACTGTGTTTTCTCCAGTTAATTGCCACTATCAGCAGCAGATTTCAACTCCATCCAGTCCCTAATAAGACCAGGAATGGGGACCAAAGGGATATAAAAGGAACTAAATCTCCTGTTGCCTGAGGTGTCCTTTAGGAAACCTGAAAACAGCAGAAACTGCACAAAGAATCTACTCTATCCTCTCCTCATCTCCATGAAACTCAACAGATGCTGGCTCAGCCCAGAGAACTAAATACCAGAGAGAAAAGTATGCCTACCAAGTCTGAAGGAAAGAGAACTGGGGACCAGTCTTAAAACATCCCCTCAAATCGCCCAAAGAACTACTTGGGGCATTGACTGAGTATAGTGAAAAATTCCTCAAAGTGAGAGGAGATTGGAACAGCTTTGAAGTCCAACCCTAGGGAGTAAACCAAAAAAGAAAAGTAGAGGAGGAAAGTTTAGTTTATAAAACCTAGAGCATAAGTAGATAGATCAACAAGGAAGATACTAAAATTGAAAATAGAGGTGAGTGCCAAGATTTTCAAGCTTCTCAAAATAAATATTACAAAAGAAAGGAAATTAAGCCTACAGAAACCTGTGGAATCCCAAGAGATAATGAAATTGGGGCAGAGTGATCTGAAATGGTACAAGAAAGAAATCAGAATCTTGAAAGAAGGAACAAATGGCAGAATGCAGAGAGTGCACAGCAGAAATGACTGACGACAAAAATACTCAAATCCATCTTGGTAAGTCTCTCCAAAAAAAAAATAAATAAATAAAATAAAATAAAAAATTAGAGTCCTAGAAACTGGTAATACAAATTACTAAAGGACAATCCAGAAGAAAAGCAAAAAAAGCAGTAATGTTCAAAGAATACATGATCTCTATGCAAATAAAACAGATTGATCTCAAAGACAGGATGTCTACAAGCAACTTTAGAATCCTAGAATATGACAAGTCAAAAAGCCTTAACTCCACAGTCTAAGCATCAATAAAAGAGAACTGCTAAATACAGAAGAAATATTAAAATTGCAAAGATTTATTTTCTTTTTTCATAGAAATGCTCAAAGATTTGAACCTTAATATCAACAAAAGAGAAAGAATCAATTTAATCATTTTTAAATCAATGATCAATTTTAATGTCAGTCTGTACATAAGCAAAAGTTACCCAAATTCCTGAAATTATCTTATATAAAAGGGTTTTTTTTAGATTATTTAGTTTCTAAAGAAATATTTATCTAGAGTTCTCTCATAACTATGTTGTTCTCTCTGATGACTCCTGGAGTTATTTAAAGTACATTTAGTCTAACAAGATAAAAATAGCAAATAGTTTAGAAAATCAAGAGGGAAAAAACTGATATATACACAAAGATAACATTTTTGTGGAATAAAATGTTCTTCACCTTGGGACTACTTGGCATCTTATTTTTACACTTCAAATCAACCACAAGGAAACATTAAACTTAAAAATTACCTTGAACTTCTTCAGTACAATTTTTTCTTATCCTTGAGCAAAGCAAGAGCTGTCACTCAGTGCAAATTATTGTATGAGTTTTTAAAAAGCAACAGATTTTTCATCAAAAAGGCAACTGAATAAAATAAACTTTTCACAGATTCTAGTCTTTAATCCTTGAAATAAACTATAAAAGACTAAATGCATTTAGTCAGACTAAAAGAGACTGAAACATCTAATGACAAATAATTTCCTTTACTATTAGTAAATTAACCACATTCCTATATCATGGTATAGTCCTTTTGGTCATTAATATCAAGACAAGACAATTATGTTACATTTAAAAAAAACAAAAACAAAAAAAGATCGAATGGTGGGGAGAGGGGAAGAGCAAAGAAATCCAAAAGAAAACATACATTTAAAATCTTATATTCAAAGGTACTAAAGACAAAATTGAAAAATAGGCCCCAAATAAGCATCCACATTATTCTGTAAGTGCCAAATAGCCATCTCCAGTGTTACTCCCCTTCTTTTTTTAATAGACATGTAATCATGTTCATTAGAGACAAGGCTCAAGAGTATTTTTAAAGCATGAATCCCATAAAATGGAACCATTTTTATATAAGCAGAAATGTTCAAATTACTGGCATTGATCTAATCTATATCTAATAATAAAATGAAGCATTTAATTAACCATATACAGGTTCCCAAGACCTAGGAAAAAAACTGCTTCCTTTTCTTTAGATTCAACCTAATGTATCAGGAGAAATATAATAAAATCATTTCTATTGCTTTTCTCATGGGGAAAAAAAGCAGGTAAATGCAACTCATGAGCCTGGAAATCTCATTCAATTCCTATATCCTTTCTATAATATTCTGGGCAAGATTTAGCCCACTCCAAAATTACCAATATCAGCCTACCTTATCATAAAACCTCTAGAGAAATAGGTGTACTGGTCCTATTTATCAAGAAACCACAATATCTATAGCTCTCAAATGGTGTCTATCCTATTGAGAAGTAAATCAATTTTCTCCAAGGAAAAAATCATGAAATATTTTAATTTTAATGCCAAAAGGTAAAGGATCTGTGATTTTTTTAGCCTGAGTGAATTAGTCCTAAGGAGTTGTCTAAGGCATATAGAGTTTATATTACTTGCCCAGTCACATAGCTATTAAGCATCATAGGTTGTATTAGAACTTGTCTTTCCATCACCAAAGTCAACAAACACTATCCAGGATTCTCAGCCTCATTCTAGCATAGAAGATTTTATTATTCATTATTAAATATTCTTATATGTTACAGCTTTAAAACTTGATAAATAATTACAGGTCATGATCTCTGAGTCCAATTTTTATCATCATGTTGCTGTCTTAAATTTAAATTTTAAATAATAGTCCCATTCAAAATGTACATTCATGGATAAATATAGTGTGCTTGTAACTAGAATATCTCCCTAAAATATCAATCAAATCAACAAGCACTTATTAAGGGCCTATAGTGTGTGCCACGAAAAGTGAAATGGCATAGGCAAGAGAGAAGGCTTTGATACCATAAGAACTAGATTTAAAAGCTGCCTCTGAAACATACTGGCTGTATCACCTTTAGCAAACCTCTTGGTGCTGTCTTAAGTCTGTAAGTTTAAGTAACTTTAAGTCTGTAAGTTTCAGAGAAGATATGGACCTACACTGGTAGAAGAAGTTTACTCATTCAGGAATTTCCTTTATCAATATAAACAAAGGTCTGGAATGTATACCCTATTAAATGCCAAAGACTGTGCTATATATTTGAGTGAAAATATATGTGTATGTGTTTATAAACATATACACATACATATATACAGATATTTATATACACAATTATATATGTATACAGATTTTGGAGGAATATAGTGTCAACAAAGGGAGTCTAGTAATGACCTCATGTTCAAAGAAAGTCAATTTTGAACTATGTTTTGAGGAAGTCTAGATTCTAAAAGTCTGAGATGAGACAGAAACTAGTTATCTGCTGCAGAAGAAAATTTCCCCTCAGAGCCTGCCCATTCAGAATGTAACAGAAAACACTATTCACCTGGTCACAATTACTAGAACTATACAGTACTTAAGAAGAAATAATTAATAATATTTCATAGAGCTTATCTCCTATAGAGCTTGAACTACATTTTCTTTGATTAAGTAAGGATAATCATCACTGAGTCTATACTGTTTAACTCCTTAGTTGAGATTATTTTGAAAAAAGTTTTTTTTTACTATTTTATTCACTTAATTGAATCAAATTATATTTTAATAGTAAAATGAAGTTGTAAAATTTAAATTAAATGAGAAAATTTTTAAATGTCTAAAAAAAGTATAATAGAAAAGTTGTCATAGTATAATAGCAAAATTCAATGAATTTTACAAAAAATAAGCCAGTGTAGTAGTTCTTGTGATAGCTAAGAATTGGAAATCTAAGGCATATCTATCAACTGAGGAAATGGCTTAAACAAGCTGTAACATATGATGGAATACTATTGCACTATAACCAGGATGATTCCAGAAAAGCAGGAAAGGCTTACATCAATAGATGCAAAGTTAAATGAACAGAACTAGAACGCTGTACATAGTAACAGTAATCTTTTACAATGAAAAATTGATTTAGATATTCTCAACAATACAATGATCCAAGACCATCCTAAAGAACTAATAATGGAGCACACTATCCATCTCCATGGGGGTAAAAAAAGTGATATTGCTTGACTGTAGACTAAATTATGGTATTTTTCATTTTCTTTCATTCTTTTTCTTTTCAAGTCTTCTTATACAGAATGACTAATATGGAAATGTTTTACATGACTGCGAATATATAATGTATATTTGATCACTTGCTATCTAAGGTGGAAGAAGTATAGAATTTGGAACTGAAAATTTCATTTTAAAAAAATTTTGTTAACATAAAATTAAGGAAAAAAATAAAATAAATTATTAGTTTTTTAAAAGCCAATAGAGGAATATCGAACAATTCATTCAAATAGAATAAAATAAGTTACTTATTGTATAAAAAACATAATCACAAGTACTATAGCAACTATACAAATGAATAAGGCATAGTCTTCCCCTACCTTCAAAGAACTTACAACCATTCAATAAGGGAAATAACACAGGACAGGACTATAATATAATTCAGAATGTTATAAATACCCAAGACAAATGCTATGAGTGAGAAATAAATCTTGCTTAAGGGAAATGGGCTTAAAAAGAAGATGGCTCTTATAATATCTCAATTTAAAAAATATATATATATATATAATCTTGCTATTTGTTAATTCCATGTAACAGATCCTTGTGATATTAAACTGTCAGTGTTCCCTGGACTATGTATTTTACTGGATAAATTATGTTCTTAGTCAGATCTCTTCTTAGTATTTTACTCTGCGACATTTTATAAACCATGGGTGAAAATCAGCTCAGACTTGGTCAACACTCTTATTCTGCTGCTTCTGTTATATTTTGTATATTATTCCACTATTTTTCATTTCATTCAAGTCCAAAGATGGAACTTAATGTGAATTCTCAGTGCTACATTCTCATCCACATTAAGAGATGATCTGACAGGGATGGGTTGGGAAATATTTAGAGGAAATAAACAAACAAACAAACAAACAAACAAAAAACAGTATAGAGACTGAGAATTCAAAGACCTAGGATATAGTTTCAGCTCTGATACTAAGAAGCTAAGCACTTGCACCTACGGGCCCTTCCTTTCTTTGTCTCTTTGGAATATTATGCCTGCTGGTGGTTATCAAAGAGTCAAAAAGTTTAGTGATTCTTAGCAGGGGTGGGGTGGAGAGTGCGTGAGGGGGATATAGTTCCAAATTCCTTTCCAAAACAATTGAATTAATTCACAGTTTATCCAAATTCATGCTTGCCTGTCTTCCCACATGCCTTCAAACAATTGCCATTTTCTTTTTTTTTTTTTTGTCACTTCACTAATATAAGTGATGTGAAGTAGAATCTCAAGTTGTTTTAATTTGTATCAAAGAATTATAAGACAAAAAGAAAAGATGAGATAGTCCCAGGAGAAGATTGAGGGACAGCCAGTGTTCCACTGGTATCCTTGTAATGTCAAAGAAAGTGACCATAGAAGAAGCAGAGTCGAAGTAGTGAGATCACAGATTTATTTAAGTATTTGAGAAATTCTAACTATAAAGATTTCAAAAAGTATTAAAAGTCTTTCATGAAACTAATGCTCAGTGAAGTGAGCAGAACCAAGAGATCATTATTCACGGCAACAACAATACTATATGAGGATCAGTTCTAATGGACATCACTCTCTTCAACAATGAAATGCTTCCTATTGATCAGAGAAATGCAAATTAAGACAACTCTGAGATACCACTACACACCTGTCAGATTGGCTAAAATGACAGGAAAAGATAACGATGAATGTTGGAGGGGATGTGGGAAAACTGGGACACTGATACATTGTTGGTGGAACTGTGAACGGATCCAACCATTCTGGAGAGCAACTTGGAACTATGCCCAAAAAGTTGTCAAACTGTGCATACCCTTTGACCCAGCAGTGTTTCTACTGGGCCTATATCCCAAAGAGATCTTAGAGGAGGGAAAGGGCCCCACATGTGCAAGAATGTTTGTGGCGGCCCTTTTTGTGGTGGCTAGAAACTGGAAACTGAAGGGATGCCCATCAATTGGAGAGTGGCTGAATAAATTATGGTATATGAATGTTATGGAATATTATTGTTCTGTAAGAAACGACCAGCAGGACGATTTCAGAGAGGCCTGGAGAGACTTGCATGAACTGATGCTGAGTGAAACGAGCAGAACCAGGAGATCATCATACACAGCAACAACAGTATTACATGATGATCAATTCTGATGGACATGGCTCTCTGCAACAAAGAATTGTCTCAAACCAGTTCCAGTTGTTCACTGAAGAAAACCATATACACCCAGAGAGAGGGAAATGAAATATGGACTACAACATAACATTTTCATGATCTCTACTGACATTTGTTTGCATTGTGTTGCCTTTCTCTGATTCTTTTTTTTTTTCTTGTAGATAGGATTTTTCTTGCATAACTTCTCAAGCATTTCAACATTATTAGCATGTAGTGGACTTCCTGCCATCTAGGGGAGGGGAGGGGACTGGGGGTAAAATTTGTAATGGAAAGCTTTGTAAAGATCAATGTTGGGGAACTACCCATACATATGTTATACAAATAAAAAGCTTTAACAAAAAAAAAAAACAAAAAAAAAACAATGAAATGCTTCAAACCAGTTCCAATTGTTCGGTGAAAAAAGCCATATACACCTAGAGAGAGGGATGTGAAATGTGGACCACAACATAACATTTTCATGTTCTCTATTGAGGTTTGCTTGCATTGTATTTCCTTTATTAGATTATTCTTTCTTGTAGATATGATTTCTCCTACATAAAAAATGATGCAATAACTATACATATATTCAATTTCTTCAGTATTCTAACATAATTATCATGTAATGGATATCCTGTCACCTAGGGGAGGGGTGGGGAGTAGGGGGGAAAAATTTGTAACAGAAAGCTTTGTAAGGGTTAATGTTTAGGAATTACCCATACATATGTTTTGCATATAAAAAGTATTAATAAAAACAAAATAAAAGTCTTTCATGAACTGATACAAAATGACATAGAAGCATAGAAACATTATATTTACTATAATAATGAAAGGGACAATAAAACAAACCTTAAATCTAAATGATTATAATGATCAATAATTAACCTAGAGAAGAGGAAAGGAAATCCACCAGACTCCTTTCCTTGGAATGGTAGAGTCTAGGTCTATTGCATAATTTATTATTTGCTGTCAATGTCAGTTGTGAGTGGGTAGGATGGGTTGGGATGAGTATATCCAGAAATGACTAAAATGTAAAAATATCAGCGCAAATTTTAGACCTGTATGTTAAGTAAATATATCATTCTGTTTTGTTTTTTTTTTAAAGAAATTTATTGTGTGATTTAGTGTGTGCAATCTTACAAAATGTACTAGTGTCAAGTCTAAAATTTGATCACCGGGAATAAAGAACCATTCTTCTATAGAATCTGAGTAGTCCTACTTTTAATACAATGTTAAGTAACAAAAGCAATTGAAAACTACAAAAAAACCATGGAATTACCCAAAGAAAAGGGGAGTAAACAAAATCAAGATAATTTTTTCCCAAAATATCTTAAACCACAATTCACTGAGTGATAAAATTGTGATGACCTTGACTTTAGGTTTATTCTTAGATTTCAATGAAATGACTCTCTGTTATCTCATTCTGTACAGTCAGATACTTCAATCATTTGATTGTTGAAATGACATAAAAACACAAACCAACATCAATTCTTTTTTCCAATTCAAATAAAATTGGCACTGACATGAATAAGGCAATTGTTACTATTTAAACATGGCCTTTTTGAAATAAACTCATAGCAAGCATAAACACAAAACTAATTATGTACAATTGTTACTATTTAAATATGGCCTTTTTGAAATAAACTCATAGCAAGCATAAACACAAAACTAATTTTGTTACATCCTTAAATAATCCTCTCTAATTTTATAATACTCTCTTGGCAATATTCACCTTTCAACCCTAGTTCATTCAGTTCATATTCTATAACATTTTTAAAAATTTTATACTTTTCTCAAATTAAATAAAAATAAATCATTTTAGCATTAACAAGACGATTGTTTTACCTTCAGAATGCTATAGTGGAATTAAACTCAAACTGCAAATACAACAATTGGACCTCAACATTCTGATTTTGTTTTAAGGAAAGTACTATTTTCTCTAATGAAAACTGAAACTTCTGATTCAAGAATTCATCTAGTGATATTTAGCTTGCTAATAAGTGATCACATTACTCTTAGAACAGATCCTTTGACAAATCTCTTCCAGAGGAGGTGATTAGTCTTGCTAAGCAAAGAGCATTAAATTGGGAGTACATAAGATTTAAAAAACTGCTTGATCAACTACTTTGGATGCTATATTTGACTGACTAAAGTATGCTCTCTCCCATGTTTTCTGGAATGAAGGGGAAGTGGATAAGGACCATGACTTACACATATATCCTCCAGTAAAATTATTAATTCCCTTGCTCAAATACCCTGATTTATTCAGAATGTAGAACTCTCCATTAAATCAAAACCATTTGTAATTTAGTCAATACAAGGGACGTGGCTAAAGCACAAAAAGGTTTGTTGACCTGCCCAGAATTATGTGCCTACAGTCAGATAAATGATTTGAACCAGGTTTTCCTAATTCCAAGTCCAATACTATATCCACTTGTCCTTGATTCTGTTATATTCAAAACTTAGAAATGAATGTTTTTTCAGTTAAACTCAAGAAGATGCATACTCCTTAGCTCCCTTTCATTCCATTCCAGTGCATTCCACTCTTGACTCTCCATAGTTCTTTATTCACCAGGACCGTGCAAGAGTACTTCTACTTACTCTCCTCCACTTTTAGCTTTCTCTTACACATTTTTTAATTCTATCCAAAAGTAAATTTCTTCCTATAAATCTTTTTTTTTTTAACTTTTATTATTTTCCCTAAAATCTTTTGTTTAGGTCACAAGCTTAAAAAATATTTATTGATTGGACTGGACCCTAAGTACCACAGAGCCCATTAATCTAATTTGCATCTGAATCCTCCAGGGATATGTAATCTTTCTTATTAGAATGCAAGCTCCTCCCAGCACCTGACATAATTCAATCAGCAGAACTGCCCAGTTCCTGAAATAACTCAATCAGCAGAACTGCCCCGCGGCAAATTAAAGCAGCTGTCCCACCTTTGCCCTAAACAGACCTCACACCTTTAAAAAAAAAAATGAATAAAAAACCAAAAAGAGCTCTCACCATAGACAACTTTTATGGAGAGAGGGAAGAACAGACCTCAAATCCTGAGGCCCCTAAAGGTAAAGCAACTCCAGAAAACGCCCCAAAGAGAGACATAAACTGGTCTTCATGTCACAAGGCTTTCTTTGAAGATTGCATAAAAAATCTTAAAAGAGAGTTAGAAGAAATATGGGGAAACGAAATGAGATCACTGCAAAATAAAATAGAAAAAATGGAAAAAGAATGCAGTGAACAAAAAAATGTAATTGGTCAATTGCAAAAGGAACTTAAAAAAGTAACTGAAGAAAATAAGACATTAAAAATTAGAATCGAACAAATGGAAATGAATGACTCATCAAGACTTCAAGAATCAGTCGAACAAAAACAAAAAAATGAAAAGATAGAGAAAAACATGAAATATCTCCTAAGAAAAACAACTGACCTGGAAAATAGATCTAGGAGAGACAATCTAAGGATTATAGGGCTTCCTGAAAGCCATGATGAAAAAAAGAACCTAGACACTATCTTCCAGGAAATCATAAAAGAAAACTGCCCTGATATTTTAGACCCAGAAGGCAAAATACTCCTTGAAACAATCCACTGATCACCTCCTGAAAGAAACTCAAAAATTAAGTCCCCCAGAAATGTCATGGCTAAATTCCAGAACTATCATACCAAGGAAAAGATATTACAAGAAGCCAGAAAGAAACAATTTAAATATCGGGGAGCCACAATTAGGATCACACAGGACCTAGCAGCTTCTACTTTGAAGGATTGAAGGGCCTGGAATCAGATGTTCCGAAGGGCAAAGGAACTTGGAGTACAGCCAAGAATAAGTTACCCAGCTAGAATGAGCATTATCTTCCAGGGAAGAAGATGGTCATTCAATGATATAGGAGAATTTCACCTATTTGTACTGAAAAGACCAGAACTGAACAAAAAATTTGATCTACAAACACAGAACACAAGAGAAACATAAAAAGGTAACAAGAAAAAAAAAAAACTCTTGAGAACTATATGTTATAGATACTTACAGAATGACGGTTGATTTTATGAGTCTATTATTACATTATGATTATGATATGATTACTGTGATTTCATGATTATTGTGATATGATTACTGTGATTTTATGATTATTATGATATGATAAACTGAAAAAGAAATTAGAGGTAGAAAAGGGATAACACTGGAAGAAGAGGAAAAGGAGGTAAAATAAGGGAAAGTACATCACATGTAGAGGCAAAGAAAACCTATAATGATTGAGGGGAGAAAAGGGAGGGGAATGAGAATTGGGTTAATCTCCATCTCATCAGATTTGGCTCAGAGGGAATAATAGACGTACTTATAAGGAAACAGGAGGGAAAGGGGGGGAAAAAGGGGTAGGTAAGGCTCTAAAGGGGAAGGATTGTTTGAGGGAAGTGGTTATCAAAAGCAAAATAGTAGGGAGGAGGGAAAGGGGATAAGAAAGAGAAGAGCATAAGCTAGGGTAAATAAGATGGCAGGAAATAAAGAATTAGTTATTTTAACTGTGAATGTGAATGGAATGAACTCTCCCTTAAAGCAGAAGCAGATAGCAGACTGGATTAAAAACCAGAATCCAACAATATGTTGTATACAAGAAATACATCTAAAACATAGAGATACATACAGGGTGAAGGTAAAAGGCTGGAGCAGAATCTATTATGCTTCAGGTGAACAAAAAAAAAGCAGGGGTAGCAATCCTGATCTCAGACCAAGTAAAAGCAAAGATAGACTTAATTAAAAGAGACAAAGAAGGAAATTATATCTTCCTAAAGGGTACCATAGATGATGAAGCAATATCAATACTAAACATATATGCACCAAGTGGTATAGCATGGAAATTCCTAGAGGAAAAGTTCAGAGAGATGTAAGAAGAAATAGACAGCAAAACTATAATAGTGGGGGATCTCAACCTCCCTCTCTCAGAACTTGATAAATCAAACCACAAAATAAATAAGAAAGAAGTTAAGGAGGTAAACAAAATGTTAGAAAAGTTAGGTATGATAGATCTTTGGAGGAAATTAAATGGAGACAGAAAGGAGTTTACTTTTTTCTCAGCAGTCCATGGAACTTATACAAAAATTGACCATGTGTTAGGACACAAAAACCTCAAAATCAAATGCAGGAAGGCAGAAATAATAAATGGATTTTTTTGAGATCATGACGGAATAAAAATCACATGCAATATAAGGCCAGGAGAAAATAGACCAAAAAGCAATCGGAAACTAAATAATTTTATCCTAAAGAATGAATGGGTGAAACAGCAAATTACAGACACAATTACTAATTTCATCCAAGAGAATGACAATAATGAGACAACATACCAAAATTTGTGGGATACAGCCAAAGCAGTAATAAGGGGAAATGTTATATCTCTAGATGCTTATTTGCATAAAATAGAAAAAGAGAAAATCAATGAATTGGGCTTGCAACTAAAAAAGCTAGAGAAAGAACAAATTAAAAACCCCCAATCAAATACCAAACTTGAAATCCTAAAAATAAAAGGAGAGATTAGTAAAATTGAAAGTAAAAAAACTATTGAATTAATAAATAAAACTAAAAGTTGGTTT